>OZ005744.1:7831153-8298924 GCA_963930735.1 Dioctria linearis
TTGTCTTGTGTTGAAAAGAGCTTTTTTTTAGGATTGTTTTCAAGTTACAGATAGGCTAAATGTGATGGTGAAAATAACTTTTTAATTTACAGTACAATTATGTAATGAAGATTTGAATGTACGAGTATCATGATATAACTTTGTATTTGTCTGGCGTATTCCTTGTAGCCTGTTCAAATAGAAAGATTTTTGTTCTTTCTACTAGACATTTAGAATAGTTTTGATGTGACATTTGGAAGTGCCACAGAATGGAAGTTTCCGATATTTTTTAGCTTGGTCATCAACAATTTCATTGCCTCTGTGACCTTCACCCGGTATTGATATAAGGATGATTTTTATTTTTTCTCGTCACTATTTTGAGGGTTTGTAGATAATTCCAGATTATTTTTGACCTAATGGTGAAGGATTTCAGAGTTTAGCTGGTTTCTAATTTCATGGTTTAGCTGTTTTATTTTTCCCTGACGGGAATCGAACCCACATTTGTTAGAATCGGTTAAAATGGAGAAAAAAAGAATTTTTAAGAACTTTTATTTTTAACGATTCTAAATTAAATCATAAATACAAGAAGAAAAACAACTGCCTCGTCCGGGGTTTGAAACTCCTTCCGCTTGCCGGAAAAAAAAAATGATTTAATTTAGAATCGTTAAAAATAAAAGTTCTTAAGAATTCTTCTATTCTCTATATTGACCGATTCTAACAAGTGTGGGTTCGATTCCCGTCAAGGAATAATAAAATAAAATTGAATTTACAAAAATTTATTTCTGCGCTTTCATCGTTACTGGTTAATGCCAGCTGAAAGCAAAACGTGACGTAGTAGGCTAATTACAAATCGATAAATGCAAGTCATCTGTTTTGTTAGCTCAGTGGTATGAGCAGTTTTTTTTTTAATATGGGACATTTTTCTATAGCTAATACTTGCTTGAAATATGTAGATTTGGGATATAGAGTGCAGGGCGATTGAAGCCTACTCAAATGTGCCTACAAGGATCACAGCCTCTACTGGAAAAACACCGTGCAGTATAGACGAAGTTTTGCATTCCAAATATTTCGCTGGAAAGGATAATTGAATTTGTGAGATAAGACTCATGTCAAACTGCTAGGCTGACGATCACCAGTCATTATCAAAACTGATGAAAAATTTCATTAAAAATTTTGTAGGATCCCATCTACAGATTTTTTAGGTGCTGCTCCGTGATAGATATGTTTGGGGAGTTGCAATCATTGGCAACCGTACTGACGATTATACGGTTCCTGCTTATATGAAACGCCTTCTTTTTACAGTGAAATTTCTTTTTTCAAAGATTTTTCGTTTGCATAAATAGTTTTTTCCACTCAATTCTCCAGCTGCAGACAGCAAACTGAGTCAATTTCAGATTGACTTATTTCGCTATGAATTTTCATAGCAAAATTCTCTATCATTGAAAAAGATCACATTCATTTGAAACTTAATCTGGGTCCTGCTGAATACTGGTCACCATGTGTGGTAACGGTGTGCATTGAAAATAGTTTTTTGTTTGTTTCTTTTAAATGAATAATCAAAAATTTTTTTGAAAACTTCAATGAAAGGGTAATTTTCAAAAAAACCGCCTCGTCCGGGGTTTGAAACCGGGACCTTCCGCTTGCCGGGCGACTGCTCTTACCACTGAAGGTCCCGGTTTAAAACTCCGGACGAGGCGGTTGTTTTTTCTTCTTGTATTTATAAATTTGATTTAGAATCGTTAAAAATAAAAGTTCTTAAAATTCTTCTTTCTCCATTATCTTTTTCGTTGAATCGAACAACTTCATTAGACTGAGAGACTGAAACCGTAAATGAACTGGTCGGCGTTTTCCAAACCAAGTTCTCCTTTTATTCTTGTTATAATACCTATAATACTTATCCTGTACCATTTCTTATATATAGCTTGATGTTTTGACAATAGAGCATACTCTATTGACTACGTCTAAACTGTTATACTACAGGGCTAAGCATACTGGCATTCATATATAATTGGTGCGGAGGTTGACTTAACTGAACTCGGTGGGAAATTTCGTAACAAGGTAAAGTCAAAGACAAAGACTTCAATTGGAGTTCGCCATGAGGAGTACGCAACCCATCTACTGAGTACTGGATCTGGTACTTTACTTTTATTACCACAAAGTCCCCTGAGAGAATTTTCATGAAAATCTTCTCTATGACAGCATGTAAAAAATGCTATATATTTCTGCAGATATGAACAACAGCAATAAGAAAATAAGATTCATCCACGTAATGCAAATTTAGAAATGTTGAAATAATAGAACTTGCGTACCGACAATTCTGGGTAAATTTAATTTTTTCGTAGCCGCATAAGTCGGCGCATTCAATTTTCTACATTTTGCATAATATAAAAAAAATATTTGGCTTTGTAAATGTTAAGTGGGGGGAAGGTCTCCCGATTTTTTTTTCTTATTAAATCTTAGCGATTTTCATATTTTATTCATAAATTCCTTGTAACATGCTGAAGAAAATCCCACCATAGATCAGAGTTCCTAATGTCATGGTGGGCTTCTGTGGCGGCGGGCGTTGGAATCGTAAAACGTTTCGTGTTTTTTTTTTTTTTTGGAATTATTCATAGGGCGTATTACACAACCCTCGTAAATCTGATGGGAAATCAGCGAGGGGTAGCAAACCCACACGTATCACAAATCAACGCAACATTTGCGATTTTTTTTTTGAATGATATGTGCAAATGGATTAGACTTCTTTTGAAGCCCCTTATCCATGGAAAAAGCCAATTTCGTAGATAAAATGTGGGAACTTCTCTGAGGGAAAAAAACAATGCCCGCATATATTCAGAAATAAGACTGTGCCTTCGGCAGAATGGAAGAATATATATATATTTTTTTTTGCTTTGAGTGGAAAATTAAATGAAATTATGTATTTTCTGTCTTTCCAACCGTAAACATACGTCACAAAAGTTTTTTCGTTTTTTTTTTAAATCCCCGAGCCTTATAAGAATATTTGATAGGAATTAGTGTTGTGCTGTTGACACCCATATCCTGGATTCGGTATATGGAGCAGAAAGTGCAAAAGGCTAAAGTTAACTTAAAAAAAACACACACACACATATACAGACACAACAAAAAAATGCTTAGCCCATGTTGATATCATTTTTCATGAAATCCTTTAATTTTTCACTTGGCTTGCTGCTTTCTTTTTGCGACAAAGAGGAAAATTTTACATCATCATTGCTAGGTTGAAAAAAGAAAAGCGCTAAGTAGGGTTTCGTTGCTGTTTATTCTCTAGGCAAAAAAAAAGCAATTTTTATGAAGGGATACAAAACGAAGGAAAGTCTTCGGTACATAAAGTATAATATGTAAATATATATGTATGTATGTAGCTGAAATGTGCCCCATGAAAGTACTTTAATAATAAAAAACAGGTTAAGGTTGTAACGCGCCTATTTTTTGTTGTTTGTTGCTTTTTAATGGTGAAATATTTTCACGCAAATTCCTTACAATTATGGTGAAATTTTTTTATCTCCTTATGTATGTTAACACAAATATGTGGGTTGTTTTCTTTAATTTCAACAAATTGGTTCTACTGTTCTCAAAATGGATTACTTCATTTACAGATATATTTGAGACATTTTTATCTCAAAACAATCTCTAGAGCTTTCTTTTTTAGGGGAGCAGACTGTCAAAAATTGGTAAAGATTAATAGTAGTAGTAGTAGTAGTACATAGTAGTAGTTTTATACATATTTTGTAAAGCAAGTTTTTTAACATGTACCTATATGTTGTTGGAAATTCTGGACTCCTATTGTCACAAAAAGCAAGATATCTGTGACCGTTACGCTTAGAGACTACAAACTTCTAGGACTACTTGGGCTGATTACTCACATCCGGTTTTTCATATATGCGTTCCGTTCCGTTTGATTTCTTTAGTTGATGTTTATATTAGTTAATAAAGTCCTAAACTTTAACTTCGGCAGTTGAATCGGAACGGTAAGATTTTTTTTTTGCTTAATACCTACACTGTGAATTCCAAATCCAAAAAGAATAAAAGAGGAATGAGTCTGAAGTTGAAAGGCTGTAAGAAATTTCCCAAATCTTGTTTTTAGTTAAGGTAAAATTAAGATCGATTGAAAGCTTTCATTAAAAATAAACACAAAATTAAAAGTTCCAAAAAGTTTTCTGCATAACGTTGAATTTGTTTAAAAAAAAATCAAATTTTACAGTCTGTTTTGGGTTATTTATCTCTTCTACAGTAATTAATTTCCAAAATAATTTCGTGAACAGAATCAGTTGGAATACCTTTCACATTTTAATCAGTTGTCGGATAGCTGCGTCCCTGTATACCGACCGATGTACATAAATCAAAATACCTAATGAAATTTCAATTTTCCAACATTTTGTTGGTGTGTATCTTTAAAGGCTCTTGTATAGTAAGTAGTAGGTATACTCAATTATCCTTTCAAAAAATACTTTGGTATGAAAAGGCATCATTATTTGTGAAGTAAGTATATTTCTTGTGTCAAGAACATCTAAAAACACTTTACAGACGCTTTGGAACTTTAATTATTCATCCAACTCACTTATTGGCTGTAAATGTACTTTCTAAACTTCTACGCTATCCCTCCCGCCACTTTATGGTCCACTCCAAGTCAACTCGGTTCTGAGAGAAGTTTTCGAGTAAATTAATTAAGTCTGTATAGGTCGAGAACGAGACTGCTGCATACAACAGTACAGAGAATATAGAGCCTTCTAACTATAACTTGGAACAGTTCAGCTCAGCTCAGCTCAGCTCTATGAGTCTGGTCGAAGCATTTAGCAATTTAAACAAATTAAAGGGTGAGAACATACAGAGATACCTTATAACACTTTTGGCAAGGACGTTTTCCTTACAGTGCGCCCGACTTTCAGTTGAAATTATTATTATGGCTTCCGGCGATTTTATTATGTGGCAGAAACAGAGAAGGATCTTCGAACTTCTCCGGCCAACACAATACTAAGTATACTCTATATAGCGATTTTATACAACAACAATTTATAGCCAAAAATTAATTGCGGTTGATTATAATTTAACTTTTACACCAAAAATTTATGCCTGCATTTGTGTATGGTACACATGCAAAATGGGCACATAAACATTTAACGAGGCTAATGACTGACTATGGGCTTCATGTTTTCTAATTATGCCAAATTAATTGCCAAAGCGTGATCTTAAGAACAATTTTAGGTACGTACTAGCATTAAGATAATTTTCAGTAGTAAATTATGAATTATGAGAGAGTGAGAGAGAGAGTGAGAAAGAGAATGGATGAGTTATGAGAAGGAAATTATAATTAGTTCTTTTAAGGTATGTTATGTGATGCATATCTGCATTATAATATTACACACGTATAGCGATTTTATGATGGCTTTGGAACATTTCCTTTTGCTCCATTATTTATGGTTCCAGTTTTAGAATTTTAAGAGTTTGGAAAAATCTTATTTTTTATAGCAGATTTTATTTTCATTTATGGTGCATAAAATATAAATATGGCAGTAGAGAATGAAAAAAAAAACTGGTCCTGTGTGCCTAATCAATAGATTTACTAGCTCTCGGGAAAGCGGTACTCAAAGCAGAATGTGATAAGGGAGTGAGAATGGAATGGAATGCAATGAAGAACAAAAGTTGGCATGAGTATTTATTTAAAATTCTTCATGGAACTTCTTAGTGGATCATCGGGACCAATAATACTCAAAACGTAAAGATCGAACGGCAAAGTGATTGTGATTCCTGCGATTGTAAAAGAGTGAATCTGGTAGAGTTTCTGGAAGCAAAACGGCAATCACAACATGATAATATGCTTAAGTATTGATGAAATTGACACAAAAACGGTCCAGAAAACTTCCGTATTCCAGATCTGGACCCGTGGGATTTTTACTATATTTTCTAAATATATATTTGAGCACTTCAACTGAAGCCAGGAATGCTTTTTTGACATGGTTCACTAAAAAGGATTCTACTTTCTATAGAGATGGTTTGGAAAGATGGCAATACCTGATGCAAAAGTAGTGTCTTTTTTTTATATTATTAAGCCAAGCTCAGGGGACACCCTATGATGCAAAGTGGCGGAAATGCTGATGTTGGTCACTCTTAAATATTCGCAGATTGTATGCCAAAGAAAGACAGATAATGGTAGAATGTTCCACATTCGCACATTTCGGAATACAAAAAAAGACGTCACGGAATTTTGAGATACGGCCGAACGTAATTTGAAGGTTAAAAGGATGTGTGTGGCTTGCAGAGTAGGTATTGCGGGCAGGAATCAATCTAAAAAAGAATCAGACTGATATTTCATCAGTTGTATTTAAATTAGGTAGTCCAAAAATCCTGGGTTTTATAAAACGTTGGTCTCGAAAGTTCTTTACTCCTTCAATATTATTGTGGTTATGCAAATATTTGATTTGAATAATAATTTCGTTATTCTTTCCAACTTACGAGAATCGCTTAAAATTGTCAAATATAAACTTACGGATAATCTCTTAATATGGATTTTTTTTTATCCTAATAGACACCTGTATGCACATATTTAGAAAAAGTTTTTTTTATCACATTTACATTTTCTACATTTTTTTATTATTATTTGCTTACAATTTTATTATTTTTTTTCAGGTTATCGCAAACCTTACTAGATATGAATTAACAGCTTTACAAAATAATTACTCCAGCATCGAATACATCATCGAGTATAAGGGGGTAAGTGCAATTAGTTTCTATCATTTATAATATTGGGCATACCTTCATTGATACCATGCAGAAAATAATGGCCAAATTTATTGAAATTAACTAAGTCGTAAGGAGCGAAAGATTAGTTGAAAAATTTGTATACGCAAGTGTAGATACTGAAACATGTTGAGGGGAATAGACTGGTATTCTTTTGTATATATTCTACATTTCAGTAATATACAATTCAATATGTCATCTACTGTACCAACATATCTAAAAAATTGTTAATCTTGTTCTACAATCCAGTAATATGAAGAAATATGAAATATCTCGCTGGCGATATGATTTTAGAGCTGCCTATAGCTGTGAAAAAATTGTTTTGAAGGTATCTTCTAATATTTCTTTACGCATCTTCTTCAACTTAAGTAGAATTTGCTGCTTCTACAAAGGTTAGTTATTTATCAGATCAATTCCAGATTATTAAGATGAATGAGATGGTATCTACCGTTCTAAAGCGTGAAGTGCCACAGGGCTCAATTTTAAGCCCGCCATTATTTAGGTTTTATTTTACGATTTTCCAAGGATGTTACATATTGAGAAAATAAAAATCTATCTACGGTGATTGTATCCAGATTTATTTAACTTGGCCTGTTGGACTTATTGCGGATTGCTACGCACGCATAAACATTTATGTGGAATATTAATAATGAAAACTTATTTAGTATAATTTTTACTAAATTAAAGAATAAACGGCTATAAATCTTATGTATACCTACATACTTACCTGCAATACCCCTATTGCCTGCTAGAAAAATCAGTAATTGTTCCCAAATAAAAAGGATAAAGTAAATATTACAGTTTAATAGATAAAATTTAAAAAAATAATAAATAATTGCAAATCACAACGATAGTATACATATAACTTTAAAATTACGCAAGCATTTTTCCAACCTCTTCTCTAATGGAATCGAACTTTCAACTTTGAAAACTGCCCCAATTTTAATTATTTATTTACGTCTTCAATGAATTTTTACAATGAAAACAACAATTTCGCATTAGTGGCTAATTTCGATTATAAATAAATCGAAGTAATTCAAAAATTCACTAATAGAAAAGTTTCAACTGTTAGATCCTTTCCATTAATAAAACAAATACTTAAAATGTAAAAAAAAAAAAAAAAGATGGCCCAATTTCATTAGCACAATTAAATAAAACAAAAGTGTAGTAGAAGAGGATAGCTGGTCTATAAATCCTTCAAAATAGGTAGCAATTAAAAAGATCCTTCAACTTAAGTGTACACCGTTGAAAAGACTTACTTCATTTACCCTGAGGATATTTTAGCAAAACAAAACCTTTACTTGCTTAAAATTCCAGTTTTATAGGATTAAATATGGTCAAGTGGAAGGAAGTTTATCCCTGAAGAGATTTTCTAGTCTGATGATAAAAGTAGAGCATTTGTAATGGGTATAGCGTGCCTAATTATTCCCCAGGCCAGGGAGTAAGCAGTAAGAAGTCTTAATACGAATACACAACAGCTTGGTCTTAAGAATATTTTTTTTTTTGACTAGCGTTTTCCCAAACACAAAAACCTTTTAAACACTTTCACAGTAAATATAAGGGAATTAATTGCATGTCAAATATATTTCGCGTTTTGCATTTTTTCAAGGAATCACATTTCATTGTTATTCTAGTTAGTAAAAGTAAAGTAATGGTCAGATTTGATGTTGATGTAAGTTCTCTCCTCGCTTTCCAACCACTCCCAAGTTCATTTTAAGTGGATTACAAATCTCAGATGCTCTCCTTGCCCTCATTTTTCCACCAGAAATTTATATATATTTTTTGTGTGTTTAATTTTTGCGGCTAGACGAAGAATGGAAACCTTTTTTGTTGGTTCTAATTTTCTAGATAAAGTTGGAATGGCGTTATGAGAGTGAGAGAGTGGAAAGGGAGGGATGAGGGGTGTATGAATGAAATAACAATTTGATATGGGAGCACGTGGAAAAAGATGAGAATTAAGTGAGGACCTTTTTCTTATATGACATAAATTGTATTTGTAAATGTGTTCCCTCTTAGGATTGAAGATAGTTCCTATTCTTGTGTATACAACATAAAGAGGAAAACAGAAAACATTTTTAATTAGTCCGGTAAAACACAACGCAACTTTTCACATAGATTAACTCTTACGAAACTGCTAAATTATAAGGGAACCTCTAATTTCCAAACATATAATTCTAAATTATAGAAAATTACCTTCTAATCTCTATGGCTTATATGTATTTGCTATATCTGTCTATAATGTGTAGATCATTGATATAAATAATTTACAGTAATTAGAGCTGAAATTTGCTTATTTTGTTCCACATTATTTTTAAAAGTACTTTATCAACTCCTTTAACTGCCTAAAGGACTAACAGAAGGGCTACAACAATGCCTATATACACACATATGTACAATATATATATATATATATATATATATATATATATATAGATAAACCCTATGTTTTTGAACTCCTTGCTGCTCCCTGCAATTTTAATTTTATTAAATGCAACAAATTATTGTGTACTGGGCAATGCATGTGGTGGTAGCTTATAATGTGTTCTGTAAGTGATTTATGCATCATGTAAATTGCAGATGCATAATAGTAAAAGCGAAATGGGATTAATTTACTGAAGTCCATCGGACCTCTGCATGCATATATTACCTGCTAGGGCGCATTATCTGTGACCGTTGGCTATCGAAAGGCACATCCAAGTAGTGTACACACATTTCTGCTGTTTACGGGAGTATGTAATATGTGCAGTGCAGACACTTCCGATTCTAATAAATCATAAATTTTTAAATTTAAGGTATGAGCCGCCTAGATGGGGTTATTATTATTATCATCATCATCATCAGGACATCACCTATAGTTACCGAAAGATTGATGGACATTTTTTAAGCAATTACAGTGTGCTATAGACTATTTTCGAAGTGTATAAATACACCACATATATCCATAATTACTTATCTTACGTCTACACTATAGACTTTAGTATTAAGGTAACTTTTAAAATAGTAATCATAATTCAAATAAATCTCTCTATAGTAGATGGCTAGTAATATGAAAGTAATTAAGCATGTACACACGCGTTGCATATTACATATGTACATCATCCATCCCCTCTTTATCGTTCAATAGACCGAGAAAATTTATCAATTAATTTTGAGGCACAAATGAACATCAACTAGGTACTACCATTAAAATTTTGAAGTTCCAGTACTATTCGAAAGATATCATATAAGGCTGAATGTTTTGTATTGTCCTTTATTTGCAGAGTTAATAGCTGTCAGATGAAATTTAATACCAAAAACACATTTGGGACAGGACAAACAAAACATGTTTTGCACTCCAAGTAAACTAAAACTAGCTCAGAGTTAGGCTAGAAAACAAATGTGCGGCATTGGCTTTATTGACTTGTACTTGGGAACAAGGTACTAATTCTAGTCCTGAAGATCCCATAAGCACTGCTCTGAATACTTAATAGAGAGTATAGGTACGTTTAGTCCTAGTCCAAATCCTTACATCCGGATTAGTTTTTGAAGTATGATTCTCCTTGATGATTCTTTATACATCTACATATGTATATAAAAGGTAAGAAAATTGATAAGATGAACCTAGAAATGAAATTGTTTGCGTTTGTCATCAATGCATTATACGTGATCACGAACTTTTCTAATGGATAAAAATACTTGTAGGTACGTGAAGGTAGAGACAATTCTTTGGAAATTCTTTGTTAATGTAAAGGTCAGACAGACTTAATTTTTTTTTATACTGAACAAAAGGAAATTGTTTATAAGTCTTAAAAAATATTTGAGGGTTCATTGCGGGAATGTTTTCGTGTCCGGTTCGTTAGTTTTTGCTTTTGAAACTTTGTCGTGGGCTCTTTTTATTTTTGTTGATTCTTCCTTCCTCCATTTGTTGTTAAGGAAAATAAAAAAAATTTTTTTTGTGATGTGCGGTGGATATTAGGGGATATTAATATTGACGTTAACCTGCAAGAACAAGGGTATAATTTTAAAAAGGTTCTTGGAATGAAAATGAGCTGTAACTGCTCTCATCTTGTAATTTAAGCTAAAGCGCTTTCTGGGTTATTCCATTGCAAATCGACCAAAAATCACATAAAGTGTGATATGACCATCACCAGTTTTTTTTCTTTTTAAGCAAATACCAGGAATCTAGTAGGGGTCATGACGGGTCACTGGGCCATAGGAGACCATGCTAGAAGACTGGGAATAGCGGCAAACGATTTCTGCAGGAGTTGTAACCTAACCTAACCTAGAGGGTTTGTGAAAACAAATATACAACAAAAATTTTTCCTATACAGCTTCGAACATTTCTGTGATCTTTGCATTCGCATGCAACTTTGTTCAATGGTTACCGAAAATTTCACACCCATTTTGAACACAGATTTTTCTTATATCCAATTCGTCTCTTAAAATATAAAATACCAACAGGTTCATTTGAAATGTCCTTGTCCTGATTGACCTAATTTCGGTACTTTAATTCGTCAATCGGTCAGAACAATATAGGTAGGTACTGATGGATCTTATGATTGATTTATGGTGTTGTGGTAACACTTTAAAGTAAAGGCTATCTATGACATTTTTGCGACCACGTTTAAATTCCGTTGTCCAATTTGACACAGTCTACAATACAGATTAATTCAATACTTGTTTTTTTATTTTGTAGTATCTTCTAAAAAAAAAAAATCAGTTTCATGAGAAATGGAGAAAGTGAATTTCTTTCGAAGTACCTACTACGTTATAACTTCATTGCTAACTAATCCCATCATTAAACATTTCTCTAATCTAGATTTATATTATCACCAATAACCTTAGATGAAAAATAAAACCAGAAACTTGTACATTGGCAACTTTCGATAAAATCCATATCAACAAATTTATATCTCTAACCAAGCAATGTTTCCGCATGTGTAGTACAATGTCTAACATCTCACCTCGATAAAAGGACTAACAATTCTCATATCCATTTTTAGAGAGCATAGATAAACCCAAAAAAAAAAAAAAAAAATTCTGTTGGATATTAGTAGCGAACACAGGAGTTCTCATCTCATATGCCACCTACCTTGACAGGTGGTGAATGCTGAAGTAACGCACTATCATAAATATTCCGAACACAGCAGGTGAAAATGAATGAGATTGCTTTTGTCGAAGTTGTTTGAGGTTGCTGCTGCTGCTGCTGCTCCTTTTCTATTGCTGTTGGGTGGATAAAGCTATGTTGTATGGTAGCACTTGATAACATTAGAATATCCCCTGAATCATGAATTCAACTTTCTTTTCCTACACCATCATCTCATACAATGGAATTATTCCATATAGGTCGACCTCTTAAAGTGTGCCAAAGTGTAAAGAAGACGTGAATGATATGGTTGGGGTTAGAAGCATCATCCCAAAGAATTAGTTTGTGTTATTTCGTACCTACTACTGACTAAGTATACATATATATAGTATACCTATATATATGAAAGATATCCAGGAGTTTTTTTTTTCATGTAGAGTGAGTTTGATTTGCTTTCAGTGCAGGTAGTTCTCACTTCTATGTTTTATCTCGAAACGTCTTAAGGAAAAGCTTTCATATATGTAGCAATAATGGTGGAGCTCAGATGTGGCTAGGTAAATGGGCAATTATGGTGGCTAATGTCACGATATAGTGATGCTATTAAGTTTGTATTTTGCCTAGCCGTGCAGAACGATACAAAGTGAATATTTTATTTTATGTTCTATTTATGCTTAGCTAGATCTTAATTTTTGGTAGTTATTGAAAGATGTAACTATAATACTTACTTTAGTTGCTTACTAAGTTGAAAGAATTGTTGTTTTTTAGAAGGGCCGGTGGTGGACTTTGAAGCGTCAAAATTTTCCCAAACCTCCAAATTTATGATATCTTATGATTTGTTCAATGTTTTTTGAACCTATTGATGATAACATAAAAAATCTATATCTGACACTTCATAAAATATTCAACATTCGAAAAACGATCTATTCTGCTTTGTTTTGAGTTTGTAAGTATAAAGAAATCAACCTTAATCTGCCATATCAACGAAGGCCGCAAAAAACAAACTTAACGAATCCACGCTAGACTAGCTTCATTTCGATAAAGGTTTAATTGTTCAGGCTGACTGTGACATAAAAAATGCTTAATTTAAAAAGTTGAAAATATACCTTTTCTTTTCACGTGTATTAAATTTGTTAGAAACTGTCTACCATTTTATTTGTGTCTGGCTAAAATATTAGTCATAATTGAGTGGAACGCATGTATCGTTATACCCGAACTAATATCAAAGATCTTATTATCTTAATCGTAACACAAAATTGTAGAATAGGATAAAGTAGTTGTGGCCAAAGATGACTACTCTGTGGAACACCAGAGAAGTACCTATTAATCATATTAAAAATGACACTGCAAAACGCAACGTACAGTAGATAATTATATATAGATAAGAGTATTTGTTTACGGTTCAAGCCTTACAAATGTTTAAATGCCACCAAGTTTTCTATATTTTTTTTCCCCAATCCTAAATCGACTTCATTTATTTATTAAAATTTCATTAGGTCCACATTTTCTATCCTCACTCAATAGCATCGCAATTGCAATAATTCACGTCATTTTTATAGATTCTCTACAGCATCAGAACTTTAAAAGGCGTTGACTCTTTGAGTGCAATCATAAAATATTGCTTTTCACAATTTTACCTGTAATTGCATTAGTCGTCTGTCGTCGTCGTCTTTATATATGAACTTCACCTTAATTGCTGCCAGGGCAATCGATAAAGCTTTAAGCTATCGAGGTTTGTTTAGTTTCACCGTCATTAAGGTGGTCTCTAAAAGTGGATGCAACCGTAGAAGTTTATTTTAGGAAGCATAAAAAACATACAAACATACACAGACAGATAGACAGACAGAGTGATGATTTTGAAGATACCACCTCCATCGTGCTTATTCAATTTAATCAATAGAATTTCATCGACTGTGAACAGAGTAAGAGAAAATCTTTTTAATTTGTCATTTTGTTGAAATAAATTTAAAATGAATTATACGATTTGGATTTGCTATTATGTAGCTGTTGAATGTTTTTTACAATGAAATATATAGCTTTCTTCGAACTCATATTAGTATTTCGTTTAGTTTAGCTTTAGATTGACTGGACTATATGTTACATATGTTGATAGAAACTTAAATACACATTCCTCGAACTATCTTCGAATATATGAATGTAAATTGTAATTAATTTGTTTTATATACATACATATATATATATATATATATAAACGTATTCAGTCCTGAAAATGGTGGTTAAAAACTACCGAAACGTTGGCATTAAAAACCATTTTTCAATTATATAAAGTTTCCTTTCATAAACCCGTCGGTCTCTTCTAACCAAACGCCTCTCTAATAATGCTGAAGTATTAAATTGAGCTTGCACTGCCAGATTTTTTTTATAGAAATTTTCTTTGATTTTTCGTCGTAGTACCTATACTTGATTCTATTTAAGTCATATTTAGTTCTGGTATGCCTCAGGGGAATATTCTTTCCTCTTCATTCTTTATTTAATTTTATTAATTATACACACTTTTATCTTTTAATCTCATTTATAATTTTACTGATTACAGTGCTCTTGATTGCGTTTAACCAAAGAACATACAACTTAACAAGAGGCTTCATCTGGCCTCTAAAAATGCACAAGTTTTATGGTTATTTGGCCATGCGGTCGGGAGGTAATAGATTTGAAGAAGGAAAGATTTGAGGTTGAGAGAATATTGCTTTATCCTCTCTGTACTCCACCATCCCACAGCTATACACACGCCGACGACAGCAGCCATGCACAGTTTTATGTTTCACTATTCTGCACGAGTCACTTTCAAAAATATGGTAATTGAATGATATCCTGTACACGTATGTATCTGTGAATCTGCATCATCTGATTTATATCAGCTTCGTTTTATAACTCTAAAATATGTATGAAAAAGGAAAACGGTTGATATAGTCCATTTTAAGAGTATAACGAAAACAGTAATAAGTATATAGACACAATTCAGCTGCAGAACTTCATAAATCGTATACAACCTGGTAAATGCATAGCTTTACGGTAGACAGTGTAAAGAAATCGGGTTTAACCAGTATTCTCAGATCTTATAATACCTCAATAATTTAGAACTCTCTTCATTATTTTCATCAAGGTATTTGGAGACAGATTAAGACGGGTTTTATCTATTTCTTGACAACATAACCTACTCTCAGCGAAGGCTTTACTTTTCTTAATTTTTTTTTAGTCTACTTAATAAACCTACTGGAATTTACGCCTCCAAACAATTTTTTCCAGCTCTAGTCATTGGAGACTAAAATCCTCAGGAGTTTTTGCTTGATAGATTTGTTGGCTATAACATCGGATCCATTTCGACAAGGTTCCGTTCACCTCTTCTATTAATGAAAGTAAATATATAACGATTGTCTTTTAATTAATAACAGTGATTGTACTGTTAAATACAAATTTGCAGCATATATGTATATTTCAATATTATAATCATTTATACCTTCTGTTTCCATTCCTATAAAGCAAAAGTCATACTATCATCACAGTTTATCCTATTAATCCTCTCAGATGCTAATTAAATATTTTTCTACGGTAATTCATTAATTACTACAGTTTCATGTAAATAAGAATTAATAAATTTTAATTGGCTACGGATGTTGATTCCTCCCCAGCCACGATTGGTTTAAATTCATCTCCGTATCACTATCATCATATCTAATTAACATCACACAGGATATAATTCAATAAACAATCCTTACACACCCGTGGTGCATAATTACCTTGTAAAAATTAATGAAAATTATAACTTTCCATAAAATACCTATGTATGGTGTAGAACTCATTAAAATTGAGTTCATGTATACCACCTTCATCAAACAGCGTGTTATATTTTATTCCCTTCTCTGCATGTGATATATTCATATACGTATATATATGTACAATAAGCCTTCAGGATCGCAGTGAAATTTTATCTCTCCGGCCGAGAGCAACACATTTGTAATTAATGTTAAATTGCAAAAAAAAAAGAAAAAAAATTAGTAACAATTCAGGGGGCAAGAAGAATATTGCCGGAATTCGAAATATGTCCCCAAATTATAAAATTTATAAGCAAGGAAATCGTAAAAGTGATGCTTATGTTGAAATTGTGTTCCGTTTTTATTATCCAGAAAAGATCCTGAGTAATCCCTTTAGGAAGGACAAGCAATTTTCATGTCTTCTTCACGATGATGACGACTATGTCGACGACCGTCCGTCCGTCAGTACAATGCTCCCAAAAGTGGAATATCTCATGTCTCTTGGGCGTCCTCCTTTAATCCAATTTCCTCCAAAAATTCTCCTGAAATCATCAAATTTAACTTTCTCTAAGGCGATTTCCAGGAAATTATATGAAATTGATTAGGCACATACTTTTGGCCTGATAAATTGGATAAAAAAAAGGAAAAAAAAGGAAACTTGGACAACAGGCATGTGGTGCACGTAAATAAGGTTTTTTTTTTTTTGGGAGAGGCTTTTAATCCTGGAATATTCCTCTTGAGAGAGGTAGGAAATAATTATCCCTATTTGGAGTTTGCCTAATTTCGGGTATATGTAGGTATTAATAAGTTTTACATGAAAGCTGCTTAAGACCACCCCCTAATTATATTTACTTTGTGATGAACTACATATATTTAAGTAAGTAGCAATAGGATTTTATATAGTCGCTTATGTTGAAGCTTAATTTTTTTTTTTTTATGTATAATGTTATAAGCACATTTGAAAAATTCGGGTATACGATATACAAAAAAATTATTCAATACAAAGTAGATGGTAATCGGATTACAAACAATTCAAAAAACTTTGACAAAAGGAGAGCGTAGAATAGGAGCATTATGGATGGACTTAATCGTTAATTCTATATAGATTCTTTACCAGCTTATACAAAATGTGGGTGTGTACCTATGTGTATATATCCGGATCTAAAAGATGGGTTTGTTACTATTCCGTAATTTGTCTTATGTCTGTTAGATCATATTTTATATGGAGTTACTTTCTCATATGCTGCCTATTCAAGTTTTAATTAATTTTCATTTTTAAGCCCTATAGGTAGATATACTTAACATCTTAAAAGATTTGAACTTTTGTGAGAGTAGGTACTTAAAAAAGGATGTCTTAGATTTTTTTTTAAAAATTAATATGCAACCGTAGAGCCCAGGTGGATTCACGTAGATAATAGAAATAATTGGAATCATCTATCTGAACAAACAGAGTAATTAATTTGGTATATTAGTTTCTAGGTCTCTATTATTAAACCTTGATTTTTATTTTGTTTTTCATAACTCTGTATTCACATTATACATAGGTATAGATAAAATCCAAATTATTCAGAAAAAAAAAACATTAGCAGCTTCTCTCTAGCCCTCTTCGGCTGTGTAGTTTAGTTAGTTTGTCCACTATGAGTTAGAACATCCCAGAGACACTTAATTATATATAAATAAAAATTCAAAACAAAAATGTGGGTAAAGTATCTCAACATAGAAGAAATATAATAGCACATATACAGTCAGATGTGTCTTAAAAATGTGCTTGGAAGAGACAGAGAAAAAAGCGAATTTCTGCGCTTACTGGCAATATCTTGTAAAAATCATACAAGGACCTTGATCAGTTTATGGTTTGAAACTTAACTAAAAATTTAGCTTTTTGTGGTATATTTTTTTTACAATGAGGACTGGATAACTGAAGAACTTAATTTATCTGTGATAATATAGTTTACTAATTCACGTTCATCTACATTTTATTAGGTCGCTAACAGAGAAAGAGTTAAATTTGAAGATCAAATTAAACAATTTTCGATTCTGTTTTTATTTTCTGCTAAGACCTCAGTCTAAATCTAAGTCCACCCCTTCAAAGTTTTTCCTTTCGTAGGTACGTATGAAAATATAGACGTCACGTCTTGTACAAGGAATGTTCATAGCTTCGGTTCATGTAAATGATCATTAAAAATATTTATTTGAAAAATGTGTCCTTGTTAGAACTTGTAACCTATCAGCGATTGCCCACGGTTTTCAGGGAGAGCAGAGGTGGTTTTCAGTCGAAAATCTTATATACAATTTTTGTTTAATTTCGGCTTAGTTTTTTTAGAATTTGATGTTTTTATTTTATTTTTTTTTAATTCAGTCCCTGCATTGTTCCTTAATAACTGTTAAGCTCAATAGTCCGGTCAATAAGGACTAAATAAGGCCTTTTCCCTACAAAAGGTGGGGTAGTTGTGATTTTTATATATGTTATCCAGTTTCTGGCCCCGATGAAAAGTCCAAATTTAGACTCTTGGGCGGGGTCCGCGCGGTCCGTCATCTTGGATTAAAGGTATCAAAAATTGGTTTTTCCAAAATAATTCCTCAACGGTTGATCCTACGGAAAAAATGTAATAATATAAATTTGAAGAAGACTAAATGGCCTACAGTTTTTGTATAAACACTTTTTTTGTAAGTCTGATGTGTAACGAGCTATAAATTTTTTTTAAGAATGTTCGCGTTTCTGCCGCTGTAACTGGATAATATATATAAAAATCACAACTACCCCACCTTTTGTAGGGCAAAAACCCCTATTGACTGGACTAAAAGGCTTTTTTCCGTTATTTCTTTTATAAATTTTCCAAATAATAATCAACCTTTATTGTGCTAAGTAACCCTTTTTAAATTGCGTCCTATTTAAGATGTTATAAAAAATCTCTCCTGAAACTGAAAACCCATTTTTACTGACAGAATTTTACCTTTCATTAAAAGATTTATAACTCGAAAAACATGCCGTTCAATATCGCATAGACATTTGTTTTTGTACCATAGAAATCCATATTTGGGCAGTATCACATAAAAAGTCCTGTTTTGTCGATTTCACACATAGAAAACATTTGTACTTTGACAGTTGTTTTTTGAAAACTTATTTTCCCACCTTAGCCACTTTTTGTAGAGGTTAAGACAACTCGTTAAGACAAACAGGAATAATTTTGAAAAATAATTGTCTAACTACAGCTTATTATATTCACTGATTCAACATCAATTGCAATCTATCTACATCAGTCAATGAGAATAGGCCCTTACGGAGATGCGAATTTATGAAGAATTTTAATTTGTTGGTTAGAAAAATTATTATTTTCCCATAAGGTGTTTTTTTTTTACTCTGCGGATGAAACTATAATGTACGCAAAGTTTTATATTTCATCGATTAATACCATCGCATCGTCTCAAATATTTCTGTTTATTAATTTCGAATTTTTTTCACTCAACAAATTTGTTTATATTTATCCTCGTTGATTTATTTATAAACACTATTTTTTTCAATAACTAAAAGTCATCAAATATCACTTGTGTACCATGCATTTTTTTTTTCGTTTTACTTATAATCACAATTTAAGTAAGTCTCCACAAATTATTATTCGTCTTAAAGCACCTACTTAATTGATAAATTATAAAAAAAAAATATTCTGAATAAAAATAAAACTATTTATATTAAATTACTTTGATTGAAAAAACAAAGCATTCAAAAGAAATGCAAGTCCTGTAATTACAACAATAATTGCTATAATTGCACACAAATAGTTAGGAAAATTGTGCCCGGTACTTTGGGTTTTCTTTTCTAATCCAGCAAAAATGATTTCTTCTACAACTTCATCTGGATGATATTCTGGTGGATTTCCGTAAAATTTCATTTTATCTGAGACATAATCAAAAGATCGTTTTTTCAACTTTTTTTTTTCATATGGTGCAAATTTTCTTTGTGATCGTCTCTGTCTAGATTTTTTGACGAAAGCACTGCTTCTATCGAACATTTCATAAGAAGATGTAGAATATCTAAAATCAAAACTTTTTCACTATATCCCGTAATAATAAATATTTTTTACAACAGTTTCTCTTACATATTCATATTTTTAAAAGGGTTGATTTGATTAAGTAGGTACTTCAAAGTTAGTTCCAAAGATACAAGAGTAACAGAAACAAAAACGTTCGTTTTCACTGAATGTCTTGTTAAAACTGATTTTCTACTAAATTTTTTGTTGCTGTGGTATGCGATGGTGGTAAGAGATTGTAAGATTTACAAAAAAGCAAAAGATAAAGGAAACATGATACTTTTGTATAAACAAAATGAAATTTTTATTAAGGTATCAAAGGAGAAGTAGTAGAAATGGAAGCATTTATTTTATTTTTGATATAGGTGTGTCGGAAATTTTCTTTTAATATTTACCTAACTGATTTCAAGACTTGATTCTTGAATTTGAACTAATGACGTCCCACCAAAGTGACTACGAAATATTTAGATGACGCATTATGTTTTGATTGGTTTCATATAATATTGTTTATATTAAATATTGTGAGCGAAACAAACCAATTGCTTAGGTCAGGATTGTTTACTCTTCATTGTTGTTTTTATTTTTTTAATTCAGATTGTGACGTTATTAATATTTTTTTTTAAAATTAAAAGATAAAGAATTAACTTGGGGCATGCATTGCTTTTATTTCGATAATAATTAGACGTGAGAAAAATTTCTTCAAAACTGTGATAAAATAATTCGTTTTTAGGGTATTATTGAATGTAGAATTTTTTATGTTTTGTTTTTATCTTCAAGATTATAATTAATTACTTTGGTGTAAACAAATTGGTATCAAATTATCTGCTTAAGTTAAAAAAAAAAAAAGTGAATTGAATTAATACATAGGGGTGGGGGGGGGGTGATTGGCAGTTTAAAAATTGAATGCTTTTTTTATTCCTCTTTAAACATCAATTTACATAATTCTTCGGGCATCAATTTTTAAACGCCAGATTTTCTCGAAAAAATAGTTTATTTGTTTAATCCTTCAGAATATTATTTAAACAAATAATGAATAATATTTTTTTTTTAATTAATGAATATTTTGTAAATTTTAATTATTATGTAAATTTCATGAAGTAAGCAATTTTGGAAGGATCTGCATTCAAGTAAAATTATTCTTGTATCTCGGCTAACCTAAACTTTGTGTATAATCTTATGAATGCATAATTATTAATTTCATAATTATCATTTGTGGATAATATACGTATGCACGTGATCTATTTGATTTATTTCGAATGCCATTTCTACTAAATTCTTTCAACAAACGTATTTTGAACTTCGTACTTCGTCATTTGCCCTATATTAAAAAAAAAGGCTCCTCTCCGATCGATTTAATAAGTTCTAATACCTATATGTATTCCATCGAATGTTTTGACCAAAATTCAGTAGGTAATTGAAGTTTCATTTTGACTAAATTTTATTCAAAAAACAACATTTGCCCTAAATTTTACTATTAAAATGATAATGTGGACAGCAAAACTTTATGTAATTCAATTTCCATCCAATCTTATCACAATACAACTTAAAGTTTACCCTAACGCCCTCTCACAATTAAATCTCAACTACCATATACCAAAACTATGCACCGTCTATGCATTACTCAACGAACATACTTTTACATATTTAGTTAAGTCCCCAAAAGAGGTGGGAACTACTCAACAAAAGTTTTTGTTTGTAAACACAAACAATTCACAAACACACCTTTTCCAAGTGCCACTCTCTGCTGCTGAAGCTCATTCGTAATTGTATCTCGAAAACATTCTCCAAATCATCTGCAATAATTTTCTAATTCACAACAAGAAGAAGGCTCCAAAATATACATAGAAACTTTGTTATATGCAAATTTACATAATTCGGTTGGCGCTCCCGTTAATTCTATGCGGATTTCAACTAAGCTTGGTGGATCCTACTACTTTTAGTTGGACCCAGACAATTTTAAATGTGTGTCAAAATGTCACTGCGATGTTCACCTACTTTTGTGTATAAGAAAATTTTCTCTTCGCTTCCCAACAGAATCCTCTGTACCAGGATTAAATCAACTCTAGATGAAATCTCTTCTTAAGCACTTACGTGTGTATATGCAGTAATGTATTGTAGTATGGTATAGGTGTTTGCTTAGAAAGGCTTCTCAGGTGTTTTTCACATTTGTTTAAGCACTACCGATGACGTTGTTGTTGTTGTCTGCTGTATTTACGAAACGTTTGCATTTCTACAAAAAAGCTAAGGAAAAAAAGCAAATACCTGTGTTCGGACGAGTTTACAAGACAGAAACATACGAAGGAAAGTAAGAAAGAAACATTCTTAACAATTCTTGGGTGCGAATACTTTTTGCTGTGCTAAATTAACTGGATAACTGACAGCACATTTTGTACCCGTTTATTGCAAATGAGTTGTATTCTTTGTTTCATGGAGCTGGTATGCCTTAAGTAAGTCAGTCAAGAAGTCCTCTAAAAGATTGAAGGATTTTATAGTACCAATTTTATACCCTTAGTTCACTTTACATTTTGTTATAAAGAACGACGAGATAACGAAATATTTTAGTTGTTTTTTAAATTCAAACAAATTTGTTGCATTGTTTTTCATTGTTTGGAATTTTTGCGATGGTTTAATCTAACTAAAATAATTTAGTGCTTTTAATAAAAAATAAAAAGAAAAACGTGTGTTTTCTTGATGTGGAGCTTGTTGAGCTTAAACTCATTAAAATTTTACAAGTGAATGTACAAATGTGAAAGGGTTTGATTAACTGAAAATTAAAATCAAGAGAATTTTTTAATCGAGGCAAAGGGATGAAAGATCCTTAGTTCAGATTCTAAGGCAGTCCTAGAGATAGTTGGCAACTATATTATTTATTGGGCAAACATGTCAACTTGAAAACTCAAATTGCATTGTCTAAATAGGAAGCGCTTACAATAACAACGCCTTTATTTATAATACTTGTGATGCATATAGGGAAAATTTGAACATTGGATATTTTCTTTTTATTGCCTTGATACTCTGGTCAATAAAATTTCTCCAAATTGCAATTATCATATTTGTTTATCGGAAAATAAAATTTTACTTTTGTCGATTTTCCCACTTTTTTTACTTTGCTTCCAAGTTTTGCTTTGATTTGATAATTTTTTCGTTAGCTGAACGATGACTGAATAGACTATATGTGCCTTAATACCGTTCGTATTTCTCAAAACTACCGGGTGATCCTGGGAACAGAGTTAATTGCAATTACTATAAAACAATTTCTGGGGATATACAAATACACTGCTCTGATTGGTGTCTACTGTCAGTTATGTTTCGGGATCCTTCTAGCCCTCCCCTCCCCATACAACATGATGCTGGAAAACGAGAAAATTAAAAAAATTATGTGCTAATTATGTGCCAAACTGAAAAATTTTATGTTCGAAAATTTAATAGTTTTTTTTTAAATATTCAAAATGCAGGGTGCAGGACGACGCCAAGATGCACTCCGCCAAAAACATTTTGATTCACACATTATTTATGTGCTAATTATGAGCTAATTCTTCGCCAAATTTAATTTTTTTTTACTTTTTAAGACGTCGTCGTGCAATCCGCCATTTTGAAAATGCTGTCAAAATGGTTTTGATTTACTCAGGATTTATGTGCTAATTATATGCTAATTCTCTGCTTAATTGAAGAATATTAAAATTTAATGGGGTTTTTAAGCAACCAAAATGGGAAAGTATGACGACTTCGTCCTCCATGCTACACTAGTAAAAATTCTACAAAAAAATTTGTATTCACTAATTACTAATTAGTTGCTAATTCTTTGCCAGATCTAAAACTTTTGTACTTGAAAGCTTATTGGGGTTTTGATCAAACAAAATGCGGCGTGTAAGACGACGTCATCTTACATCACGCCTTAGCTAAAATCATACCAAAAACAGTTTGATTCACTCAAGATTTATGTGGTAATTATGTGTTAATTGAGATTTAGTGTTAATGACCATTAAATTTTCGAATATAAAAATTTTAGATTAAATAACAAATTGGCACGTAAATAGCACATAAATCCAAATCCAAAATAGTTTTGATTAATTGCCAATCCTTGAAGAACAAATTCATATAAGAAACGTAAAAAAAAAAAAAAAAAATTTTACTGACATAATAACTCTCTCTGTATTCCTCGAGATTACCCACTAATGTTTCGAAGTACTTTTTAGTATATTATTATTATTTAGGATATTATTTAGAAAATCTAGAAAAACTTTATTTATACAAATGTTTTGACAAAAACAATTTATTTATGTCGTTTCGAAACCCATTGACTTAATTCTAAAAGAAAATCTCAATTAAGTTTTATTTCTTATCCATATAACATAGTCTGTCTCTTAGAGACTAAATCAAAAGATAACTTTCCCACAGGAAATAGAGGATATATGTACGTTGCTAAAAAGAGGATTAATGTTGTTACATCATTTGAAATTTCTGTTAGCTCATTTTAAATATTCATAGAAGTTTATTAAATTAAATCCGTCTCAATGAACCCGCACACATCCATCCAACCAACCAGCCAGTCAACCCGAAAAAAGCTTTCATCAAAAGTCAGGACAGAAGGTTGTCCTGATGCTTAATTATCTCAAATCGGCAAACATCACTGAACAAGATACATCGAAATATGAAAGCAAAAGATATCAAACATCTTGGGCCATCCAGTAAACTTTCCTTTCTCGGTGTTTTATCAGAGTACACACATGGGTTCTTCCTTTAAGGAAATTATCCGAAGCCATTATAACCTACATATGTAATATGAAAGCTTCCTATATACATACATCCATACATGCATATATACTCGTATATATATGTAGTAATAAATATAACAGTTCACTTTAGGCAGTCATATATAGCAGCCCGAACGAGTAATTAAAGCATGAACATCTTATTATGAAGATGGGGTTATATCACATAACTCAATATTTGCGGGTAAACATAATTTTGCCGTTGTCGCGTGGGACCAATTTCCAGCTAAGTAGAAACGGTCTTTCTACAAGATTTTCCTTTTAAGATTTGTTTAAGGTACCACTTTTTACTGAGACATTATTCTTATACGTATTGTGTTGATACGGGGAAATATGATTCAAGGAAATTTCAGTACGGTAAGTAAGGTGCAATTAGTTGAAGCGATTAATTGTACGTTAAGGCGGACTCGACGTGACTTGGAGGCGTGATAGTGATTTATTTTTGTGCCACCTTCAGAATGAGTAATGTATGTAGGTGTATGTATGTTGTGAAGGTGACATAAATATGTTGAAACATAATAATAAGAACCAAAATTTTCGCAACTGTGTAATTGTTGTTTAAAGTTGCATTCCTGATTGTATGCATTTTATGGTTAATCACGTTCGTACTTTTCACAGGCTATGATCATGAATACCTTATCGTCTAATTTCGAGTTCTTTCACTCTATTATAGTAGCCCTTAGTAATGGTAGCTTTCAGCATATTCTGCAGTAAAGATCGTTGGGGTCCTCGCAGATCTTCGCAAAGGCCTGCCTTGTAAATCTCCAATTAAAACTCTTCATTATAGTTCATCTGTATTTCGTTACTGTTGTCAGTCCTCTTCCAACATAATCTTTCTGTTCTTATTAGCAGAAAAGCTTTCTTGAAATTTGAAGTTTGTTAAAACTGCCGTAACATCAAGGAGTCGATTTCCTTGGAATATAGTTGAAAATGGAATACGAAATTTCCATCTCAAACTATAGAGTTTGTACATATCAGTACATTGCGTTTATATGGAACCTCCTCCTATTCATCCGCATGGGGTGGGGATACGTCAATGGTATTTATCCTTCAACTAAAGACAATGGTTGGTTTGCTATTCCGATCCAAGAGAATTAATTGAATCGGTTTAATCATTATTAAGCTCACAAAAGCTGTTCAACACAGTTGATTGTTGACGTAGAAGATTTTTCAGATCATTGTTGAACATTGGCATTGGAAAACCTCTAAATATTGATCATATTTTTATACGAAAATAAAACGGCCTTCTGGTATCATGTTCTTGCTAAACGTCTATCATCAAATTAAACGCTTCTATAAAAATTCTGTATCAGACCTAGAATTTAATATAATTCTGATATTTCGACCGTGTTATGTCACACATCTTTGTGGAATATTCTACAATTCTCTGGATGGACACCTCCGCTGTTCTCTCTAAGTCCTCTAATCCCTTGCCCAATTACTTTTTCTGCCTTGCTGTGCATTATACTTAGCCACGTAGCCATTTAAGATTTAACATCTGTTTCAAACTCATTTATTGAATCCGAATTTACTAATTACTCACCATTACTTCAATATTTGGAACTTTCCCTAATTACTCTTCAACGCTACACTAACACACTTTCTAAAAAAAAAAGCATGTCAATCAAATGTCTTGGAATATTAGAATATAATTTCAATCTATGTAATCTATAATAATTATAAATCCATTTCGAAATATTTCGTATAATTTCCAAACAACAATCTTTCCAAAACCAACTTTTCTATTCTGAATAGTTTTCACCAACCTCGGGGCTATATCAATGACAAATCTAAAACCTACCTAAATCTATGTATGAAGAAGTTCTTCTTTATGATAAAATTAATACCCACCAACAAAAGTATCCACAAGCCCCAATTCTTAGCAACTATATGTATTTTAGATTTAGACAAAATTCGAAAGCGGTAAAGCTTTAATTAAAGCCCACCATAGGCGACTGCTGGTGGTAGATGTCTTTTCTCATAATGCTTTCTGGTTAATCCCCCATCTGTAAGGGAGAAGGGACCAGATGATAAAATATCTTTTAAAGAGGATATTAGGGCACGGAAGTTAGAAAATTGTGATAAAGGTTATCTAAGTTTCATCTTATCCTTATCACAAGCTTAACCAAATGTTGCCCAGAGGTTGTTTTACTCGGCAGATGGTATGTTTGTGGTTTTTTTTTAATGTTTTCCCTATTTATATATCTTGGGTGGTAACTTTTATATTGCATCCTGTTATTATGGGATAATTTAGCAACATAAAAAAAAACAAAAAAAAACAAAATTGCTAACAAAATAGAGTCGCAAAAAAAGAGAACTCATGTTTACACGACATACGGAAATTTTAATAATTTCGTTACTAAAAATATAAAACAGTCTGTCTCATCCGATTTGGGTCGAAAGGGTCTGAGGTTGATTGAAACATGGATTAAACGACTTTGAAAATTTTTCCACACATATGCTTACCACACTAAAAGTAATTTTGCAATTTGTTGGTAATGTTTTTCCTCCATAGATTTTAGAAACTAAGGTAACAAAAAATAATACGAAAATATGTATGCCTACACGACAGAGGGATAAATTTAAATGACAGTTAGCATTTGTGATATTATTCTCATCGAATACCAGCGCTATACTACCACAATTTTTTTTTATAATCTCTTGCCTAGGAAGAGGGAGCCTATGGAGGAAATTGGGACCGGTTTAGGTTATTTAAAAACATCTTTTCCACCTTTATTATTTCTGTGTTTTTGGGAAGTTTATCTATCTGTCACAAGTGGCCAGAAAAATATTAAAATCCCATAGGTTCAACTACGTTACGTTACGTTACGTTACGTTCTTTCATGTAGTCTTGAAAAGATAGGAGAACTCTTTTATTTGTATACGCGGATTTATTTTATTCTTTTGTTTAACTCTTATTGTAACCATATTTATGTAGAGGATCACATTGGGTAAGTTGTAATGACTGGATATTTCTGAAGGCTTGATTTAGGTACTTCTATTGCATTGTCAAAGGGCACAACAACCAAATGTTAGATCAGCCATTTAAACAGATGAGGCATAAACTTCCTGTACAATTTGATATACCTAATGTATATTTTGCAGTTTTTCTATCGGGGCAACATTTTGTCTCCCGTTTTCTACAATATGGTGGCACAAGTGTAATGGAGACAGCCTCACATGATTTTTAATCTCACACCATCAATTAAAAGACGTAAGGAAAACGTGAAAAGATGGACATCTAAGAGCATACCTATGTCAGTTTTTATTTAGGACTTTTGAACTTTTTTCTCTCTCTCTGTTGACTTTGCAAGCTTAATAGTGAAGGCAGAGTGATGTAATTTTAAGTTTTTTTTTTTTTTAAATCAGCTACAATTCTACAATTGCTATACCAATCAACAAAAAATTTCAATACACAGAACTTAACTCTTGAACGGTCACTTAGCCATTTATGGTCTTTCGAAATATTTCATCTCCTGGAAATAAAAAAGCACTGAATATTAATTTGTGTGAAGTATAAAATCATTAATGAGCCTGTTAATCTTTGAAAAGTAAATCAGTTTTAATCGTTATTAAATGTAAAGCTGAAAATCAAAAAATTAAAAGCCATCTTACGCAAATTAATATTTTGGTGTACAACAGCAAGCATCACCAGCATCATCATTCAATATGAATACACGTCCTACACTCTCCGACCAATGCTTTTAACGCCCAAAACAAGAATCCCACAGCCATTAATTTATAGGTAGCAAAAGCCACCTTGGCTGACAATGCTTTTACCTCGTTTTCTGGTTTTAAATAAATCGCCATCCTGAATTCAAATCTCCTCTTTTACGTCCGGGTTTAATTAGGGACTCTCACCACCCAAGCTGCTTTTCCAATAGAATTTGTAATAATGAATAGCTCCGGAAATTAATTGTTGTATTCGGGGTAAATCGCCACCTCTGCATAAATTCGAACTGCATTGCACTTTGTGTGTGTATGCTACTTACAATGTTTAATAGGGGTGGACTTTTAGACTCTCTTTTGACTACTTAAAATTCATGACGTCACGTCGTATTGAAAACATCTATAAAAGTTTCTCTTACACGTACTACGTATATATTTTATTATTATCAGTGCAAGAAGACAAAAGGTGTACCGAAAGCTTTTTATACAACTCTTGTGATTCCTTTCGTCCTTTAATTCTTCTAGTCAATGCTATAATAAAGCTTTCATTCTAACTTCGCACCGTATAATCTTTATCATCAAGAATTCGCTGTATAAATTAGTAATGTTCTGACATACATACTACTTAGTACAAATGAGATCCAATCTCATCTCAAGGATTATTTATTGTCCAGGAGGCGGTAGATAGATACCTATATGGATAATTTTCCAGAAACTCAACAAGATGGATGAGACTGATGCGACTGAGTCCCTTCTTGTTAAGGTGTGTAAAATAATTCATTCAACAAGAAGAACGGTGAGTGCCCTTAATTACTAAAACGATGTGCAAGAACTAAGAAGTACTGCTGTACTTAGTATGTATATGTATATGTTCGTATCAATTTTCTATATAAGTATGTAGCTGCTGAATGTACAAAGATTTTCTCTTCCTTGAAACTAACTATATAACTCAACTGTAGTCTTCTAGACTTTAAAGTTTTTTAGGAACATCACATAAGTTTTGTCGTCCTGTCTGCGATAAGGAGTCATTTATAATTAAGTTTTCATATAAGATAAGGCAGTCGTGCACAGAGATTTCATTTATAAATGATTGCGAATTTTAAATTAAAAAAACTTCCCAAGATGACTCAAGCTCAGGAGAATAGATTTTTGATTATGTCACTAAATCATTTCGTAGTTTTTGAGTACGAAAACTTAATGTCGGAAAATGATTTATATATGGGATTTTTAAATAAATTATTGAAGTATCCAGTTATGCATTTAATTTTTTAAATTATGATCTCGACTTATTGGGAATTTTGTCTGATGTGTTTTAAAAAGGCAATATTGTTTGAATTTTGAATTGATTTTTTATAATTAGCTCACTAAATCTTTTTCTTTAATTCAATTTTATCTGCCGTCCTACCTAACACAAGGTTCAGTTGATGGGCCAATATTGTTTTCCCTTCCTAGATATGTATATATCTATATATATCTATACAAAAAGAAGTGAAATATTGTACATATGTGCATGTGATAGGTGAGATTAGGTTAAAGTATCGGCAACTGAGACAGCTTCCAGACAACCACACTTATTTATGTAGACCTCAGAATTGTTGTGACCTACATATGTAATATTGGCTTGAGTGAGGGGTGAATAAAATCAACTACAAAGTGCTTGATGACCTTTACTACTGAGTACTTCCATCTAATGTTAACACAATGGTCCAGCTTGGTCCCCGTGCTTAAGATGTTACCCTTATCACGAAATTAAAGAAAAAACTTGATGCAAACGATTAAAAAAACGAAACGAAGCGTTGCAAAAAACGTTTTGATGGTGTTGTAATTTTATATTTTTGCTAGTTTAAATATATTAAAAAAAGAAAAACTTATTATCATACCACGAGAATTAATGCCGCATTAGATTGTATTTTAGATCAAAAAGTATACGCGTGGTAACTTTTCTCATCCCAGTTGACTTTCTTATAATAAAAATGGCGCACTGACATTTTCATAATTCGAGTTCGATATCTTGTAACGATTAACATCACATTTTTGTTCATCATCAATCTTTTCTGAGCCTTCCAATGACATATATGGCGACATCAATAGTAGCTGTAGGGACCCTGTTTTCTGTTTTCTGCGATCATGCATCATTCAGATCTTTCCCGAATCTTCCAGTTGATACAGCTTCCACATCAACATTTTTTTCCTTCACGTAACTACTTTGTACCAGGAAATTCCATTAACGTAGTTCCAGTGAAATTTCAGATCTGGCCACAACTGTGAAACTACTGTGCTGAAGTTTTTTTCTAACATCTTTAAATTGCTCTATACATACCTACATATATCTGAATTAAATTAATATCTTATGCAGTTCGATTTCTCAAAATTGTTTGAAAGTGCTAAACATTCTTAGGTAATCAATAAACTAAATGTTCAATTTAGATTTTCTCCAACGTCGGCTACATTAATTAGGAACTACCTTACTTGTTGGTGACAAAAGGTTATAGTTGATGACGAGCTGTCAGGGATTTGTTTGTTTATCTTCTACTGAGAAATTCCATAAGGGTCAATTCTAAATCCATTTTTGTTATGCATGTACATATTTGAACGATCTTCCATTATATTATATAGTTTTAAACATACATTTGTACATAGCTGACAATGTTGTGCTTTTGTAACCCCTAATGGATTGTTGAATAGCCTGAAATGTGTTTTTGTTTTTTTCAAAGCATGCAATAATTTATAAATAAAATTAAAAACATAATAATTAGGTGGGAGTTTTTTGTTGTTTAAAAAATATTTCCTTAATCACCAAAATATCTTCGTTTCTTTATTAATAAAACAAATTACAAATTTATAAATATCTTAAGTACATAAACTCGAATATTATCTCGATCACATAACTTGTGATGGAAGTAAAACATTATTATTTTAAAAATAATTTTCACAGTATATTTGATCAAAGAAACAAAAATTCAAACACTTGATGAAATTTTCTTTTTAAAGTTAAATTATTATTAAAAAAAAAAAAAAACTCTCACAAAAATTTCACTGAACTGTTAATCATGCGAAATTTATACAAATAGCTTCTTATACTCTGATAGGGATTGTATTGGTGTAGTACCTACTTACTAACTTAAAGAATTCAGGTTCAATTTTGTTTAATTTACTTTAATTCGAAAAACATAATTAGGGTATTGAAAAATATTTTAAAGAATTAGAGGAGCAGACATGAAATTGACCATCAACATAGTTATTTTTGGTTGATATTCATCACAAAAAATCGTCACAGTAAAATATTACAGACTCAAAATGTTGAAATCTGAATGACATGACGTGTATATGGAATAAATATAAAAAGTTGGTATTTACGGAAAAGTTCCGCCACAACTCATGTTACAGACAATACACACACTAAATATGGAATATAATAGAAGGAAGATAATATTAGTAGCATAGATGTCGAAAAAAGTCACTTATGTTTCATGTTATGGCAATAAAATGTAAAGAATTTTGTATTTGAAAACATACTCGTAATTTAAAAAAAACGAATTAAACCTAAAAAAAAGAAATTCATCAGTGTTTTATCACGTTCTTGATATATTTTGCTTTGCTAAAGTCGATGTATTGTAATATAATATTGCTACAGTAAAGGGGCAGTGTTATAAATATTACGCTTCCTAAATATTATAGCTAAAAAAAAAACAAATATACTGGTAAAATTGAGTCATTTTGTACTGGTCTTTTTTTCTACTTTTCTACACTCAAATCAGAGTCAGATCAAGTTAAAAAACATCTAAGGTGGTAGATAATCTCTGACTTTCATGCTTCAAAGAATAAAACTTTAATAAGTAAATGTAATATATTTTAAAAGCCATCTACTTCTCAAATAATAACTAAAAAATTTCGGTACATTGAAATTGAACCAGATCTTGATGGTGGATCATTCTTGTGGATCATCATTGTACTTGATGTTTGATTAAAATTAAATTTGATTAAAATTACGCTCCTGAATACTAATAATATTTTGTTAGTGACATCAACGTCCCGGAATTTTAATAAAAAGGTTTTCGACACACAAGCCTCAAAAGAAGTATACTTTAGTTGTGTAAAAAGAAAATTTAAATTGTGAAATGAGTTTAGTAGCTCTATCGAGCTAAGTAGCACTCAAAGTCTTAGTCTTTAATGTTGGAGTAACAAATCTGATAAATCAAACTTCTGTCTCTAATAAAGAATAAGAAAAATAATTCAAATAATGGCTACTATTATCGGTTAGTAGATGTACCTGCCAAAGTTAAAGAAAGTTATACATTTGCTTTGGTATTCGACAGACGAAACAGGAACAATACTGCTATATTCTAAAGACTTGACAAAATTCTGTTAAAAGGGGCAATCGTTTCTGCAATTCGAACGTGAGATTTAAGGGTAAGATAAAAGGTATTGAATTCTTGAGTACCTATACGTTAAACTGATAGCAACGTCAAACAAGAAGGGAAAATTGATAGAATAAAAAAAATATATAAAAATTTTTCAAGTATACATATAGCTCCATTTCTCAATGCTTCTTGTGATGTTAATCGATTTACTTCATTTTTCAATTCCAATTTCGACTTTTTTCCGATTCGAATAACCGACCCACATTCTAAAATGGCGAAATTGCATAAGCACGGGTAGCGATCTCTAAATTTATATTAATAATTATTACAACAATAAGTTGTTACCGTTCATTGCAACTTTTCAAACTAAACAATTTTACACAATTTACCTATAAGTTAAGTAAATTTAATTAAATTAAAGATCTTCGATAATTTCATAGACTTTAGCAAGGCAAAATATATTGTACATTTTATGCTGTGCTCAAAAATATAAATTTTTTCGTTTTATTTTTTTATTCATTTTTTTGTCTTTGTAAATATATAAAATTAAAATTAAATTTAACAATTTTATAAAAATTTTTAAATTTTTTTTTCACATTTTTTCTCCATAAATAAAATTTTATTTTCTAACACTAAAATTCTTATGATGTTTACATTTATTTTTTATTTTTTCTCGTTTCTTCATTTTTTATTTATTTTCATATTTTTTTTCTAATTCGTCGTAAATATAATTAAAGTGCTCTTTTATGTACAGAATATTATAATTTTAGTTTAAAACATCACCATATAGTCAAATTTTTATAACTAAAGTATATATTTACATCTTTTGTTTGTTTGTGTTTGTATGTGTGTTATGTATGTTAAAATTGTATTTTATATATATATTTATATATATATATGTATGTATCTATAATGTCTTGTGTAACTTTAATAAATAAATTACATCTCTAAAAAATTCCTACACGGAAATGCTTCCAATATTTCGAATTGTTATTATTTTTGTCTCAAAACAAAGTGATAACTTTTCTCCAAGAATTGTAAATTGTTTGTTTATCGAATCACAAAAACTTACTGAAATTATTTATGTATTAGTGCAAACAATATTTTACACATGCACAACTAAGTAAAAACTTTTATAAGCATATGCACTTTCGTGTGAACACTTTATTTATTTATAGTGACACTTTTAATTGAACTTTGAAGGTTTTCCAATAGTTTGATTTCCTTCCGAACTGGTTATATTGTTTGATTTGGTGTATTTATACTGCACAAAAATAGAATAGAAAAAACAAAAAGTGCAATTTCAAACAAAATGTAGAAATTGAAGAGAAATAAGTTGCCCGAGTTAAATGTATTTCCAACAAATAGGTAAACAAGTCTCTGTTTTGAACCACTCACCATAAATTATAGAAGAAGAAACCCAGGAAAATTTTACAGGAGTAATAGAGTTTTGATATTTTTAGAGGGCATAAAAAAAAAAAAGAGAATGAGAAGTACCATTAGAAGCGACCCATTAAAAATTTACATTTGTCAATTAATTTGCTTTGAATGCAAATCAAATGCAATTACAAATATAAATTTGTTTATTCTTATTCTTATCATAGATGGCGATGGTGTGGTTAAATGTGCTATGTTTATCAAATCACTCTTGCCAACTGTCTCCTTAGTATGTTTTGTTTGGGCGAGAGTCTATTAATTTTCATTCTCAGATCAATTCCGATAGAGCTACTTATCTTGATGGCGAAAAGATTTATGGTCAAAGACGATGCCAAAAATTGTATACAATCAAACGGTTTGCTTTCACAAGTTAGGAATGAATATGAATAAGGTGACTACAATTTGCATCTGTTCCATTTGTTTCGATATGTAAATCTGAAGGTAAAGCGAGATGTAGTCTGAAGAAAATACTACAATTTACCGGGATAGGGCAAGACAGTATAAATGTTATACTATAGTTTTTCGCGAAAAATATATATAGTTGGTTTAGATTCGCAAAGGCTATAAAAGATTTTTTTTTAGCTTAATTTTAATCCATAATTAACACGTATGTATATTATAATTACGGGAAGGGGTTCTTTTAGTTTAGACATGAAATGACAGGAAACCATCTCTTCAACGACGTCTCCCTTCGAGTTATATAACGTCAAATTAAAAAAACTCAAAACTCAAATTGGAATTTTTTTTCATGTGAATACATCTATCTAAGTATACTCGTACCTATCGGATCTATATTGAATTACGTGCCTAGACTTAACTGTGATTATAATAGGTTCTTAGCCCAGAGAGATAAGGTGATAAAACTAGAATTTTTTTTCGATAATAATCTTAATAAGTTAAGAAAAAATCATTCTGACTGGTCGATCCAGGAGTTCCTGGGAGGATTGCTGATATAAGAAAATTTCGAAGTCTCGTGTATATTGAATATACATTATATATATAAAAAAAAACAAATTATGAAAGGTTAAAATACCACAAATCGAAATAAGTTACAACTCTCAGTAATTCCTAAATATGATGTCAAACCATTGGAAGCATTTCCAGATCGCGTGAAAAAGGAATCCTTAATACCTAGAAATACAAATCCTAATTCTACCTTTGTTTTTTTTTTGTACAATATTTACATTAATCCGTAAACACATCAAATATTTCACACACTAAATTACCTAAAATACTAGACGAAACTGTTTAACACTACTCAAAACCACTCAGACATTCACTCACAACTCACACTGCAAACTAAAGAAATCACAAATTTCACTTAGGAAGGACATTCTTATAAAAAAAAAAAGAAACGAAAAAAAAATCTACTTGGTTTACAAAAATTGTTTTTTTCTTTCTTTTTACATGTTACCGGATTTTTTTACTTTCCTAGTGGCTAATTAATATCCCTCTCCATAGTAGATGACTTCATTTCCTTTAGTCATTCTTTGCTACCGCTACATGTCGTTGGCGGGGGAGGTGGTGATTTTGATGGGGGCGGGGGCGGTGGTGGCAGAACCAATTCATCAATTGTACAAACTCGATCGTTTATGGGAAACTTGAAACTTATCTCGTTGTTACTAATTGCGGGCGTTTCGGTGGTCTTCTCCAAACATTTGTTACCATCTCCTCCTATAGGAAAGAAGAAAAGGAACTGTAAAAAAAAATAAATACAACATTTTTTGGGACAATTAAAAAAAAAACAACTTAAGAAAAATATAGTTAAACGAGAGAATTAGTAGAATAAAATTGGAAAAGGAATCTCAAGGTGTGTGTATGTTTGTGTACCTATTGAAGAAAAATAAACCTTATACGTGGTACATAAAGCCTTGAAATTATTCACTGACTGACAAGGGTCAATATAAGTCTCAAGACGCTATACAAGAAATGTTCATTTTCTACAGTGAATAATGTCGGATTTAGCATGGCACGTAGCAGTCAACCATGTCAGCAAGTTACCCTTATCTCCCCATGGTGATACCTGAGTTTTTTTTTCTTTTTTTTTTCTCCACAATCAGAAATGTAGAAAATCAGTAAACGAGCAATAGCATTTTCCTTCAACAGAATGTTTTTCAAATTCATTTTAACTTATACTGCACAATATAATTCTTTAAAGAGTTCTGGTGAAAACCACCCGTTCCGCAATCCATTCTCATCAAGATTTTTACTGAAAGATAAATCGAAAACGTGCAGATCTTCCAAATAAAACAGCGACGTCGACTATAGAATGAGTGAAAGCATTCAAAGTAGCATGCCTTACAAGAACTTATAGAACTTTGTACGCAGCAAGACTTTTACATCACATTCTGTGAGGAGATGTACATTGATTTAGGTCAGATATCTACCACCATCAGGTGATTTTCTTATTCCATCACGGACACTACAAAAATAATTACTATGGATGCCGAGTTTCATTTTATTTTAAAGCCATGATTTCATCACGGTTCTCAGTACAAAAACCAACTTAATCGGATGAGATTCATAAGCTGTTTGAAATTGAGTGCTTCCTTGTTTCTTCTATAGAATTCTGTAGTATATTTTCAGCTTTGAATGACAAGTTGACGGACGAGTTGAGAGTGAATTTCTCAACTCACGTATTGCTTTTTAACAGTATGCTGCTGTCGCGTTCCGATATAATCACTCTCATTTCAGAAAATAATTGCGATATATTATGTGTGATGATCTAGAGTAAATGCGATACAATATAATGGTACGTCGACACCCTAACATAAAAGCACACTAATTTGTACCGAAGCTCACTTGATTAATTATCGGCATTTAAGATGAGATAGCTTAATTATCATCAGCAATCAAGTCGATTAACCATGAGGTTCCGGTTTTAAATATCCGGTAAGATACGTTGACATTAGGAAAATTAGGAAAATTTCATCGAGGTCACTAGTTCACAGTGCTCTCTCAAGCAGAAAAAATTGGCACTCATTGCAGGCTATAGGTTAAGTTAGGTTAGGGGGTAGTGGTGGTCACTGAAATAGATCTTAGTCAACCACATTTAGACCCGACAAAGTTTGTTGAAACCTATACCTAAATGATTGGTTGGACCGCGGCGGATATACTAAACTCAGCCACGAGAATTTGCTAGTGTTCCTATCTCTTCGCCATCGATTTTGAATGCTTTCCACTTTCTCTTGGTCCATATAACTTTTACAAAATCATTAAACGAGAGTGTTACGTGCTCTGCATGTTTGTCAAATGAGTAGTGTCCAGTAATGACGCTAGTGATAGTTAATTGCACATATCTAAATGACTCCACTACTTCAGCAAAACTGTTGTTTTCTTAGAAAATATTTTTCGCCATATTTTTGCTTTGAGATAACGGAGCTCCTTATTCCTATTACCATTTTTTACGGGACATCCTGTATAAATATATAGGACCCAACCTATACTATAAAATGTACACTCGACACATTGAATTAATCTTATGTCAGGAGCGGACATTACCTATGTCGATTAACTTTGAAAAGGCTTCAACTTTCTTTTGAAGAAAATTAATTATAGATAAAAGATTAGAACTCACGCAAGTGAAATTTTGAAGGTGACATTTTATGAACGTATATAAAATGTCTCTGATAAAATTTTTATTCTCAAATTTAATTAGGTCCCCATTTTTATATTCATTGAATCATACAACAATCATAATGAGCTATACTAAGCAGCCGCACGTAAAAAATGTTGAATTAGTAAAACGTCAGATTAATAAAAATCACCTCATTACCAGCAGGACGTGAATTTTAACCCTTTATTCACCGTTAATTAATCATTCAGGTGTCAAAAATGAAAGTTAGGAAATATTTTCAGCGATTATTTTGCGGTTTTTATTCATAGGAAAATTCATAGTAAGCAAGTACTTACTGCGGCAAATTTGCGTAAATTAAGTCTGCTGTATACTAATTCATAATGAGATTTTTTTTTTTTTTTTTTTTTTGTACAAACTCTACCCAATTTTCAAAAAGAGAGAAACGAAGCGGAATAATTAAAAGACTTCCAGTAGGTTTTGGCTCTTTTAGTTTTTTTTTTGTGCTATGTGTTTATGTGCTATGAATTAAAGTAATTTTGCTCTACAATTTTTATGAAATTCTTGTGGTGGATTTCTCACCAAGAAGACTTATATCAAAAGGTTCACTTACTTCACTATTTAAAAATATAAGCGAATTAAGGGTTTTTTGTTTTTTACAAATAATAACATTTTTAGTTGCAAGAAGTGATACCCAAGTAGTAAATAACTTCAAAAGGATATTCACCAGCAGAATTATTTTATAGGCTATAATTCTTATTTGCAATCGGATTACTTTCAAGGTGTATACTGATGATAGAGCAACCTATAAAACTATTACAAGATAGACTTATGTGCATGCCTGATTAGATTTTAGATAAGCCTGAATATGTCGAACCGACTCGAACAAAACGATGTGGTAAAATTAGAAATTTTACTGATTTCGTACGTAGTTTAGTGCACATTTGATACGCACCTATTCAAAGTCTGTGCCACTACATATATATTTTACCAAACACATTAAACACATGACTAGAGGGAGTCATAAGAAAATTAATTATGACGTCAGATATCCTATTTTTTAGTATCATAAGGCAGATTCGTTCCTAGTGATAAAGTTTTCATTAGTTAGTAATTTTTATGTTGTCTTTATTCATCAGGGAAACAGCATCTTCTATTCGATCCAATGTGGTCTGGTAAAAGTAGCGATAATGCTGAAAAGGAAACATTTACAGTGAAATGTTGTTTGCGTAAATTTGTGAAGAATGCAGGGTTCTATGAACGCATTCATAGCGACGTCTGCACAATTTCGGCTATAATGGTGGAAGCATCAATTCTACTCAATTATAAAATACAGAAAAACCCTAACTTGTATTCGTTGTATACAAAAGAACCGGATTTCCTGTTGGAGTTTGGAAATTTGGAAATTGAAGAGATGCATAAGAAATTTCCATCTGCCAAAACATTGTATTTAAAGAACGTTCATTGAATTTCCGTATCACATGCAAAAATATTTCACCATTAATTAAATGAAATCCTTCAAACTTGTGCCAATTTTCACCATGTACGATATGGTGGAGTTAAATGATGACGGGCACTTTACCAACAGTCTACTAAAGAATAGCAGTTTTCGGCATCGAACAGGACAACATGAAAGGAAACATCATCTCAAGCGAATGAAGGGCCGTGTGGCTCTTGAATTCAATGCGGAAGCCCCGAATTATTCTAGCGCGACTACATGGATTTTACGAGATTCATGTTGCGGAATTTCATTGTAATGTAACAATTGTACGCTCGTATGCAAGTGAGTAAGCTGATTTGGGAGAAAAAGTGAAATCGAATCAAGCTATTGATAAACTGGCCGATGACATACATGCGTCCGTGCAATATGCTCTGAATATCATATAATATTGTTATATACCCGGTTTATTTTTCTCATGACTCAAGTGCAGACAAAAAAACTAATAATATGAAAAACAAACTCAACGCTGATCTTAGCAAGTTTTTGCATTTAGCTTCATAGTGTGTGGTGGTCTGTATAACAACATCAATAAATTGTTCAAATTTCGAATGAAAATAAAAATTTTAAATGTGTATACAACACTTGTTTTGTTCAAAACAGAATACCTACAACAACAAACGTATGTATATGATCATTTTGAACAACTAGAAACTATTTCTGTCCAAATAATACAATAACGTTTCGAACAATCTCCAAGGACATTAATTAATGACTTTTATGTCCACTTGGTCAATTACAAGAGGCTTGAAACATGAGTTCACATACCTTTGTCCCTTCTATACACTAACCCCCCTATAGTCCTCCTCCCAGCAAAATGATATAACGAAGTTGACTGGGTTTTCATTCTTTACCTAGTCTGACACAACACGAAAGTTAAATAATCCCCAGACAAAGGTGGATGCGAACGCTTGGCTGAATCTGAAGGCGGTTAGCAAATAATTCATATCCAGGAGCAAAACGTACAAATCCCAAAAGTTTGCATGTTCTATTGCCTAACCGAATTTGGTACATATGCAGAGTGTAACGCCGGTCGTATCATACAGGAACACATATTTAGTTGCAAGGAGCAATACGGAAAGAGAGGATTGGATGGATGCTTATACTAGTACTACTACTACTACGGTTTGTTACTGTTACTTTAGAAATGTGGCAAGGGAATAAATGGAATTTTCAACCCGAATGATACATACCTCCTGTTCGTTTATCCTCGTGTGTATAATACCTAGCTCTATGCCTGGAAAAGCAGACTGCCATTGCAAGAATAATGATGGCAATTAGAACAAAGATAATACCACCAAGAATGGCAAGAGTATTAAGGCCACCTGCAAATTAAATATTTATTTAGTGCACACCTTTTATTATTCAGGACGATTCGTTGTCCCAGTGTTTATCAATTGAAGCTGAAACTGCGAGAGTAGAAAAAAAAATAGGCGAAAATCTATGTATATAGGTCGGCAGGAATACACCGTTTACCTTTTTCAAGAAAATTATGCGATGTACTGGCAGCATCCTGTTCCTCATCTGTAATAAATTCGAGACACGTATCTAATCCATTCAGGTCCAAGTCGGCTATTTCGGCACCACGTAGGTTCTTCGGTAGAAAACATATCGGATACGTATCCCATTGAAGCTGTAATGAGTACGTGTTGAACTTACATTTGTCAACTTTTTCTCTTTTTTTTCCTCTCCTTTCATTACCCAGCCACCGCCCGCTCCCCGCTGCGACCCTTCTCATATTGTAGCATCTTTCATTCCAAATAAGATTACTATCATGAGTGTAAGATTGGGGTGGACGAGGTGGTTGAGCTGAGATGGAGTGTGAGAATGATTGGTACTTACATGCCTAACGATATCTATTAGAGTTCCCATATGACAGGCATCGCATATTAGTGGATTGTTATCGAGCCGCACGTTCCGAATACCCTTCATTATGATGGCAGCATTGTCGTTGATTCCATTGAGTTGATTTCGTGAGATATCCAAAAACTGATTGAATTAGAGAAATAAGTAAAAATTAATATTGAAGTTAATTATCGTATGTACTTAGTTGATTGTGGATTAAGACGTTAAGAATTTATTTTACTAACCTCAAGATCTCGACAGGGATTAATGACTTGCAGTGTTACACTATCCAGTTGATTACCGGATATGTTTAAGTAGCGTAGTTGACGAAAAGGCACTAATAACCCCATTGGCAGTAAACCCATGTCAGAAATGGCTAGTGATGTTAAGTATGGTAAACGCTGTGGAAAAAAATGTAAAGTTTTTTTTATGGCAAATTTTAATTAATGTTAAATTTAAATTGAATTTCAAATGCATTGATTTCGAATACATAATATTACAAAATTGTGCAAAATATTTTTATACGAAACAAAGTTAACTAATTCACATCCACCGGTACCGGCAGATACCGGCACGTAATGGAAACTTCATTTCAGGTCATCGGTGACTGGAAACCAGACCAGCATTTGTCGGTTGCTCGTCTAGTTGCGAAGATAACACGGGATCATTTTTCTGTAGTTTTCTCGCGATACCTGCCTTTAGGCCTTCACAGCGGGAATGGGAGCGAAACTTTTGCGGTACTGGAAACTATGGCGGGATATGGAACCACTCACACTAACGCACAGTGGGGCCAAATCGCAAAAAGCTGGCCAAAAGTCGAAAAATAAAATTGAATTTCCATGAATTTTGAGTCATGGGTTAGTTTGAGTAATAGTCAGAAGGTTGAAGTCTAGAAGTCGAAGTCAGTGGGGGCCGATTCCCTATACCTGCTATTGTAATTCAGTTGAAAGGTAACCCTCAATCCAGCCAAGAGTCCAGCAATAAATATATCAAAAAGTTTCGAGAAGATTTTGCAAGAAAATGTTCCCGAGTTAAAACAATTTGATAAGACATTTTTTTACGATTACTCCTAACATCCGATCCATATACTTCGATTTTGTGCGCATTACCGAAAAAAACTGTAAGTCGCTGCTTCCAGAAGCAGTGTTTTCATTAGTTGCGCCAAGTATGCCGGAAAGCGCGGGAAGCTCTAGCGATCTCACATGCGAATCGACTGACTGTGAGTCTAATTATTCGTCGAATGACAATTTGTTAGATAAGAGATTTTTGTATTCCAATATAATACATGGATTTATTTTTACTTTCGATTTTTTATTGCACTTCTATTACTTCATTCAAGAAAAATTATCAATTTTAGCCTACAGCACTTTCTGTAAAGTGCTAAACTTCTACCAAGTGCTTCATGCTGGATCCGCCATTTTGTTTATTCAAATTTTGACTTCGGATTCGTAATGAGCGACCCTGACAACACCGGAGTACTGAATTTTACCTGAACTTGAAACATTTTCAGCTTTCGCGTTGGTCTGTGAAGGCCTTTAATTGAAAGTTTCCTTTCCGTTTTAAGTTGATGTGCACGAAAAATGCCGATGCCGGTCGATGCCTGTCTGTGCCGGTAAGTGTGCACCGACGCGACATTTAAATTTTTCTTCTTCTTCAAATTATGAAATAAATGGTGGCAGTAAGGTCAGCCATTTTTGTTCCAGTATATTATCCCTCTTATAACCCACACCATAAGCATAACAAAATATTTATTGCAATGCAGTTTTGAAATCGCTAAAAAACAACCTTCACATGTAGGATTGACACTTCATATTTGTATTTTCAGTATCTGTCACTTCGTCCAAACGAAGAAACACATGTGGAAATTGTGTCCGAGCGAATTGTGTCATATATAAATACGCACTTCAAATACAACAAAGCTCATTCATTTTTCTTTCTTCTGTTATCCTGTGTACAGAAAACATTCAGTTGCCCAAAATGGATCCCTGTGGTACACCGTTTCTTAGAGGGAGTAAATCAAAATTATTACGCATGGTACTTCTGTTTGGAACAAAAGAATTAGAATATTTTTCAATCATAGTTTTATTAAGAATATATTTATAAGTTGTCAAAGATTTTAGAAAATTCTAAAAGCATTTTAAGATAGAATTTTCTTCTTATCAAGTATCACGTGATTGTCTATTTTCTAGCTGAGACAATATTTGAGTTTTAAAAAGGTGCTTGCTTCCGAATTCCAAATTTCCCAAGACATAGTAGGAGGTTTTCAAAAACTGTAAGTAACAAGTCTGATGCCTTTTTTTATATAGATATGCCAGCCTGTGAATTTTGTTATTTATTCCATATTTTAATAGTATGAATGCAGAAATGCAGAAAATGCAGAGAATCAATTTGCAGTCTAAACTAATTATGTTTCAAAGAAAGCTAAAATCTATTATACCGCATACAAGATCTTATTATCCATCCTGTTTTTTTCACATATTTTCTGGTGTCCAGTTGACGTGCATACCTAGTATATATATTATGTATGTATAAACATATTTTTATATCATTAATATTACTTCCTGTTTTCAATTGTCCCATTTCGTTGACATCAACGTAAAATAAAAATATTAAAAAAAAAAAATTATTCACTTCACATGAAATATTTCCCTGAATTCGTTGAAATTTTTTTTATGCAACTCTTTACGGATGACAAAGGTCATTTTTTTATATTAAAACTGCCATGAAAAATCGCCAGAATTTTTTTTTAACATAAATATGCAATTTTGTTTGCGCCTTTTTCCATATTTTTTTTTGTCACCTTTTCATGTTTACGTTTCCTTGCGAATGGCAACAGCTACCAACCATCGTTATGAAATATTCAAAATTTTTTCACATAAATATTTTAATGATGTTGGCGACAACAACAACACCACGAGTGTTGAATTTTTCGAGCAAGTCTGGAAACTTTTCCTTTTCCTTTTTTATACTCTGAACCGAATCTTATTTTTAAGGTATTTCAGCATAAGACGTAAAATGCGAAAAATTCTCTTTTCTATGGTAATTTTACTCGAAGAGGTTATGTATTAAGAAAGCCAAATGTGACCTTGTATCCACAGAATTGTATAAGAAAATTCAAAAGGAAACGAAATATAGCGGAAGAGTTGAATTAAAAAAAAAAAGCACGAAATAGTAGGTACCTCAACGTGGAGACAATTTTTAATTTTGGAGTTCTGTGTAAATATTATTTTTATGAATATGTTTGAGTACCGTCTGCTGTTACCTTTTGGGATTAAAATTTAAAGCTTAATTGTATGCAGGTAAGGTAATATAAGAGGATTGTTTTATATAATTTAGAATTTTGTAAAATCAGTATGCATACTAAAAGAAGATGTTCTCTAGAGGATAAATTTATTAACAAGTATATTTTGTCCTTGAATACTTAAGCTTCCACTGAAAATTTTTATCTAAAAAAAAACATATTCGACTCGATTTATTGAATCGCACGTTCTAAATCCTTTTTTATGAAAATGAATTAATATTAAAAAAGAACATTTTGTGGCCGCGTTAGAGATCTCAAATTGTATAAATGTCAAAAGTTCCTATTTTTCCTCGGTTGGTTTGCAGTCATATGTAAGTTCATCCATGCGTAAAAACATATTTATACTTCCATAGTCGCTGGTCTGCCTGTCTGGGTTTCTTGTTATGTTAATCAAATTGAACATGACCCTGGATAATGCTGTAGAATTTTGTTTATTTTTGCATCGAAGTTTTTTTTTGTCCACTTTAATCAAATAAAAAAAAAATGTAAGAAAATCAAGCTCTTTACTTTCTTTTTTGATAAAAGTTAATACAATACAAATCCGTTGGGAAATCTTTCTATGTACCTATAGTTTACATACAGATAAGCCGGTCAATCTGCCCCATATGTATATATATGTTTCGGAGTATAACTCCAAGCCAAAACTTATATAATACTATCAAAGAAACATAAAACAAATGTAAGCAAAAAAAAAGCAAAAAAAAAACTTACCTCAAATGTTTCTCGGATTTCGTGCAAATCCATTTGTACGTTGCCACTAATGTTCAAAGTTTGCAAGTTGGTTAGGTGACGAACTGATTGTGGTTCCAACCTAACCAATTTGTTATACGATATATCTAGATATGTAAGATTAGATAAGTTTATAAACGCCCCATTTGGAACTTTTGCCAATCGATTGTAGGATAGATCTGAAAGTTGTATACATACATTAGATTAAGTCAAAGGTAATTAAATAACAAAGAATTAAACAATAATATGTATTTACACATACCTAGATATCTGAGACTTTTTTGCATTCGAAATAAACTGTCCACAACTACTGACAGTTGATTTCCATCCAAGCTGAGTTTTGTTAGGCGTTTTAAGTCGCTAAATTCATCTTTGTCTAGAAATTTGAACTTAAAATGATGTGAAAGGAATATTAATGTCAGTAACAAGAGAAAAAGTTATAATTATTGGTCTAAGACCAATAATATTATAGTCTAGATTAAAATAAAAGTTAAATAAAGTGAAAACTCAAAGTTTTGTGTGTGGCAACACTTGCAATATTTTTGGAATTTTATTTACTATGAAAATACCCTATACCAAATTTCTGCTTTCTACTTGGACGTGTTCTCAGGCATTGCCCAAATATGTACATAGTGAAAATTAAAATTTTTGTATGGAAACCTAAAGAAGGAGTTGCCCGATTGGTCCCGATTTCGAACTCAAATTCACTTTCAGCCTTCTAACTGAACGCGCGTTCGAGGTTATCGTAAGGATGAACAGACGGACATACAAAAATCAAAATAACTTTTAATATTATGCGTGGGTGTCAAACACATTCTGCTCTACCAGAATTATTTCTGTGCGTTATAAATGGAATGACAAACTTATAATACTCAATAATAAAAATTTAGTTAAGGTACATAATTTTGAAAGAATATAGAATTATAAATAGGTAAAATCGCGATACAGTGGCGGTACAGGCACATATTGTTGTTACATGAACAAAATGTATATTTCCATTTCCATCGTTGTCACTGCATGAGTCTTGTGTGCCCAAATGGTTGTGTAAACCAATTTTTGATTTTCGAAAATTACTTTTTAATTTTAATTTTAGTAAACTTAAGAAAACTTCAAACTCTGTCTGTAACGCGTTCGAATCCCAACATGCATTTTTTTAAATTTTTTTTTTAAACTCAAAATAAAAAATAATTTAAATAAAATAAAAAATAAATAAAATAAGTAGGTATTAACTAAAATTATTAAAAAAAATAAATAAAAATAAAAAAAAATAATATATACTTAAGAGATCCCGTTAACGGGCAATTTAGCTAGTTTTAAATAAAGTCCTATCAACTAACTGTATATATAAATTGGGTAGGACTTTTATTTTAATTTAATTTAAAAAAGTCTTTGTTAATGAAATTTTACTAGGAAAAATTTGATTACAGACGAATGATGATTGTTTATACCTCCATCTTTTTAGCGTATTTGATCTGGTGGTATTGTTTTGTGGAATAGAATTTAGCGCATGTATGATATGAGTTTGCTTCTTTTACTTTAACCAAATATCAGGTTTCTACAAACCTCTTCTTGGACTAAGTACAGCAATAAAATTGTTATCCGAGTTCTTTGATTCATTTTGCTTTCAAATTCCTATTGAAATCTAAAATTCAGGCCCATTTTGAACCCGCGCATACTTTTCTCAATCAATTATTGAAAAGTCTTATTGTCGTTTTTTTTTGTATAATTCTACGATTCTGAACGAATCAATATAGTTAGACAAAAACTGTTCTAAAGTAAGCCTCCGAAAGATTGTTTGTTGACATTTTTTCAAAGAAATGATGACAAAGAACTTTATGATTAGGTAGAGATATAAATATATAGCATTCTTGTATATGACCAAATATGTCTGATGACGACACGGTATCCGTATTTGACAATATTGATCATTTGCTTTCTGTTTCCCCCTCTTCCGAAATCGTACTGGCAGGAGATTTTAATGTTCATAATATACCGTGGCTCAGACATTCTTCTACCACAAGTCCTGCGGGCCGTTTCGTTGAACTCTTCTGTGAATCATTTAATTTGCAACAGCTAGTGGATGCACCAACGCGAATTCCTGATGCAGCTGGAGATAAAGCTAATTTACTCGACTTGTTTCTAACATCTCATCCTGACAAATATTCCATTTCAGTCGGTTCCCCTCTTGGAAATTCAGACCATTGTTTAATCACGGCTCAATTTACCACCTCAAACCTGTGCCGACCAACTGCTCCACCTACAAGTAGGCTTCTTTGGCACTATAAGAATGCTGATTGGGAAAGTCTCAATAAGTATCTTAAAGAAATTGATTGGTCGGTCTGTTTTGCTTCGAGGGATGTTGATGAATGCACATTACAATTTAGTAACATACTAAATCTTGGCATGCGTGAATACATTCCGTATTCTTACAGCAGGTCTCAACAACAGCATGATCGCTCCTGGTTTAACGATAAGTGCAACCAAGCTATAAAAGCGAAAGAGTCTGCTTTTCGCGCCTATCAATTGCATCCATGTCCGGAAATGAAACAAGTCTACAAGACTGCACGGAACACCTGCAAGTCCATTATCCAGAGAGAAAAATTTCTTTTTGACCAGAATATTAGACAAAGAATCTTGACAAGCCGCAAAGGTAGCAAAGGTTTCTGGTCCCTGGTCAAAACCATCAGGAACAATTTCACCAGTTCCTCTATACCTTCACTACTTAATAATGGTGAAGTGATTGTTGACTCCCTGGATAAAGCTAATATTTTAGCTACTAGATTCGCTTCAAATTCTCGTCTTCCACCAACTTCACAAACACCTGTTTTGCATCGCCCGTGTGAATGTGTACAAGAGCCAATACACGTTCGTACGAGGGATGTGGTCAGGGTCCTTAAGGGGATCAACGTCTCCAAAGCCGCAGGTCCTGATGGTTTTTCGCCCCTGTTAATTAAAAGCTGCGCCTCATCCTTGGCTAAACCTCTGCGCAAACTCTTCTACTTGTCTTATTCGACAGGAAAATTTCCAACTGCTTGGAAGCTAGCTCACGTTCAGCCTATTCCTAAGAAAGGAGAGGATAGCGATCCCTCAAATTATCGACCAATTGCCATCACTTCGATTCTTTCAAAGGTTTTTGAATCTATCATTAACTCAAAATTAATGAAGTATCTAGAAACTAATCATCTCATCAACGATCGCCAATATGGCTTCCGAGCTGGACGCTCATCTGGAGACTTGCTGACCTTTCTTACGGAACGTTGGAACCGTAGTCTTCACAATTTTGGTGAGTCTAAAATCGTTGCCCTAGATATTTCAAAAGCCTTTGATAGAGTCTGGCATCCAGCCCTTTTAGCCAAACTCAAAGCACTTGGTCTCTCCCCTCCTCTTGTATTATGGATTGAAAGTTTCCTATCTAGTCGCCAAATACGTGTTGTATTAGATGGCGTTACGTCTGAACCGCATCCCATAAATGCCGGTGTACCTCAAGGCTCTGTTATCTCTCCAACTCTCTTTTTAATTTTCATTAATGATCTGCTTTCCCTTACTTTCAATCCCATCCATAGTTTCGCAGATGACAGTACTCTCGATTTGGCTTACTCCTTTGACACTCTTGCAGAATCCAGGGGGAATGCTGCATGTGTTAAACGAGATTGCATGACTAGATCATTGAATAACGATCTTGCCAATATCCTCGCTTGGGGCAAAGCGAATCGCGTCGAATTCAATGCATCAAAGTCCCAAAGCTGTCTTATCTCATTAAAACAAGATCATAACTTAACCACACCCGTTTCTTTTGATGGAGCATTCATTTCTGATTCACCGTCACTAAGCATTCTTGGCATTAATATTTCCAGTAAGTTAAACTGGACAGATCACATCTTCTCTGTTGCCAAAGAAGCATCGAAATGTCTTGGATTTCTGAAAAGGTGTAAGAAATATTTCAGCCCGTCAAATCTAGCGCTCCTCTACAAGTCCTACATTAGACCTAGAATGGAATACAACTCCCATATATGGGCCGGGGCTGGTCGCACAGCCTTAGCTTCATTGGATATTGTCCAAGCTCATTGGCGATTTGGCAATAACTTGTCATATCGACTCACTCGAGCACCGCCGCAATGTTGGATGCCTTTCGCTCCTTTATCGCTATATGCATGGTCAATGTTCTGATGAAATATCTAGTCTAATCCCTTGTAGAATGATTCCTGCACGCAATACTCGCGCTGCAAACCGCGCACATCCTTTAACCCTTCAAATTACTTTCGGCCGTACAGTAAAATTCAGAGATGCTTTTTTATCCCGAACAGTGCGAATGTGGAACAGCTTACCATCTTCTGTTTTTCCTCCGGCATACAATCTGCGGAAGTTTAAGGGCGACATACATCGGCACCTCCGCCACTTTCCTCATATCCCCTAATCCTTTCCCTATCTCCTTCCTGCCATGCTGTGCTTTGCATCATAGGGTATCCCCTGAGCTTGACTTAATAATATATAAAAAAAAAAAAAAAATGACGATAAAACGTGACTCAGGGCCGATTATGCAGTTCATCTTAATTATAGAACAAAATATAACTGTTTCAGTCAGAAAATTAATTCAATACATAGGGAGAAATTCAAATTCCACAGTGCTGTCATCTTTGAAAAATATTTTAGATTGCTCACGAATAGAAGAATTTTTGAGGGCTTTTGTTTTTAACGATTTTAAATTAAATTATAAATAGAAAATAAAGATAAAAATACCAACCACCTTGTCCTGGTTTGAAACCGGGACCTTTGTAATTTAATTTAGGATCGTTACAAATTAAAAGTTCTCAAAAATTCTTCTATTCAATTTATGACTGATTCTAAAGATTTTGAGTTCGAGTCTCGGTATTGGACAAGATAAAGTACATAAAATTGAAATATAATATTCAGATAAGGTTTCTTTTAAGCCACGAACTAAGTTTAATTCGGAAGTTTAGGACGTCAAAGTCAAAAAATTGAAAAAAATTCCTAATTTTTTCAAATTTTAACAATTTTTCTAAATCTTGTAAAAAAATGTATAGTTATCAGCATTTTGGCGGGAAAATCATTAAAATTTGAGAAAAAAATTTAGAATTTTTTTCCAATTTTTTGATTTTGACATGGACAGTTGAGACGAATCTTACCTTGATAGGGTGTACTTATACCTTGACTAAAACTGTGGATTTTGATGTACCAAGTGTATAAATTATAGTTTCGTTTCCGCTATCATTATTCTCGGCATGATTAAATGGGTGCTTATAAATATTCATGCCATGTTGCTAGGTTTAATATGTTTTAGGGAGTTGGGGTTTCTTTTACATTCCTGTTGAAATACCCTAAAACGTAAATTTCATCAATGTTTTTTTTTAATTCCTATTTCAATATAATAAGCCATCAAAACACAAAAACTGGTTTATCTGAAATATTAAATTAAATTTTTATGATGGTTATAGATGGTCAAAGTGTTATTTCCCCAAAAAATCCTATTTTAAAAATAGTAGACAACAGTAACAAAATTAATTCTAAAGCCATTTCCTTTTTTATTTGTAGGTCACGATAATGGTGATCATCAAAGGTAAGTGGTTACTTATACATTTTCATATTTAACTAATCGTTGACATCAACAAAAATCAATTGTAAATTGTTTTTGTAAGAAGTTTCCGGAAATTTTTTTGACATGTAAATTTTCGTTGTCAATATTAAGAAAATTTCTATACAACAATTTTATGGTAAAAGATCAAAAGTTCGTAGATTTTTAAAATGAGGCAATTTCGTAGAGCAGCAAGGCTATAATTTTGATTTTCACTATATACATATTTGGACACTCCTTGTGAAATTATTGAGAATAAGCATTTTCGTATATGCTAATATTATAAAAAATACAAATTCAGTTTCTTAGTGTTGCCATATACAAATTTATATTGCTCATATTTTATTGCAAAGCAGTTCAGAACGAGTTGAGGTAGGAAGCTGAAATTTTGTACACGCGCTCTTAATATAAATAAATTAATTTCAATTTCGAATATGGGTAAACTTAAATAAATCCCTCGTAGTGTTGCCATATAGCAATAGGCATTTTAAATATTATTTGTTTTTATCCACACATCGAAAAAAATTTTATTATACGAAATTTTGTTAAATTCAATAATGTCAAGATAACTTACCTCATTTCTACCTAAATCCAGTTCATTCAAATGTGGCAACAAGTTATACAGTTGTGGATTGATTTTCTTTAATTGACAATTCCGGCATTTTAATACTTTCAATTCCTGTAAGATATATAGAGAGAGATCCTTAATAGAAGGTGTCCTCCTCCTTTCAGCCACTTACTTACATATATGTATGTATAATAGAAATTAAATGAAAATTCTACCTTAATATCTTACCTGAACATCTTTGAAAACCTCAGGCGGTAAGTCCTGTAGAGGGTTACCGCTTAAGTCCAAATTTTTCAATTTACCCAACATGAAAAAGAGTCGTTGAATTAATTCCTGAATTGAGTTGTCGGCTAAACTAAGTTTACGTAAATCCTAAATCCGATAAAATAAATAAGAGAGAAAAAAAAAGATTTTTTTTTGTACAACAATAAAACATTTTTTATGATAAAAGGATACGAATTTATGATGATTTAAGAAGTCTTGGGGGAAGGTTTATTATCTTGTTTCAAAAGGGTTATAATAATAACTGAAAAATATGGAATGCCATTTGACTAACCTTTAAGTGAAAGAATGTCCCACTCGCCATCCTGTCGATTTTATTTTTCGATAGATCCAATTCATTGAGATCATCTTGACCACGGAAATTTTCATCGGTCACAGTTGTAATGTTGTTTTTGGAAAGATCTAATACCGTATAAACCAGAAATAAAAGGAATTTCGAGTCAAACGTCATGCAATTTAGAAAATAAAAAAGAAAGTTAAAAGTCCGGAAGGGATCACATCACGTCCACAATTGGCCCAGAAAATGGTATGAAAATAGAGAAAGAAAAAGAAACAAATTTATTGGAATAGAAAAGTTTCTCCTTTGGGTGAATTTTATATATAGAACGGATGATGGTAACTTTCTATCCTGCCGCAAAAATATTGGATAGCGTTTGCCTAGTTTTTTTTTTTAAATATATATCTCTATACATACGTATAAGACTTACCTAAAATTTGTAAACTTTTGACACCCCAAAATGAATTCTTTCCTATTGCTGGAACGTTGGAGTCGATGATCCGTAGAACTTCCAATTTGGTGAACGACGTAAATATGGGCCCAATTGTAAGAAAATTTTTCGGTCCCTTTATTATAATAACTTTGACATCTGGATCCAACTCCTTAACTGGAACTGCCTTCATGTTACCTGGAATGGGAAGAAGAAAGAGATGATAAGGATTATAGTGTTGTCTTTATGGCTGCCTTAGAGGGTATTCTGAATAAAAATGAGATAATGGAATGGAGAATTAAGCCCAAAAAAGAACCTCTCGAATATCCTGTGCCAAATCTTTTTATCAGAAGGTGCCGACCCTTGAACATTGTACATATACTGTAGCGTATAAGGGAGGCGGTGTGGTACTATGTATACATGTATGTTATATGCTATATAATATATGAGAGGAACCAGATACCTACTTCTTGTGTATATCGACAGAATTTTGTGGGTGTTCAGAATGTTTATGTGAAAAGGTGTAAGCTCGTAAAGCACCTAAAGAGCTGTTTTAGGTACACTTATCCCTTTGACTGGCTGATTTAGGATCAATTGCAAAGATACCGTGACACGACCTCGATAAACCACACAACTTGTCTGGGATAAAAGTTAGCAAGAATTTCAGGTGAATTCATTTGGGGTTACCCGATGAGATACTTAACATGGCTACAAATTAGTGGAAATGTCTAAATCAGGCGAGTTTATTTATTTTTATGAGGAGTTGAAAGGCTATCCCTTAATATTGATGGAAGAGGTGGACACACATTCATACATTACATTCACACATATTTAGTGATGTAATTGAGATTATTTAGGGCAGGTGCAAATTGTGGCTTACTTTTTGTATGGTAATTTAAAATATTTTAGTGACAGAGTAGAGTGTATGCAGCACCAAATAGGTGGAAAATATTTTTAATAAAATGTTTAGTCACTGTAAACAAACTGTAGTTTCTGTGGGGTATAGATGGTAAGGGTGTCTAATATATCAAATAAATCTTCCCCAAATAGATTGATAGTTTTAATAACTACTCTTCAAGCAGTGCACTATAGAACTAAAGTTTTCAAAGATGATAATTAATTTACGATAATTGTGCGGACCTATTCAATGGCTTACTTCTGGGTTCTAGTTGAGGTGAATTTGCTGCTTTCACGATAATAGAGTGTGTCAAATCCGATTACATTTTGTCGTTTTTCGGGAGTTTGCATCTTTCTCTTATAGATTCGCATACCCTCAAGTTTCTTCAGTAGCTTAAAAATTCGCTTGTCGCTTTAAGTCGCTACGAAACCCTTGACCTGATTCTGCTTTGTGAAACGTATGATTAAGTGACCCCTCCCATATTCCGCCCATTCTCGTATAATCACTGTGCATATATTAGGGACCTTACAGAGTTTTTCTTAATAAGTTCTTCCACTCTCAAAAATAAGATCATGTCAGAGCCTGGCCTAGACGTTTGCTCCCATTTTGAACTCATCCTTGCGTTGATGGTATCCTCTACGATTAATGATTGCAAATTTTTAGATGTTTTTTTTATTATTCTTAAACATCATATAAAATTCATGACAAATTGAGTTTTAGGTTAGTGTAAGCTCTGCTGCCATTGACAGGTTGAAGAAATCCTCCTAATGTAACATATCGCACTCTAACGTCCTACTCATTCGTTCTTCATATGGCGACGACTGTCATTGATGTTAATGTCAAATACAGAGCTTAAGCAATGTTTTGAGCCATTTTAAATACTTTCAGAATTTTCTTACAGAAGAGCACTGTCTCTGGTTGGGAAGGAAGAATTTCTTGTACTTATAAAATCTAAGGTTAGCGATTGTTTTAATAGCTCCTACGATCATTCTTTTTTATAGAAATTTAGTTACTGGCATGATACTGCTTACTGCAGGCTCTAGTCGATAAAATAATATCTTTTCATCTCATTCACCATAATTAGAAACATTAGAGCATAAAAAGATGCCATATTATTACGAAATTTCAAATCAATATGAGATAAACTCATAGGTCCATCATCAAAGATGGGTGAGTAAAAATTCCTTATCCTTTATAGAGAGTTTCTGAGGCATAACTCTTTTATGCTATATATCATCCAAAAGAAAGTAGCTAGTTCTATGTAAAATCACCCTTATGTGCAGGTACCCGCTAATTTAAAATTGGAGTAAACTTTTCAACATACAGACGAAACAATAGCCACATTCTGTTGAAAGACAGAATTTCTAACTATTTCAACATTCTAAAAGTTTCTTTAATCTTTAAAGCTTTGATATTGACAAGAAAATCTCAACGAAACATATTTAATCCTTACGATGAAAGCATGAATACACTTACCTTTTACACATATAGTCTGTAGACGGCCTTTGTCGTCCAAGGAACATGAACACTCCTGGGGGCATTTATTCATTCCAGTAATAAGAGGAAGCATAAGGCAGAAGATGAATGACTTTAGAAGCATCTGAAATGGAAAAAATTAATTATTAAAAGGATGTTAATTGTGATTAAGGTGTATATCATGAGCGGAATAGGAAGGACATTTTCCAGAGTGTTCTCACTCTTTTCGAATGGTATATGAATTACAAGAGAGTGCTTCTTCACCGAAATAATAATATTTCCCTATTTAATACGTGTATACACAAACATACATACATACATACACCTGTTCTTCGTTACCTTTCTTATGAAATGAAATGTTCACGTAAAATTATGTATTTTGTGTGGAACGAACTAAAACGCGACTCATTGAAATTTATTCAAAGCGAAAATTTTAATTACATCCCATTATAATCCTGCAGGACATTCTAAAGGAGCGAACAGCACTTTCAGAGCTCGGTGATGTCGTATCGTCCCATGACAACTATTTGTTTTTGAAGAAAGAATTATGAATGATGAGAATTTTCAAATATACATACATACATAGGTGCATACCTATATCTACTTATGAATTTGAATTCATATGCGAGTCATTTTACCTTTTGAAAGGAAGACACAAAATAATATTCGAGGGTGTTTGCTATACTGTTGAGTATTATTAGTTAAAAATTAAAAGCAAAAGAACAAATCACCTAACTCATTTCATGGTAAAGCAAAACAATGCTGAAAGAAAAAAAAAGCTGTCTATTCTACGTCACACTATATACTTTCTTAAGAGATTGACCTCATTGCAGGAAACTCGTTAAGAAGATTGAAGAGTGCCAGAACTTAAGTTCTATAGTTTATAGTGGGGGAGAGGAGGTATATCTGGTCTAGTAGAGATTAGGGATAAGTTTGTACACTATATAACAATATACCATAGAATCAACCACTATGGATGCCATAGTGTTGTTCCTTTTGTTGGGAAGAGATTTAAATAATGGAATTTTCAGATAGCTGTGTATTTCCATGAACAAACACTAGTCTCAAAGCTATTTATCATTCTGTTCCAAGGAGTGCAAGCTGTCTACAGTTTCAAAAAATTAATTTAAAGAGAAATATTTATCCGTGGATGCTCTTATAAGTATGTCCACAAGGGGCGGATTATTGAAATTTGAATTTAGATACTTTCTTTGGCTCTATAGAAAAGAATTATTTCATCGATTCCATAACATTCTAGTCCTTTGCTTTACATATATTTTCACCAAACCATAAATCAGACATCTCCACGTGTCCCTTTTAAGTATTTTGAAGGAATTTCGTTTTGAACCAATTTAACCCATTATCTTTCTGAGGAATGCATAGATTTGTACATCGTATGAAACCATAAATATATATGTTGAAAATAGTAAGGGTGCGAGTACTGAGCTCTGAGGCATGCCTTTGTATAAAAAAAAAAAAAAAAAAAAAACTAGGCATCTAAATATTGACCAATTGAAATCGATTGATTGAGAAATATTCTATTAAAGCAAAATTTCCATTTTAATTTGCGATAATTATATTCTGTGCAGCTTTGTCCTAATTTGATATATAGACTTTATTTTAGAAATGGAATAATGTTTGTTAGAATTAACAAAACTAAACTGTAGACAAATAGACGAAAAATCATTTAATCTATGCGTATACCCCATTTTCTGCAAGTTTTCCTATACGTGAATGAATGTGCTTTGAAATAATTACAAAACCACCTAACCCCACTCACTACCCTAACTTTTAACAGATTAAGTATAAAGTATAAAAACATAAAAAATGCATTTCTCTTAATTAGCTAAATCAGATAATGACAAAAAGTTTATAAAACTATGCTGCAAAATTTTCCTCCATTTCAAGTGCAATTCTCCAAGAAAAAGGTGTTACTTCCGCGCTGTGGCTAATTTCAGTTATTCCTGCTCAAGGTATATAAATAAGCCGCACAGAATAAATTAAAAAACTTTTCACTTTTCGTTGCTATCTGAAAAGTTTTAATGCATCACGTGAAACTACACGCCACAAAAATTTTAGCTGAGTACTATGGGTACCTGCTAGGAGGTAGAGTTTAAGTCTCAAGTAGCGCATTGAATAAATTTTGAAAACAAAACGAAAAAAAAAACTTTTTTTGTTTTTTTTTTTTTTGTAAAAAACGGAGATATTCAATTTCCATTCTGTTCCCTGTTCTGAATCTGATTGTGGAGGAAACAAGAAACGAAGCTTTTCTAAAAAAATTTTTTTTTGTGTTTTTTGTTTTTTTAGTATACTCTAATTGAATTACCTCGTGGCTTTCCTGAATAGATGTTACCGTCGAAACATAAGAACAGGCGAACCAAAACGGTCTGGATTGATGGTGTAAAGAATCTGAAATAATAGAAAAAAGTGTATGCCTTAAAAAAATATTTCAAAAGTTCTTGTAATCTTTTGTGAGGCTTTTATCGTGAGTGTTCTGGTAATTTGATAAGAATGCATCCAAAAGGGATGCTTTTACTTATAGGCTCAACTATTCGTTTTTGAAAATAAATTCTGTATGTAGGGCGTAAATTTTCAGCATATTCTAAAAGTGATATCTAAATAGAGAAAGCTATCTAAATTTTACAAAGGGAATAAAAAAAAATATGTTAAAAACTTGCAGTGTTCAACAGCAATATTCTACATAGTTTAAATTCCCCCTCCAAATATACATAACTAATCCAGGAAGAAGCATCTTTAACCGAAGTATAACCTTATTTTCTTACAACATCTTTTACGTGATTATAGAAACTTATTTAAACTGGCATACATCGGACCTAAAAAAGTTTTACACAAGTAAAGATATGTACACAAATTTATTGCAGCCAATATTTCTAGGTCATCGGAAATTGAACATCGTACAACACCATTTAAAAAATAATTTAAAATTGCACTCACTGAATTGAAGAACCCAATTTACTGCCACAGGATTACTACTATTCATTGTAACTAGATAAAACGCTTTGGGGAAAATTGAAAACGTTCAATTTAAAAAAACTACCAACGAAATACTGCTCTCTAGAAGACAAAATATAATTACCAGAGCAAGTCCAGATAATCCATAAAAATACGGATGATTCATTTCACGGTGCATTACTTTGTTTTATTTTTATTTATTTTGTTGTTGCTGTTGTAGTAAGTACTTTCAGATGTTTTTCCGGGGGATTGTGTATTTTAAATCTGTCATTCACATGCAGAACTATATAAAAAGATGATAAAAACGTGTGCTAGTGGTTTGTATAAAGCATTTGGGGATTGCAATGCGGTTTCTTTGAAGAGAAGTAGAACGGTGTTCTTTTTTTTTTTATGAATTCAATCAATATTATTTTATTCGGCCGTTCGTGCATTATTTCAAATAGGCAACATCTTTTTTCACATTATTTCTACAGAGAAATTGTTCTCTAGTTTGAATAGTTTGATTAAGTATTATTAAATTAAATTATTAAATTAAAATACACTGTAAATGATGCACAAGACTAGGGGTCTTTTAAGACTCCATTCGTAGAATAATTACAACTGGTGTATTTTACTCTGTTCAAAAATGTCTTCACTCAATAAAATTGAATTTATTGGCTGGAAAAATATTTCAGAGCAAAGCCCCCCCCCCCCCCCCCCTTTAACCGATTTTTTAGACTGTTGTTTAACAAAGTTTAATGTAGTTTTTCGATAGTCGTGTCTATAAGCTTTTAACTTTTTCTCTCCTAACATTAGGAAATTCTACATTAATATTTGGTTGAGCATCGTTTAATTTTTCGGATGCTCTCACATTTTTATCTTGTTCATAAACTTCTTATAATTTGCAAGAAATACTGGGTCTTTCAAATTGAGTTTTCTAAAGTAATTAATTACAAGACATAGAATTTGAATTGAAACTGAAAAAGTTTTTATTTATTTTTGAAATACAATGTTTACAATTTATACTCTAAAAAAATATATCTCCCATGTGACCACCTCTTGCGTCTCTACAGTACCTGATTCTTTTATCAAAATTTTCAATCACATTCTGGCATAGTTGCGGCTCTATCTCACCAATAACTCGAATAGTTTCTGCTTTCAATGCTTTAACGTTTCGAGGATTATCCTTGTAGACCTGTATTTTCACATGGCCCCAGAGAAAGAAGTCTAACGGTGTCAAATTACAGGATCTTGAAGGCCAATTCACGTCACCGAATCTGGAAATAACACAGTCTGGAAACTTTGTATGCAGTAATTGCAAAGTTTCTCTGGCTATATGACACGTAGCCCCACCTTGTTGAAACCACATGTCTTCATTATCAATATTTTTCAGTTTCGACCACAAAAAAGTTGTCATGATGTCGCGATATCTGGTACTGCTAACGGTAATAGCTCTTCCAGCATAATTTTCGAAAAGTACGGACCAATCACACAACCAGACAACAAGGCACACCAAACAGTGACTCTTTGTGGATGCGTTCTCCTCTATTAGATCGCGCGAGGGTTTTTTCCTCACGTAGCCACCGATCTCGATATATGCTTCGTCCGAAAAGATGATTTTTTTTGTTGAAAAATCGTCGTTTTGTTCCAGTATCCAATTGGCAAAGTCCATGGAATGATCTTGGGCAGCAATTCTTGTATCAATTGAACTTTGTTGGCCATCAACGCTAAATCCACTCAGTTGACTCAGAAAGCCCCAATTGTTGTGAACGTCGGGAAATTGACGTGTTGGGTGGGGTCAGCTGCAACATTATCACTCACAGCACCAATATTTTCTTCTGAACGACCGGCACAAGCATACTGACGTCTTTCTCGATCTTGTATTGCACCAGTTTCTTGAAATTTTCGCACATTATTACCAATTTGTTGAACGATTGTGTTGACCATAAACATCGTGTAATTTGCGAAATACATTTCTTACAGAACGACCATTGTCATAAAATAATTCAATAATCTCCATACGTTCTTGTAATGTATACGACTCCATTTTTATAAATGGCAAACCTTCAGCTGTCAAAATAACATATAATATGGGTGCGTTCGATGTTTGAAGTGTGTTACACAGGCGCGTACTTTTGAAAACTCAATTTGAAAGACCCTGTAGTTAGCATTTGTTACGTTTCATCATTTTTCTTTGCTCTTAATGTCATTTACCCTACCCACATTTGTGTTGATATCTCTTGTCTGGAGGACATAATTTAAAAGAGATGATGTTGTTTTTTTATACACCCCAATCGAAAGCTATTCATAAAATCCTTCATCCAGAAATTTATTTATAGTTAGGTAATACATAGAACATAAAACGCAGTTTTGATATATATAACTCGAGCTTAACAAGAAATGCATCAACATTTACCTGGCATAGTTCCATAAAATTATCTACGTAGACATTTTTTTTATCGGTCGTTTAACTTTAGAGTCATCTACCTACCCTCTAAATCTTGAGAAGCCACTGTAATCCTTTAACTGTAGAAAAATGTGAATCATCCGTCATCTCTCGTTGGCTATATAATAAATAAATACTTCTACATTTTTCATCAGTATATTCATATGAAAATGAAAATATTACTTTGCTTCCTCCATAGATAGCTAGCTATTTGCATACCACCAATACGTTCCACAAACATTTTCCACATAAAGTAGAAACTGTTTATTTAGAGAGACACAGACTACCCAACCGGAAATTCAAGTACTTTTGAACGCAAAGCAAAAAAAAAAGCAGAAGAAAAATAAGAAAATTCGATGATATATTTGAAATTGGATGTTTGCTTCGTCTACCGATTACAAGAGAGCATCATGCTGTGATTTCGATAGAAATTTTCCCTCTCGTTTTCTAAAATTCAATTTCAGACGTTTAAATCTAGGTAAACTGATGGAGTGGAACTTGACCAACTGGAAATTCGCAAATACTGTAAAGTTTGCTACCAACTCAATTGTGAAAAAGATTTTGTGCCTGTGGCACAGGAATAAGGTGTAGAGGTAGTATAAAAAAAATGAGAAGTGTATGTATTTAAGTGGCTGGTATAACTTGCTTACATTACATAGTCTAAACATGATTTTGTTTCTACTTGGTTACTTACTACTACTGCATAATTTTAGTTTTACCTTATCGAGAAAATGTGTATTTTATAGAAAACTAAATTGAAATTGACAGCTTATTCCTTGAAACGATAAAAATAAATTCCATTTAAATCTTGTGTTCAAAAACATCAAGTTATAATATAAACTTACCTATTTTTATATACACAATCTTATAAGTAGTAACGAAGTTTCATGTGTTTTAAGCATTTATTTTGATTGTGAAAAACTTAATGAAAAAAACAAAAAATTCAATTCGTGTTCTCTATCGAGACAGTCTTTTGCTTTTCGGTGTTCCACAAGGTTCACTATTGGGACCTTTACAATTAAGTTTTCTATAGTCGCCTGAAGAATATGAATGAATACATAAATTTAATGAAGGAATCTTTCAGTGTAATTCTGTACTGTACAGTAACTAAACGAACATTAGACGCTATGAAATTTCAGCGGTGGATTATCTGATTATTTTTTGTATTTTTTATATTATTAAGTTAAACCTGCGGGATACCCTATGGCTATGATGCAAAGCACAGTATGGCTTATCAGAACTTTTAGAAAGAGTAAGAAGTGTATATAGAGAATACCTCTCGGCGATCTTATTTTTGTAGAGTAAAGGACACTTTATGAGAGTTAATTAGCAAATCGGTATATTACATTAAAAGTGGACTAGAACTTAATACGAATATGTATTTATGGAAAATAGTTTTTTCGCATATATAAACTAAGATTTTATGGGGATTGAAATGTTATTGGTAATAGATGTTTTACCTCGAAAATAGCAAGGCCGCTCATAATTAATGAGAATCTAATCTAATTAAAATTTCCGAAGACTGCGCAGCATTATTGGGATAACTTTTCAAATTCACAAATACTGTGTTTTTTTTATTACAACATTCCTGCGCGTATTTAATTCGATAAACTTTTCTTATTTTCCTTCGACGATTAGTAGACCTTTTAACTTTCTTCCAATCAATTTTGACAAATAAACACCGAGTGACGTCTATGAGTTTTAATGAGAATAATTATCTTTTGTACTATAGTAACAGTTTCCTTATAATAAGTGTTTTAATATTTTATCACTCATAAGAGCACCTTTATGAGTTGTCTTATACTTGAACTCTTACAATAACTTTCATATAAGTATCATAACACCTTACTACTCATAAGGACATTTTCTTGAGAGTACATCTCCTTCTGAGCTAACATTTCATAAAAAAGACTCAATAAGAACAAGTTTTCTGACACTCAAGACACACAAGTACACTTAAGAGTACAAAGATGGTCTTAATATAAGAGTAAAAGGTTTAGAAGTTCTTGTAGCATTAATCTCTCATAATAATAGTATGTACTATGAGATATATTTAAGTCTTATTACAAACATTATGTTAAGAGAATATACAAGAGTGTTAAGAGATTCTTATGAGATACTTTTGCAATTTGTAAGACAGTTTGTTAGCTGGGCATAGTTGAGCCAATCCTAAAGATTGTAAGTAATCAAATAAGTATGTAATTTTTCCATTTGTACAGATTAGTGAATATAGTACTATTAACCTCCATATTGAGTTGGCTTGACTTACCGGTCTGAGTTATTAGCACAAGATCAATAAAATGTTTCGTAAGGCCAATAGTAGGTTTTTGATTTGAAATCTATTAAAATTATCAGGATGTAGGATGAATTTTGACTGACCTTTACCATATACATATATTCCCAGACTTGGTAGGTTTCCTTGGGTGTTAATTGGCAATTGGGTGCTAATTTGAAATTCGGTGCTAATTGCCAATTAGTGTTGAAGTGTTGGCGTTACATCTAGCAGTCCTTTCTTGACTTCTTTCAAAAATTTTTGGTAGTGAGATCACATACAAAGTTATAAATAAAATACATAAATGTATATTTTATGTAGATTATTACCCTCTAGTGATCACATGTGGTCAACTGAATGATATTTATCCAGCTCAAGAGAGATTTAGATGATCAGAACTGTTCGACTAAATCGTTAATTAATTTGTATCTACAAACTTTTGAATGATAGTTAACGTATTCACCACGAGACACTAAGCGACACTGAATTTAAAAGTTATAAAAAATGTGTCTATTATTACATTTCAACCATATCGAATATATTAAAGGACACTATAACTGTCAAATTCTATCATTTCAACAAAAACATCTCTTAAGATATTTAGTATCATAAAAATCTAGCAAGATTTTATTATCTGCCTCGATAGAAAGTTACGACTACGTATATTAAAAAATTGTTTTTACGCCCAAAATTTAAATTTTACTTTCTCTTCAAAAGCTTCAGGCCACATTACATAAGTTTATGGAGTTTTTACAAGCACTAAAATTCTATACTATCTGTCATTGCCTTAATTCCGTTCATTTGTAAAAATTGAATATTGTGTGTATACGTATGTACGTAAATATATGATACCCTTTAGATATTATCCTGGTGGCACTAAGAAAAAGAAATGAAGAAATAAAAAAAAACAATCGTAAAACTCCACATTTTATTATTTATCCCTGAAATCATCTCAACTGTAAACCACAAAACCTAACAACTTTGCCTTATTTTCGTCTAGAAATTCGATAACTTCCGACAATAATCTGCAGTAATAAAGGAGGAAGCAAAAAAAAATTCAAGATGTGCCCTTCATAGCTATCCTGGTCAGGTCAACTGCACAAAAATTTTCAACTGTAAAAATTGGGAAAGATAATGTTGAAGATCCTGAACTCACTTCCTGCGGCGCGGGTAACAACAGTCGGTTGCCTCTGTGTGTCCTTTTCTCTATGTTCATTTATATGTACATTCCGCAATCATTTCCTTTTCCGCTTGGGACAAGCGCATTTCATTGGTCAAACTTAAAGTATAGTTGAGTACTGAAGTGAGACCATATATAGCCTGCAGTTAGCCAGCCAGAGCCAGCCACGTTCAGTTCTCTTCCTATAGTTGGACAGCTGAGTGCTTTATATCGGTAAATGTATACATACGATTCATATAGTATACGACACGGTGAAATGGGCCTGGGGCGACACTTGATCCAGTTTGAGGTTTTGTAAAATATTTTTTTATTCCTCTTACTTTACTATCACTAAACTTTGTCCTCTGGCTAAAATGGAAAACTCTGAAATTGTCCATGAAATATTTTTTGGCAGGAACATATTTTGTTAGTCGCTACACATGGAGACACAACATAAAGGTTTGTTTTGATTTTAACACTTTAAACTTGTTCCCCGAATTAACCGCAAATTGGAAATTACATATATTTCCCGGCGGAGGGTTTGACGACGACGTTTTAAGTTCCTCTTAGTTTCATTGGAATTTTATGTAGAAATTTATGGTTGCTCTTAGAGCTGGGCTCAATATACATATATTTAGGGTGCTTTAGAATCAGATTACAAAAATATGAAATGTGAGAGAGAAATTGTCTATAAAAAGACGTCAGGTGATACTGATCTTTATATAATACTATTTTGATTCTACACTTTTAATCTAACCCCGAACTTAATGTTTTTTACTGCGATGTGCAGCAAACAAGAGGATTCCCATCTTCACATCTTGGTTGAGATTATATAAATTTAGAACAATTTGCTTCTTGTCAAGAAAAGTCACTAGAAAAACAAGAGAAAAAGTTATAATTGATCTGAGACCAATAATATTATACCCTAGAAGAAAATGAAAGTTAAATAAAGTGAAGACTCAAAGTTTTGTATATGGCAACACCAAAATGTGGTTGTCCAATTTAGTTCATTTTTGAATCTTATTTCCAATTTTTATGAGAACGCCGCTTACAAATTTTGAGCTCTCCCGTCGACACGATCTCAAGCGGTTTCCACACATGTAGTGAAAAACTAAAGTTTTGTATGGCAACACCAAGAAGGGCTTGCCCGATTTAAACCATAGTGATTTTTTTTTACCATTGAAAACACTATGAAAACGCTCTGATGAAGCCCATTAATGGAAATTTAAGCTCTGTATAGATTACGATGAGCTTAATATAGTCCCGCTCCCACGAATTGAGGATATTTCTGATCAGTTGGATTATTCAAGGCATACTTTTTGATGTTAGATAATGATTCAGCGTATATGGAATCCATTGGCAGTATTATCAATATCAAAAACTTATTATCATTTAGACTAAAAACTGCACCGCCATTTTTGTATCTTTATTAAATGGAATACTCAGATATTTAAGGGATCAATAAGCATAGCCTTGATGTACATGTAAGTGAAGGAAAGTGATCCAAAGGTTCGCAGGGTATATCTGGGTCATGTCTATTCAGAACTTGTCATAAAACCGGACAAATGTTTAGTGGAAGTTGTAAAGAAATATTCGAGATTAAAAACTATCCCACAAGCCCAATTTTTTTTGGGGTTGGTGAACTACTATGGAAGATTTGTGAGCAATTTTTCTGCAACTATGGCTCCCATTAATAGCCTATTAACCTAAATGGTCAATTTTCAGGAACTGTATGAGAGAAGTCTTTCATGAGATAAGGATGCATATTTATTTTAATTTTATGAAGGACAAAGGCCTATTACTTATTCCAGTTCGCATTTTCAACTAGCTGAAAGCAAATATTTTGCCACAAAACGTAAACGGTTGACCATAATATGCGCAGTGCGAAAATATAACAATTATCCACTAGGAAGAAGCATTTTAAGTTCAGCCTCTCCCTGGTGTTTATAAGGTAAAGGACACAATACCGCGTATGGTGAGATTCCATCAGACACTGTCGGTATTAGTACGATTTTGAGATTACATATTACTCAACAATAAGGTCAGAAAGGAGTGAACTTAGGTAAAAGTGAATCCAAAATCCTCTCTGCCATCAGAATATGACTGACAGAGCAAAATTAAATTAATTTCTGCAAAAGCCCTAGACATCTCACAACTACATAATTTCTAATCCAGTGGAAGCTGAATTGATAATGAAGGATTCTTATAATTCCGAATTCAGGGAGAAATATTCTAGAAAAAATAAAATCTTTAATATGTTGAAACTATGAACCGCTAGAAGACCATGAAGGTTATTAGATAAATGAACAATTAAAATTTCATTCGTTATGCTGAAGGTATCACAAAAACTATATTTGAGAGAGTTAACACTGATTTCGTTGGGCCGGTACCATTAAATCAAAGCGGCAATAGGAGTATCTTTTCAATGATGAATGACTTAACAGAATTTTATGGTGCTGCCGGATCAAAGAGCGACCGACCGTAGAGTGAAACTTGCTAAGTTAAAATAAAGTTAATTAAGAAAATGTTTATTGTAACTGATGTTCAAGGTGGTTACAGGCATTGTGGTTACACAAAAATGACTGCGTAACTAACTCTAACCACCTTGAACTTTAGTACAATATAGATTGTTTATTTTGACAAATTTCATACAGTTTATAAGAATTTCGTAATCACAAAGTTTTGTACCTACCCCTGCTCCCTTCATGGCTGGCAACTTTAAGATATTACAAAAAAAAAAAAAAAAAAAAAAAAATAGTGACGTTTCATAGTTTTTTTAAATTTCAGTTAATATCTGTTGTCTTTTTATTTTATACTAGCTAAAGCCTGTTCTTAGATTTTTTTTTTTTAATAAAAAAAAAGCATGTTAGGATTCGATCGCGTTGCAGAAAGTCTGGGCTTTTCTCAAGATTTGCAAGTTTCATACATTTTTCAATGCGAATTTCTGACAAACTATTTGTAGCAGAATAATGATTTATATCTTAAATAAAAGTTAATAAAGAGGTCTAGTAGTAAATAACGTCGGGAAAATGAAAAAAATAATTATTGGAATTGAGATATTGGCTCGGAAACTTGTAAAAAATGGTAAAAATTGAAGTTTTTTAAATCAAATTCCTGTTAGTAGGAATTCTCATTTATTTAGATTATGACTATTTTAGCATAAGCCTAGATCTAACAAATAACGTAGAGTTTGTTTCATTTTTAGTGGCGCTTTTTTCAATTATTTGACTCTAATAGTGGTCTCGGTCTAGGCTAATTTTATATGAATTTTCTCATTTTCAGGACACAAACCTACGTATAAGTAAGCTTTATTGCCTGCAGGCTCGCTGGTATCTAAGTTGAAACTTTTGATTAGTACTGTATCCTCTTAGGAGGAGTCAGTACTCAGCAAAAATTTCAATTTACATACCAGCGAGCCTGTAGGCAATAAAACTTACTTTACGTAAATTTTATTTTGCACATAATTGGTAAATATGTATACTATAAGCTTATATTTTTTAATTTTTTATTTTAATTTATTTTTTATTTTTTTAATAAAAAAAAGCATACTAGGATTCAAACTCGTCTTGGATTTCTTAAGTTTTTAAATTTTTTTTAGAGCATGGGCTTTCCTTAAGTTTATTTCTTGTTCATCCATCGCTCTCTACCCGATGGTTCTTTTAGGCAAACCAGCTTTAAAATTTTTTTTTATCTTTTTTGACCTTTCTTTCAGGTTTGAGAAGAACGTGTTAGAAAAAAACATATGCAGTCTTTTAATTTCCACATTTTATGCAGATTAAAGACTTCAAATTGAAATTGAAAGTCATGTAAAATGCCGCATTATCAATTCGAATAATTATATTTTAACATGTGTTTTTCGTTTTTATTATAACATTAATTTTAAAACCTTTTCTGTAAAACTAATTAAATTTCTCTTTAGTCTATATATTTTTTTTAAAATAATAAATACAATTAGCAAAACTACATAGGTTTTGAGTGCCTTTCAAAGTATAATATCTTTGTAATTAGGTTCTATAGTTACATGTACCTACATATGTATGTAAAAGCTTTTTTCCTCAAAAATTGAATATAATTGAAACAATAATAAACGATAAATATAATACAAACAAACAAGGGATGAAAATGAAAATACATAAATTTAATCAGAATTGCCCTAAACAAGACCTCGGACCAACTGTACAAAATTCTAAATCCCAACTGAAATGTCAAGCGGTGAACAGTCATTAATTTTGTCAGAAGAACCATCATCGTATAGAAAGTGTTCAACTTTTGACATTATATAAGTTATGCAGAGTATGAGAAACAGAAGATTCTACTTACAATTAGAGGGGGCTGTTTGTGAACAGAACAGACCAGAAGAGAGAAGAGAGATCTTGAGACTGAAAACTGAAAAGTCTCTATAGGGATTGTCGCAAGTTAGCACCGCACTGACACCAATTTGTAAGGGTTAAGTTCTTCGAATCTCTTGGTTGGCAATTAAACTGGGCAAACTTTACTCGTCCCCCGAGTGACAAATTTCACTTTCTGTTTTGGCAGGCAACATACATATCTAAACTATCCTGAAGGGATTAAAAGTCGATAAAACATCGATGGAAAAATATCGAGGTTTTCCTTCCTTTCCTTTGGGTGTGGTCTGTTGGTTGTTCTTATAGTTACTTGGAATTTTGTTGTAGAAATGAAACTTTTGGTATAAGTTTTGTAATTACTACAGAAATCTTAATTTCTGTTAGTATTAAGACTTTAAGAGTTTTCGCTTATTTGGCACCAAAAAGTTGCTACTATATACATACATTGACGAAGACTTCAATCTGGTGTAATAAATCTTTTCTTTCCCACTTAAGCCACGAAGCCCATAGTCCAGAAGTTGGTATAGGTAGGTAGGTAGGTACACTTGGGAATACTTTGTTTTTTTAAGACTTTGAAAGTAACGAAAGTGCACGAACCATTAAAAAAATATAATTTGAATTTTGTTGAAAAGTTTTTCGACTTCCTTTTAAAATAAAGTGAAATTATTTATTAGAAAATCTTCAATTGTGCATTATTAAAATCTATATCCAAATAAATTCAAGGAAACAATTATTTTTGCAAAAATCTTAATTGAATGTCATTTCCTTCATTGATCTGAAAATGATTAAATGAACGTCAGTGGCAGTCATCTATAATAGGCACAAAATGTGGTGCCGTGCTCACATTATATTCTCATTAAATTCAAGCAACATTTAACAAAAGTGTTATTAAGTCACTTCCAGCTGTTGTTGTACTTGAGACAACAAACTTTGCTGCAATCAGGTTTTTCGCCTTTCTTGACAGGAACACATTTAATTTTCGATTAGATTACTTAATGGGCCGCCATCACATCAAATTTCTTATCTAAATTTTTTTAAGTTTGCATGGAAGTATGTTTTTTTTTGTGGTTGGAAAGCTTTACGTTCTCATCACACATGTATCAAAATTTTTGAATATAATATATTGTTTTTATGTAAGTGGGTATTTGTAACCTTAAGAAAAGTTATCATTTGAAAGAGAAACAAGATTTGATGAAACTTGTATGTAGTTTATTTGGCAATTCGACATTTTTGCTTTCAATAAATGAAAGTACAGTAAAACTTCTTTCCTAAAATAAGATTCACTTTCATATCATTTAATGATAGATATGTGAACATTGTCTATATACTTTGGTGTTTTTACTTCATTAACTTGTAACTTTCATGATTGATTATTCAACGAGTTATAGGCAACTTAATACTTCCTTTTACATGTATATTTTCGTCTTTCGTAAATCTGACTATTGATTTATGCACCCTAAAAACAACTTTTTATTTCATATTGCTAAACATTTACGTACTCGTATTTCACGAGTCATAGATTGATTGATTTAAGAGGTTTGGGGCTTTTTCAGGTCCCCCGAACGAAGCCGAAATCAAGGCCCATTGTTCACCCTCTAGACCTATGAGCGATCGCTCATAGGTCTCAACCGGACGCTCTTATAAACTTCAGAATTGGCTCCCAGCCCTCCTTGCCGACGAGTCATTGGTAGGAGACGTCCACATAGCAATACCATCTCTCTCTCTCTGTCTCTATCTCTCTCTCTGTCTCTCTCTATCTCTCTCTATCTCTCTCTATCTCTCTCTCTCTCTATATATATATATATATATATATATCTCTCTCTCTCCATCTTGTCTGATGGGTGTTTCTAAGTAACTAAATAACTTTAATAAGCCTAAGTAGTATCACAACCTAAAGTTCGGATATTACCTAGTAATTGTAATTGTAATTAAAAGTTCGGACATTACCTAGTAATTGTAATTAAAATCTGTTCACTCTCACCAAAAGTTAATGGTAACAACGTGACTTTTTGTCTACTGTCGACTTAGTTTGTTCGACTGAATACTGGGTATTAAAGAAAACTGTTGTCCGGAGTTCCACACACTAGATGCACCTGTTGGTGTTCTGTTCAACGAGGCTTTGCATGCTTCTTTGGTGTTCCGCAGGCCAGTCTCCTGTGGCTTTTATTTGTCAATTCTAAGATTCTTTGTTAAACTTACACAACTCCCAATTAATTCGTATAATGATTATTTCTCTTTTAAATTCTAGCTTAGCTATTTTTTAAGCTTTGTGCTTAAGAAACTATTTTATATTATTTAATTCCATTAAGTTCACTATCATTTTTTTTTACAAGAAATCCTCGTCGCATTTCGATTACATAACAGACGAAAATTCATACATTCGCCCTTCACCTGCAATTGACTAAAAGCATTTACGTCTTGAGAAACATTGATTTTAAGGAAAACAAACTTAAAAAAAAACAACCTAGCGAGCTTTTCATTTCGGCAATCAGAGTGGATCAGGGAATTTGGGTATGAGTTAACATACTTTAAACATTTTTGAACCCAGCTCGACAATTCGTTTGAAATTTTCTATGTAGAACGTTTAGAAGCAAGATTATCGCTGTATACGTACAAATATATGTATTTATATGTGCGCATACACATCTTACACAAACATACATGTCTTTATAACAACAAAGCGTATAAGATTTCAATTTATTCCCATACGCCGTTACGACAGGTAAATTTTGGTACATATACCTACATTTATGGATACATAAAGTGCTCAGTTCGAATCCATTAAGATGTTAACCTGGCAGGATGTCGATTAAATTTCTTTCAGTTTATGGCACTTCAACAGCTAGAAAAGATTTTTATTTTTCTTGTATAATCCTCTGGTGTATGCACATACACTATACATGCATATTTATATAAAGCTTTTCTCTAAGTTTATGTATAATTGTATAAAACTATTCACTTCCATAACATCTTCCTCAGTAAAAGCAAAAAAAGCAAAAAAAAAAAGCAGCTCAAGTCATATGCACACCAGATATGTACTCATCCTTAGAAGTACGTCTGGAATAGACGGAAATTTCGTTGAGTGCATTCCTGTTATCATATCTTATCCGGACGGAAGTAGCAGTTACAGCTATGGGACTATGTCATACTATGAATAATGTTGTCGTATCCATGGGTTTAATCTCCCATGTGTGGATTGCATCATATATGTATATAAGGCTTGGTATATATGTCTCATCCCAATTTGTGGATGTCAAGTGATCTGTCTTTGGAAAACGAAAACTTAAAGCTTATAATTTTTCTACTATCACATTTTCCATCAGTTCATCTTCATCTTTTTTTTTCCTAAGCCTGTCACACAGTCCAAAGTATAGCAGGACGTGGTTGGTTTTAAATTAAAACATTTTCAAGTAATATCATATAAGAAGACATGAGAGATATGGACCAGCTAAATATTGCTTACCCTAATTTGTCTATCTTTCCATTTCGCCCTTAATCGATATTAATTTGTCAATAAAGATTATCTTTTATAGTAGGTACGCCACAATTTATCAAAACATCAACACACTGAAAATGCTCCCTCTGGCAACTAAGAGAGTCCCGAATAGCGTTGCATAAGGAAACAACTTATATAGTTTGTTAGACTATTAACATTCCTCCTGCGGGGCTGCAGATATTGCCGATGTCAGATAACGATTTAGTCGGCGGCAAAGGGCCATATATCACAATCCCACACAATGCTAACAGTAAATGAGAACTGGAAACTGGATCAATTGCCTTGCCTTCAGCTACATCTATTCATCTTGTCAACTTCCATTTATCTCTAAGCTTTTGTTGTTTTCGTTATTGTTCCATTGATCTACATACATTTACTCCCTGAATCTGGCGCACTATTTCGATTTATTAGTTAGTAAAAGTATATACATAATGTATACTAAAAAAAATACAAAAAAAATAAAACAAGAAAATCTTTATGATAACTACAAGTAAAAAGGCCACAATCAAAAGACCTGGGATTACATACATAACATCAGAAGATTACCAGAGCTTTTTGCCTCAATTCTCTGTAATTCTGCAATGACCATTTACCGAGAGCCTATACCGATTTTCTTAAGGAACAAAAACTCTCTCACGTTTCAGCATAAATAAAGCGTAAATAAATTTGCCTTATATAAGGCTCTTCGATTTAAATGTAGCGAACTATTTGTAATACTTCCTGATCCTAACCTTAAATACTATGGCTCTATGGCTGTGGCTAGGGAAAAAGTCAAAAATCGACGACTAAAGGCGCCCTTGGGTACATGTTGGGGGCAATTAAGTTTTCGTTAACAATTTAGCTATAATTTTCGGTCTGGGATTTCAGTTGTTTATCGATATCCATTTATATTTGTGATTCTTCCAGTAGTTTGCCTTTTGTGTGAATTCCATTTTCTTCTCCATGATTTCAGCATTTTTATCGATTTTTCTTAAAGACGCTATCGCTTTATTGTATAAAGCACACGTACGAAAAAGTACGGAAATATAAATCTGACAGTAAGTTTTGGTGGACTTTAAGTATGGAATTTATGTGATTAGATATATGGGAAGAAGCGACTTTCAGGATTATGTTCACATATATAGAGAAACGAAGCGGAATTATTACGAAATTGTGTGAAATGATTTTAAATGAAAAAGGTGAATTTCTGTTATCTTTGGTTGTAAGAGAAGTCGTTGAAGGTGGCTTTGTTCGTTGAAGATATAAATATATCCATCCACCTTCATATCTTACGTAGACACAATTTATAATTTTATTTCAAATTGTTCACTTCATAAAAAACTTTTTTTATTTTTTTCCGGAATTTTAGGATTTTGAGTTACGATAATCGCGCTTTTATAACCCGAGACTTAGCTATCTACATTGTCATCGTATAGTAGATGTTTGTATTGAGTGCGAAAACGTTTCTTTTTTTCTTCTTCCTGGTATTCTGGAATATTTAAAGAAATTCAAGAAATTAGCAAATGTCATCTGAAAGACAGTATGGAATATTATCGAAAATTGGAAGGAAAAAATATAAGCCGATAGATAACTAGCCCTGAGATATATCGATATTGACCGATGCAGAGAAGTATATTGAGTAGCACCGATAACGCTTTAAAAGCTTATAACTTCGATTTTATGCATTCTGATATAATTTATATGTCGCTAATATTGTAAGAATTTGTTCCATCCTTTTTGTCGAAGGGGAGGGAGGCCAAGCCGCATGAAAAAGTAGAAAATAAACTTTTCTTCACACACAGAGGTGGACTCAGATTTTTTGATTAGGACATTTCTCTTGAATATTCTTTCTCTTCATGAATCAAACCACTTATTACCTCTGATTGATCATACTGAAATATATCGGTGATTGTCAGCGAATAAAATCTGAGTCCACCTCTGTGTGTGAAGAAAAGTTTATTTTCTACTTTTTCATGCGGCTTGGCCTCAGTGCTTTTTTACTTAATTTTTTTTCTGCCTTTTTCACGTTAACTAAATTGTTATTACGTGCTGCATGGAGATATTTTAAAACAATTTTTAAATCATGTTTGGTGCCGATCCGGAAACAAAAATTTTTCGAGTATCAAATCGTTGAAGTAGGTACTGCAACGGTTTTCTGAAATTCAAGTTATGTTTTAAACAGCGATTTTTAGCTGTATTCCAACTTGATCCCATATATAACATGCATTTTCCCGATTTTCCATGTTTTCCACAGACTTTTCCTATTATCGGTTCTCAATATGCAAAATGTATAAAAAATGTTATAGACAAATTCTCAAGTAAATTTCTAAGGAAAAAATGTACGCTTCGAAAAAAACTTTGGTTATTCAATGTTTTCCACAGACTTTTCCTATTACTATGATTTTTTTTAAAAAATTTACATGAATTTTCCTCGATTTTTCATGCAGTTTTCATGATTGTTGAAGAGAAAGTATTGATGCCAGTAGGATGGAAAAAAAATGATTCCGCATAGCTTATAAAACTTTTTTGTCGGAAAATTTTCCGAAAAAGTCGAAACATTTCCAGAAAAATTGGAAATTTCTGCATTTTTCCTGAAACAGTTTTATCACTAATCATATCGATGAACATTTGTCCGATGATTTTCCCGCTTTTCCGGGTTTTCCACAGAGCTTTCCACATAAGCAACTTTATGCAACTCATTTCGCTCTAAAACTTTGTCTTAGGTTGCAAAACGCTCAAACGTTTCGTTGGTCTGAAAAACTCCGAAAATGCGTTTTACATGAATTTTCCTCGATTTTTTATGCAAGTTTTCACCATTGTCGGCGAGAAAATAATGATGCCAGTTGATAGGGAACTTGATCCTGCATAATTAAGAAAACTTTTTTACCGGAAAAGTCGGAATATTCCGGAAATTTTTTTCGGAGTAATCGGCAAACTGCATTTTTCCTGAAACGCAATTATCACTAATCAAATTTGTACCAAATTTTCAAATGATTTTTCCCGATTTTCCGGGTTTTCCAAGGAAATTTCCGGTTCAAATTTTGATAGATTCAATTGTCACGCGACATGAACCTGTGTGCCATGTTTCAGCTCGCTGGCTGTGATGACGAAAAGTGGGTCTACGAGACTGTCGAAAATAGTAAAAAAGAAATATATAAATAAATAGACAGACAAATTCGTGTACTAGTTAAAAAAGGGAATGGCCTCAATTAAAAAGTATCTACATATTAGGATTCTACGAAAATAAACCAGTTAATTTTGTTTGAATCATTCTCGAAAGTTATAAACGCTCAAAAGTAATCTATTCCGGTAGAAATATATAAATCTCATCAAAAATGAATAATAAGTAAGTACCTTTCCCACGTTATAAGCATTCTATTAAGGAGTTATCGATTTTAACATAAGAACTGCATGCTGATGAAACAAATTTTTCTTGTGTGAAACACACATATTGTTTTATAACACACATATCCCCTAGTACCATACAAAATAACACATTCATAAGAAACTTCTTATGCTTGAAATTTCCCTCATTAAGGGTAGTGTGTTCTCTAATTAAGATTTAGTACACTCTGAAATATTGCATTCCACTGGCAAACATAGTTAAATTATCACATTCTGTTTTTATCGCTATGAATAAGTGAACACTATGAAATCTAGTGCAGAACATACGGTTTTGTGTTTCAAGAGACCCAAAACGCATTCATCTTGTCTCTTGCAGGTGGTTTTATTAAAAAAAAAAAACTAAATATATACATATATTTATATATTTTTTTAATGTCACTGCTTTAGTGTATATTTACACCCCAAGCTATGTTACCTAATCGCTTTATGTGACCTAAAAATCTTTTTCCAGAAATGCAATCTGACCTGGCTTTTTTTCAACACATAGCCGCTTTTCTGAAAGTATTTCTTTGAAATTGTACAAGTTGGTCACGGTTCCATAGTTTCATGTACGATTTTTCATTGAAAACAAAAGAAAAATGAAAAATTGCAAAAATATAAAGTAATTGTCCCGTGTAGCAATTATCACTTGAGGAGATAAAAAGGTATTTGTTTTCAGTACTTACATGATTTTGTAACTACGTTTGTAAAAAGTTATATTCACTTGTGACAGTCAAAGTACTATAGCTCAACTCCATCACCTCAGTATTATTAGTTTTAAATTTTTGAATTTTAAACAATTATTTTATGACTGAGACGATTTTTTTTTGAAAATATTCAGAAAACCTCGAATTAAACCATGTTGCGATCTCATAAGGCAAAAGACCTAAAATCCTAAATTTTTTGAACTTTTTTAAGGATTCCTCCCAGACTCACTCAGCGTCTATTGTATAAAAAAGTATATGTATATAGAGCTGGGCTAATAAAATACACCCAATTCAAATGATGTTAAAAGCTCCATATAGACAATCCTTTAACTCGAAGCAAAGGAATTTTTACCATACACCCTTCAACACATTCTGAACGTTTCCACAACTAAATTGGGTAAAAAGAGCAATTTAGAAAGCCCTTCATGTGATGGACATGAAAAGACCTAATTTCGTAAATTTATGTGTGTTCCTCAGACCCCATTTTGTATAGGGATAATTACATATTATGTGTGGGCTTATAGTCCATTTGGTGTATTATTAATTTTAAAGTCAAATTTGGGAAAAATTAATTTTTTATGTACTTGTACATACTTACTGAGATTATTATTTTGATGAGAATGTATTCAAGTACCTCGTTAAAATTAGGATTAAAGTCAAGTAGTAGTTGTATACATTGATCTGTAACATAACCAAAAATGTTTTTTTTTTAACTGCATGTTTCGAGTAAATCGTAAAACGTATGTAGATTTTAAAGAGAACTACTGCAATATGATAAAAAAAATTATTATTAATTTGGATAGGTTCTTAACAACATTTTGTGGTATACCTTAAGGCTCTGTGCAGGGTCCCTTGTTATTAATTTTTTTTCTTGTTACACTACCATATTACGATATTAAAAAAAATCTTAAACACTCCTTTCTATTGGACTGTCGTAATATTTAACTGACTTCATTCCTCCTCTTTTCATCACCGCCGCTTGTACCCGTTTCCAATTCACCCGCTGTATTGACATTAGTAGTCAGGTGGTTTCAAAATCACAAAAAACTACTTTGTGCGACGTGAAAGTATATTAGAAAGTAGGCATGTTGAATTGTAAAGTAAAATGTTGTTAGTTTGTAAAAGTTAGTCGAGTTTAGATTTCCAAGAAGTTGAGCAGACCAGCTCCCAGACAAATCATCCCGATTGTAAATTTTCTCAAGCTTCACTATAAGCGAGAAACCTCAAAAAAGGAGGACAATTATATTGAAGAATCCCGCTGACAGCTTTTTATTTTCGAAAGCTTGCATCCTTCCTCAGCTTTGGGAACCGTTCCAGAAGCCGATTCCAGTCATCATGAACTATCTGTCACGACGACTATCCTCAAAGAACGCACTTCCCCATATGGACTGCCTATGTAGACGGTCATCCAGGAACGACCTTTATCAGGAGTTTCTGAGTCTTTGTAGGCGTTCATCCTCAAGGATAGTACTTTTTCAGGCCATGTCATGAAATTTTCTTTTCTGATTGATTTTACCGAAGGCCTTTACATTTTCGTGTATATTTTTCTTGTATTTCTTTTACAATGTGTATTGGCCTATCCACATTTCTTGCACACTACGGATCTCATTAAGAATTGCTTGTCACGTAATTACTTGTACCTCTTATCGCCCTAACTATACATGTATCTTTGTTCTTTCATGTAGGTCGGTACTTAAGATTGTAGGCGATTGGCAAATGATAATAAAGTAATTATCTTAGCTAACATCTAACGCCTATTAGTAAATCATATTTTGTGCATAAAATGAAATTTCAGAAAAATTAATATTTTAATTGAATTTATGTTATTTATTGCAGGATTAGTGCCACAATCTAAACCCATGAGTCTTAATTGTCCATGGATTAATCATGATCTCCATAAACATTTCAAATTATTTACTTTTTATTTACATACATACAAAAAGCTTGTCTACTTGTCAGAGAAAATATATAGTGAATTCGTCGCGAAATTTTCTTATCACAGATTTTAATGTGAAAAGTTTTTGTATATACATATCATTAACTTTAAATTAAATTCTTTTGATGCATAGGAAAATCTTTCTGAAACACATTTTCCCAGGGCAGGTTGTGTACATACATACACACATAATATCTACTTATATACATAAACTCTATCCCTGGAGACTGTGCATTTATTAAATTTTAACCAAACAAATTGCATTTCATAAAGTTATATCCTCAAAATAATTTCCTAAACTTCATAATTACATGAAAGCTCTCTCTCTTTCTCTCTCCCTTCATAAATATTGTCCTTATTTTTGTTGCTGCGGTATATACAAAGTGGAGAGCTGTTTATTATACCCATGGGAAGTTTAAGTATAAATGTCAAAAACTCACAGCTCTTCGATAAGCCATTCATTCCGGAATTAGTGTCATTAGCTTATCCTGAGTAACCCATAAACACTCAGTTCACGAAACTACCATCAAATCGTTCAACATGAAGTTATATATAGAAGGACGAACCTTCCCTTTCTGAGCTTTTCATCCGCCACCACATCTCCAACAATTTTTGTATCCCATGGTGATTCGGGCGACCATCCTACAACTATAGGGTAAAGAAGAAACCGTGCGCGATAATATTCTTCGATATTAGGGCAATTTAACGGAATTTATGAGGTCGAGAGGTTATTTTTTATTTGATTCGGAATAGGGTCAGCGGGATACGTTTATAGTATACGTTAAGAAACAGTGACACAATGAGCCACTGAAGATACAACACTGCATCTTAATGTCCTTCCTCTGTTGAGGTTAGATGTCTTCTCGTTATTTTTTTGCCTACCAATCATTGTGACGTGTCTTCCTGTAGCAAATGGATCTTAAGAAAAATTGGCTACCCAATAATCATAACTGGATCATTAAGTGTGCCCCCAATATCAGCAGCGGGATAGTATATAAATCTGTTCAATTGTGAACTTTATTTGTGTGCTTGTTCTCTCAATCTCAATATCAACTATTCTTCGACTTAATTTGACCATTTTTAAATACTCTGTCTCGACTTGGTTAACATGGCTACAATTTTGTTGTACATCACACCTATGTACATGTACATACATATATTTATACATAAATACGAATTTGGGGCTGAAATCTCTCCCTCTTTATAACAGAATTACTTACATTTCGCAGGTCGTTGTTGAAACATTTCCATAATATGCGGCTATCAATAAACCTGAATGGGCTACGGTTAAAGGTAATTCGTTCGTGAAGTGAAATGACCTTAGTATAATAATATAATACATTCTTGGTCTGAAAACCCAGACCAGAAGGTAGATGTAGCAGCAGCAGCATCAAGAGTCCTATCTAGGTATGTCTTTCACGAAATGATACAGCAATCGGCCATTCGGGCTAGTGTTATCCATACAATTTTTATTATAATGGAATTGTATAGGCCCGTTCTGGGTATACACGTGGTTTATTGTTCGTTGTGACCTGAATACATATAACCTAAAGGTATACTATAATTTGCCCTGAAATGGCCTGATAATGTCCTTATTATGTTTGTTTCTTTGTTACCTGGTGATAGGATGACTTTAAGATTCTCTTAATATTCTCACCGCCGCCACGTTCCTTATACCTATTATAGGAGAAAGTATAAAGAAGGGATGGATGTTAAAAGAAGGCGTTTTTTGATGCTGAATCATGCTCGCTCATAAAATATGATGTAAATTGAATATTTTTACATTTTACAAGATACGCGGAGATGTCTTTTTCTTGGTTTTATCTATACATGGCTACTCTCCTTTTCGGTTTATTATGACGACGTGCATTTTTGCGTTTATTTTTTTTTGTCGAGAACATCGCTCTATCTTACAATTGTATGGTTATAGTTATAGCAATATAACAATATCCGCGGCAGGTTGCAGCGACGACGGCGGAATCTTTAACGATCGTCTAAGTTACATGTATATTTTATGCTGATAAGTTCAGTACTAACTTGCCGCCCAAAAAGCTGTGGCAGAACTTACGTCAGGCCGGAGTTTATAGAGATTCGGTGAACAAGTGTGACATTGACCCCTCGGTTCTTAATGAGCACTTTGTGAATTGCCAATCATATACTTCTAGTCATACACACAATAGCAGGGATTCTCTTACTCTAGTTGGTGGTAGTTCTAACGCTTCCAGCTTTAGTTTCAGGTGTATTGAAGTGGATGAGATAATCAGAGAAATTTGCTCTATCAAATCAAATGCCGTGGGTCCAGATCTAATCACTCCTAAGTTTCTGAAACTCATACTCCCTTTTATTCTGAGTCCTCTTCAGTTAATTTTTAATCACTGTCTGACTAGATCTTTATTCCCTGGATTATGGAAAACTGCTAACGTGCTTCCCATTCCAAGGAAGTCCTCTCCGGAGACCCCCAGTGATTTCCGACCCATAAGTTTATTGTGTTTCCCAGCTGAGGTGCTTGAGAAGTTAATGTACTGGCAAATGCAGGATTATCTGAAGATTAACAACTTAATCTGTGAGTGGCAATCGGGCTTTCGATCTGGTCATTGGTGTGACACAGCCTTACTTAAAGTAAGTACTGATATCCGAATAGTCTTGGACAGTGGTGAGATTTGAATCCTAACTTTACTTGATTTTTCTAAGGCGTTTGATAGTGTCGATCATAGCAAACCTTTGTGTAAGCTCTTAGATAATTTCAAATTCTCTTCACCTGCTCTGCGGTTGATTTTTAACTTCCTCTCTAAATCGCTTTCAGAGGGTTGTACTTGATAATGACATATCATCTGAATTACTTCCACTAGTTTGCGGTGTACCCCAGGGATCTGCCCTTGGTCCCCTACTGTTTAGTCTCTTCATAAATGATCTTCCGAAAGTTTTACAAGATGTACGTATACATATGTATGCAGATGATGTGCAGATCTACCTCAGTCAACCAGTTGGGCTTATGGAAGATTGTGTAGAGCGTATTAACAGAGATTTGGATAGGATTTTGCAATGGTCCATATCGATCCATGGCATTGGGCTTCAAAGATCAACTGTCTCTTCCCTCTGTCTGGTTAGGTGAGAACATCTTGCCATTTGTCGACAAGGTACGAAATCTTGGAATTATCCTTAATGTTCATAAGAAATGTTGTGACCACATTAATGCTTGTTTGGCTAAAATTTACTTTGGATTACGTCGCCTGTGGTTATTTGCCAGCATTCTAAGTGTTAATATGCGTCTAAACGTAATAAAAACTTCCCTCCTTTCTCTAGTGGACGACTAGTCTTCAGTCGTGTGGACTCTGTCTGCCGCAGGAAACTTGATGTGGCATTCAACGACTGCATAAGGGTCATTTCTGGCCTACGCAGATATGACCACATTACACATTTTAGAAATAAATTAGTAGGCTGCTCTCTCGAAGCTCATGTTAAACGAATTAATTTAATTTTCTTGTTTGAAATTATTCACAACGATGCACCTGGTTATCGAGCAGAACATATTAATTTTCTACAGTTTCGGAGAGCTCGCAATCTTTTGATTCAACGCTACCGTACATCTATCTTGGAGGGTTCCTACTTTGTCCAGGCGTTTCGATTGTGGAACGCTCTTCCATGTAGTATTCAGCGCGCAGGCACTCTCAGTGCGTTTAAGAGGCATCTTACATCTTATGTTGTTTAACTCCTATTTCTTATTTTTTCATCGATTGAGTCCACATGAAGTTATGCTTAAGTAGATTTTAATTTCATTTTTTTTGTAATTAGTTCTAAGTAATCTTCTGGATGTTGACTTAGCGTATAATCTTGCTGCTTTTGCATTTACATTAACTTTTAGTCTCTCTGAACTTTCCAGAAAAATTTTTCTTAAATTATTTCTATTGGTACTAGTATAAGATATGTATCTCTTGTTGTACCTTTATATGACTTTATGAATAATAATAATAATGTTTTCCCTTTTCGTATTTATTTTTACATCAGTTGGTCTCATAATTTTTCAAGGAAATTGATTGGTTAACCCCCCACGGTCATTGATGAAAATTCTTGGAAAAATTGTTTTCAAAAAAAATTGATTTGATAGAATTTCTGTCTCTTTAATATGGCTCTGTAATTCCATTAGTTTCTGTATGCCTTTTAAAACTTCATGTACATATCGGTGCTGTATGTATTATCTATGTATTCCGCAACCATCCCTAATTTTTCTTTTCTTTTTATCCACCCTCTGCCATTCGTACGACTTTCGAATAACTATAAAAGTAACTGAGATGCTAATTTAACCCTATCTATTTTCATAATTTAATTTGTTATTAATTATTGGATCTTAATTCAACCAAGATCAGTATTTCTGATGTCTGTATCTTGTATAGCAGATGGTAAGGATCTAAATATTTTCGTAGAACTCTTATAATTTCAAAACATATTGCCTACTAAGGTGAGACAACTTAGTTCAAACACATATAACGGCATTAAGCTCAGAGCGACAAACAGCTGAGAGATTGAAAAGCAGGACGTTATTATTTTACACTCAGATTGTATTTAGTTTCGTACCGGCTCACTTAACTTCTCAATTGGAATTATTGCTGAATCTCGATGGTCGTAAATTTTATTTTTGAATATTAACACATCGAAAGCCCTTGAGTTTCAACTATTACTATCCATGAAGGGTGCACACCGATATCCTCCATGTTACTAAAGAAATTTAATGAATCAACCCAAGTAACAATTTTTCCAATTTTTGGTGACTGAAGGTGATGAGTAGTTTTATAAGGGGTATATAATGGTTACTCGGTTATATAAGAATTTCAGTGGTTATATAAGAGTTTTATAATATTACCAATTGGTGACGTAGTTATATTAGAGTTTTTAAAGGTTACTAGTGGTTATCGTGGAAGTAAGTTACTTCAGGTTTTATAAGTTGGTGATGAAAATGTTTCCATCACCGGTCTATGTAACTTAGAGTAACCATTACAAGAAGGTATATAAGAAAGTTTTATAACTGTTTTCGTCACCACGTTATATAACTTATTGGTTATAAGTGTTTATTGCGGTATCCGTGGTTACCTTTATATTACTTGATTTTGTTCAAGAAAGAATTTTTTATTACTGGACAACTTTATAAAACTACTTGAAGTTTTATAATGGTAATTTGTTCATTTAAGTACACCGCAATTTTTTCATCTGTCCATTGCAGATAAAAAACAAAATATCGGTTAAGCCAATTTTTTAAATTGCAGTTAATTGCAGATATATGGCTTGCGTTTTATTTTTATATGAAGAAAATACATCGTTTTAGGTATATAACATTTCTAAATTATGTTATGTCATTTTTATGAATTAATATCACCTGAGTGAAAATTTTAAATTTTGTCATATTTAATTAAAATTATTAAAAATTGCCTATTTTTGGAGGGGTCTGTATTTTTTAAATATCTATGATGATATTCACAGTAAAATTTTAATTGCAGCTGAATTTCACCACGTACATGCCGAAAAATTGTAATTCTAAAATGTAAAAATATTAAACCCTTACATTATAAAAATGCAATCCAAAACAATATCAAAATTCTATGTCGTAAATTTTTGCATTATATTGATTTATAAAGGTAACGAAAAGTAATTTCTCTAACATTTCAATCACTAAAAGTAATCAGTCTGAGAAAATTTAAGCGTTGTGGAAACGTTACCATCAGCATTATAAACAAAGTTTATAAAGGTAACCGAAACGTTACTGTAACCACGGCTATGACCAAATAAATTAATCGAGAGCATCCTGGGTTATAATAAGGGTTATATAGGAAGTTGTATTAAGGTAACCAGAATATTTTTGTTACTCATTTTATAAAACTTTTAGTTATATAATGTTACCTAAATCAAGTTACGGTATCCTTTATATAATCCTCCATTTAAGCTCTATAAGGGGTTTATAGTGGTTACAAAGAGTACTAGTCTATATAACTCAAGTTATATAATTGGGTAATGGAAGCCTCACCGTTACCACTATATAAAAAAAATTGTTTCTTGGGAATGGCAGATAGATTATTAAAACTTAGTCGTGAATAGAAAAGTAAAGGCATTTTCAACATTATAATACAATTACGTGATGATTATTGAGACCCTCTCTATAATACTTAACTGTATTGCGCATGAGTAGTAGGAAATGTGAATAAGGATTGTAAGAAAAAGAAGTTAAGAAAATTTATGTCCTACCCAAAAATTTTTCTGTAACGCACTCGAATCCCAGGATGCATTTTTTGCTTTGTTTTTTTTTTTATATAAAAGAAAAAAAAATACAAACTTAACAGGAAATCCCGTTCTAAGAACGGACAACTTAACCTAGTTATAAATATTCGTTACAATAGGGTCATTATTCGTCGACACGATAATATCTTTCGTCACTCATGAACAATCATCCACTCTTGGTGTTCATAGTTAATTTCGAATTCAGTCCTTTTGCACACATGACTTACAAAGAACAATAAAAAAAGAAAATAAATAAAAAAAAAATGGTCACAAAGCAAGTCATTGCTCTGTTCACAATGTATAAACTATATAGATTTTTATCTATCATAGACAATGTCAAAATATCCTTTAAAAGAAACATTTGCTTTTATGCGCGTAGACAGACAAGTCCTGTCTGAAATGCTTGTCACTCTGTGAAAGACAAATTAAAAACTATATCTAGCGCAGTTTGTAACTTTATAATCATGTTTTGCCCGCAGTGTGTGTCTGCGACAGATGCCTTAATTCGATGCCATTTCACTGAACTTATTACCATAATGCTATTTTTCGAGTAGCTAAAATCGGATCAGAAACTTCTATCATGTCTGCTTTCAACTGGAAAATCCTCTGTCCGATAATTTATTTTTTCTCCCTAGACTCCTATAGTGTTTGTGGTAATACTTAGACAAACATATATAAAGGAAGGGATCAGGGATATGAAATAAATTATTTATAAATGATTATTTGATATGTGCATGTATGCAGAAAAAAAACATTTCTTTTTACTTATTATGTAAATTCATCTAAAAAGAACCACTTGGATCTGTTACATCACAATAATGCAAGTTTGGTTTGAAATATGTGTGTAAATTTGCAACCGGAGATTATCGACCCCATAAAATCTGTGTATCCCATCCATAGTTTACGTATAAATTCAAGGCTGCCTGTTCTGGTTCATATACATAAAGTTACATACTGACAAGAAGGAAATAAGAATCCTTTGAAAAAGAAGATCAGGACACTGATAAAATGAGAAAAAAATTGGAGCACTTACACTTCGGATATGAATGCCATGCTTGAAATAAATTCTTTGCTCTAACGCTCTCTTTGCCTTAAAGCTTAAGGGAGGCGGGCGCAAAAGACGAAAGAGACTGAGAGTGTGCAGGTCGTGTCGTTAAAATAAATTCCTTTTGAAAATATCGCGATATTGACTGGAATAATAATGATGTTTTACCGCGATAAATATATTACCATCATAATTCAAGGCATTTGCACGGGTGCGAAATCTTTTCTCGGCTTAAACTTTATAACAAACTTCATACGCGCGAAGATATGAGAGCGATAAATTGTTTAACACATTCCATTCGTTTCATGTCAGCTCCAGCTGTTCTACAATACTCTCATATTTGAATCTACATAATTATATACAATCTATATAGGTTTGGTTGGGTGCGCGTTCAGAGTATTTCCTTCTTATCAGTCAGAGAATATTTCCACCGCTTTTAGTGGCTCTATAAATTTGATGATGAGAGCTACAATACTGATGGGTGCCAGATCAGAACTGTAGAGGGGTTAAATTGTTAAAAGGATTTCTGTGTTTGTTAGGAACACTTTGTGCCCCTCCACCTAAAGCGAGGTGTGTTTCTTAAAGTTGGCAAATCTGGAAACTCCGGAAATATACACTCAGACTCGTATGAATCTTGTTAGGCATTTTCGACATGATGTGAACGCTAAAGGTTTTGTAATGCTTGGGAAACATGGTTTTTACCTGTATATAAGTTAGTACAAAAACATACACCTTTGAATGAGTAATGAAAATTAGATTAAGTGTTTTTCCTGTGTGTAAAATAAGAATACGAACAACTTCGGGAAACCGTAAATTTTACAGGAAATTTGTACAGTTGCGGTGTATACTTGACTTTTGATGGAAGTTTTTACGAAAAAATGTATTTTATTGAAAGGCAAATTTTCTTTGAGAATTACACTTCCATGGGCTTTTTATGTTACGAATTCATAACTCAGACAGAATTTCGGTTTGTATGGTAGAAATTTTGTGGAGAAGATTTGATATGCTGTGGTATAGGAGGTAGAGAAATCTTAAAGAAAAGTTTCTAAGTATGTTGATGAGTGTAACTTTTTACAAACTTCTTTCATCTTATCGATTGCGCTTTTTCCGTCAAATGAGAAAAACTGTTCGGTTTTCTTTGGTGATTTGCTTTGGTGATAAGATTCTTTTCTTTTAGGAAGATGAACTTTCAAAGCATATTATATGTGAGGTTTAAATCCACAAGATTTGCCATCTAACTTCAAGGGCAATAATGGAGCTCGTTAAAAGACTAATTTTTGTCTAACAACATTTTGACGTGGTGTCCGTATGATCCCGGTTTCCTACTTGCCCCTACTCTTAACCTAACGTAACCTAACACAAACAAAGATTTGATCTTCATGAACTAGGACATTCGGAATGTGAATGATAGTAATACATCGTGAACTTTGGTGTAGAGATTGCAGCTTCATTAATCAATATGAAAATATTTGTAGAGTTTATATACATATGTAAGTGTCACTGTCTGCGATGATCTGACTACTTTTATCAATTATTTGCTCACATATCTGGTTGACAATACGCGACCCTCTTTATGCATTATGGAGGTTCTTTAAACAGATACCAATTATTCTAATTATCGCAATCTGCGTTATTAGCATAGATTCCGATATATCACTGGTCAAGTATGTATTAAAAAAAATCTTAGAGAAATAAACCAGCTCCAACTGCTGTTTAAATTCGAATAACTCAATTTCCTATTTCATGATTATTCCTGCATACAAGACTAACACAATTATACCTTTCCAATCCCAGATTCTCTCTTGAGGTCTCATATTTGATTTTCTATTATTGCCTTACTTAAAATAATTCTGGATGGACCATATTAGAGTAGGCATCAAACAAGTCATAACTTCTCTCCTGGACCCTGATATTACAAAACCTTTCGGAAGAATTCATTTAAAACGATCTTCCATTCTCGTATGTGCTGCGCAAATGGTAAACTGACGTGCTGATTATATACATATAGATGTTAAAGTCAACGGCAATATTTCATATGTGATTAATGTGCGGGGTTCTGCAAGGCTCTGTTCTTGTACCTCTTTTCGTTTTTAAATTATTTATTGCTGATTTTTCTTCAATAGGTACTGTGAAGTACTCTAAATAGTTCTTCTTTCTTTCAATGAGAACTGTATTAGCAATGAGAGCTAAAGCTCATTGAGAGTAGTTGTTTGCGGCTTAGTATTCGAAAAATTTGCTTGCTGATCATTTATTTATTAAAAATAAACAAAAACGAAACGCCTGCTTAGTTTTATTTGACTCAGTATAAAATATTCAGTCTGTACGATGCATCGATGCCTTTGGTAATTGTTTTCTTTTGTTTCTTCGATGGAATACAACGATGAAACTTATACAGACTTTGATGCTTTTTTTTTGGAAACTATGAAAAATGTGAGTTTTCAAAGTTTTTTTGCTCGAAAAACCAAAAAATCATATGTTTCAAAATTTTTTCAAGTTTTTCAATCACAAGACAAATTATTGGCGTACTTTTTCGATGTTTTTCAATATCTCGATGCAAGAAATTGATTCTAAGTTGAGTTATTTAATTTTTTCGAGATTTGTTGTTCGGAACTAAAACTTCATATCTCCCTATTCACATAAAGGATCATTCTGGTTTAGATGCTTAAGAAAAGGGCTATTTTTCTATTTTTTTTTTAAAAATTTAATTTTTCTAAATTTTTCTAAATTTTTTTAAAAATTTATTTTTTCTAAATTTTTTAAAAATTTATTTTTTCTAAATTTTTTTAATTTTTTTTTTAAATTTAATTTTTCTAATTTTTTTTAAAAATTTAATTTTTCTAATTGTTTTAAAAATTTAATTTTTCTAAATTTTTCTAAATTTTTTTAAAAATTTAATTTTTCTAAATTTTTTTAAAAGCTCATCGAGAACGAAAAATCAAAATTATTTAGATTCAGTATAACCGTGGCTCTCGCGCATTGTACGGATATTAATAGATATTTATTGATAAATAATAAAATGGCGGAGATTTAAAAAAAAAACAGAACAATGCAAGGTTTTTTTTTCACTGTTTTTGGAAATAAAAAAATAGTAAAAATTAAAATTTTAATACAGCTATAGATAAAGATATTCATGTATAGAATATGTGGATAAAATTACATAAGAAGGCAAGGAGAGCGAATTGGTCAAAAGACGGGTCGGCCCCGAGCAGATTAGACAAAAGGCAGGTCGGGCGAGCACGATCAGGTAGTAAAGGTAACAAGCTAAAAGTCACAGAATAACATAGTGCTCCGATAGTTCTAAAATTTTTACACAATAATTTTAGATATATATACAATCGAAAAATGTAAATAAAAGAAAAACAATTTTTTGAAAATTATAAACCAGAATGATCACATTAGTCACTATATCCTCGCTATTTTCTGTATTGTTTATTATTCTTTATTGAAGCAAATGATTTGCTTCTGAATAATAAATTTTGTTTGAATTGGTATTATTTTGAGTGCATCATCTGTCAACCGGTATTAAGACAAACAATCATCATAAAGTTCAAATATCCTATATACGCGCTACACTTAAAATTCCTAAAATTAACCCTTTATTGCAGTTAGTAGATATGAAAGTGCAATGAACCTTAACAACTAAACCCTCTGTTTGTAAATCTTTCAACACGAGCCCGTCATTTGTTACGATGATGTCTCGTAATTTTATATTAATCACAATAGGTTTGTGTATTATATATGTACATAAATTATATGTAATATCTATATGCAAAATAACTGGACCGGATAAACTGCTTAACCCTATCATATAGTTTTTTTTCTTCCTTTCCAACTATATATGAAATAAAAGGGCATATAACGTCCATATTACTTCCCCTAATTTAATTTGCAATCAAACGCAAATGGTGTCCTGCGCAAAAAGCTTACATCTGTATGCAAATTCACAGCTATAATCGTACATCTGTACAATTCGTTTAATATCCCAAGAGTTAAAGGAATGAAATGAAATGAAGGGTGGTGGTATCAGGAGACAATCATCCGTGAATAAGAAAAAAAATTGTTTTATTATGTTTTTTTTATTTGTATTTTTAAAAAGAAAAAATTGTGAATTAAATGACGCCATATAAACTGGAATGATCTTTCCATTCCGAAAAGCCACAATGCCCAGTAGTGATTCTAAGAGCGTGCGTGCAAAAAAAAAAAGCATAACCAAATCTGAAAAACTGTCCACAAAGCAAACAAAAATTGTTATTAGGGATCCTTTTCACTTTTACTGTGCTAATCCCTTTTTTACTGCTATGCAATAAAATTTGATCACGATGTCCTGACCATTTTGCGGATACACTGGTGGTGTTCCCTATTCATTGATAAAAGTCGTCGTCACACGCTGTCATTATCTTTACGGTATATACCCTTGCCATTGCCACCACTACCACTACCACTACCACCACCATCGTCACCACCATCTCCAGACCCACGTATCTCAAGCTGTTCCTTTTCTGTTCTCAATCCTTGTTTATCCTGGTCGCCTAGAGAATATCCTGTCCCTTCTTTTGTAGCAATCGCATTCACTTTTCTTTTTTACTATGGTAGTTCACGCTTTTGTGGTTATGACAGTCGCCTATAATTTTGATTAAAGGTCCTTTTTCCATGGGGATGGGTATTGTTATGAGACCAGTTTTTATATCTGCTGCTTGCTCTATTTACTAAGGTTTTTCCCGAACTTGATTTGATAGCAAAAGGATTGCAGAGATAAATTGATATCGGCATAAAGAAAGTATGAGGAACATTTTTTTTTTTTATTGAATCGATTTTCTTCGGAAAAGGAACAATTTTATGGCCAAATTTGGTTATGTTCAGAGATTCAAGTGCTGCGGCAAATCATTTATTCATAGGATCTATGATGGTTCGAATTTCATAACAAGTCATATAATTTGGTAATAAATGATTTTACAATAATCGGAAATACTTTCTCTGGCTTATGCAATAGATATTAAAAATTGCTGAGAAACATTGTTTAATTTTAGCGGTTTAGGCAAATTTAATTGGCTTTTACTATTTTAGACTTATAAAGGAATCTTTTAGATGCATTCGTGACAAGGAGGTAAATTTCAATCTGAAATAAATATATATTTAGCCCTTCTTCAATAAAATTAGGATTTTGTTCAAATAAAAAAACAATAAAGGAGAAAAAAACACATTTAAATCAAAATAGCAATCCCAAATGTTTTCGTCTATATAATGTCAACAGGATCCTATATTTTATGCAAACATTTTTCAAGTGATCCAACTTTTGTTTGTCTAACCCTTTTAAACAAATTTCAGGAACTCCTAAGCATTTCTTAACTATTCTAATATTTTCATCAAAATTTCCCTAGAAGAGAAAATAGCCCTCTTACTTATTTATGTATGTAAAGCATGTAGAATTATCTACCTCAGGCAATTTGACTATTTATGAAGAATTCATTTCGTTTATTCCTGAAACGGATCTCATCATATGAATGTTATGTAAGTGCACAAAAAAAGGATATTAACTGACGAAGCTTTCTAGTTCAAATAGGTAAATAAATTGATGCATATCTTTATGTAGAAGACAAAGATGAAAAAGAGTCTTTCCTTCTGGAAAATTGAATATTTGTACTCCTAACAGAATTTCTGAAGATTTTAGATAACTTCTGTATGTACAGAGAGGGATAGGTAAATAGATAAGCCTTAGGTGCAATTGGGGGGGGGGGGGGGGAGTGTTACATATATGAAAATAATATCACTTTCCACTTGAATCGAAAACTAAAACAAAATTTTGAAACTTGTTTTACTGTAAAGAGTCCAAAAGCATTCCCGTTCAGGACAGACCATAAGAGGGAAAACTTTCATAGAAACTATTTAAGACGTGTGATGAATAAATTTCAGAATTCAATATAAAAAGCTTACTGAGGTCACTGAGAGAAGGAAATTATTTACATTTATTTTATTTAAATACCTCCTTGAAGAAACTCGGTATAAAATTTTCCAGGCAATAAATGAACGAAGGAAGGCTTCAGGAACACTCTTATGTCAATATTAGATAAAATAATACGTAATTATTGGAGAATGAAAGTAGATTTAGAACCATTGAAAAGAGAAGTGTAAGTAGATAATGTAGATTGAAGTTTGAATATAAAGTGGTTTTACGAAAAACTATCAATTCTGTTTTGAATATTTTTGTTATTTGATTTAGAACATTGAAATTTTGTTTAATCTTAAAAATTCCAAGTATTCTGTATACTTATTATTGACTATTGATTGAATTTATAGATAAATTTAGAAAATTCTGTTTAAGGTAATTGAATTAAATTGACGGAAATCTCAGTTTAGCTTAAGACTTTTGTACTAATCTTAATTAAGTATAGTTTACTTCTGATATATATAGAGAAATTTGTGTTGAGTATTTGCATCAGGATACATAAATCGAGAAAATGTTCTTACTGAGTGGGAGAAAAGAAATAGTCAGGATCTAATAAAAGCGAATTTTGAAGTAATAATATTTCTCTAAACTTGAATTAAATTTCTAAAATTTATCCCAAGATTTATTTTGAATATTCTAAAACATGATGACAAATTCGCAATTAGGTTTACATTTTTTTAAAACTGCTGAAAGAACATTGAAAAAAATGTAAATAATAAGGGTCCTAGAATTGAGCCATGTGGGATACCACTTAGTACAAGGACGAAGGAAATCGAAGCTGTCGCTTTGTCGACAACCATTAAGATTGATAACAGATTTTCTTTGTCTAAAAAAAAAATAGTAATATGGTTACGTACAATTTTTTCAAAGACGTTGAAATGTTAGTTGTTCGGTATACTTTGTTGAACCAAAATTCTGGGAATGATTATATTTTTACAATACACATTTCTATGTAAAAGAAAGAAAGAAAATCTTAAAATAATATTTGTAATAAAAAATTGTCAGACTGGACGTAATACGGGAGAGAGGTGCTTTGATAAATTTATTTAGGATGCAATTCATGGAGTCCAATCACGTTAGATTCCACATATATATTATGACAGAAAAATAATCATATACCTAGATAACTGATAAAAAGGTATCTCGTGACCAAAATACTTTAAGGATAAGCTTCTATGTTAGAAATAGCAAAATTTGAATATTGTTTAAATATGACACGAATAAATCGTTTGGCTTGGCCTTACAAAGGTCAAGTCATTGCTAAGTTATACAACGTGTCCGACTGCAATATTTTTAGGATTCTCAAATTAGCACCTCAAAACACATGCCTCTATTACGAAGTAATATTTTGCTTAAATTTCATCATAACCTTTGAAGATTTCATGTTAAAATCATCATTATAAAGGTCCAGTCACAAAATAATTGTTTTTTTCAATCCTTTTTTACCTTACATTTCAAAAATAATGTCCGGAAATTACATCCGCACCTTATCAAGATTAAGGCTCGACTAATACATGGTCGTTGAAAATTACAAAACTCAAAATTTAATTTCATATGTACGGCGTCGGCTTAGATTATATTTATGAGGCTCTTAATTAAAGTATACAGCATACAATACATCCCACTCGGATATACCGAAAATTGAAACACTTAATGCTTTTAGTTATTTCGTAGCCAAGCTTCTCTTAATTTCGTTTTCAGAAGTACAAAGTAACTCGAGTATATACATATACATACCAGAAAGAGCTATGGTCAGCCCTTACCAGAATAAGAGTTCAATTTCCCTATATGCGTGTATGTATATAATTGGGGGTGGTCTAATTTAATTCGATTACAGTAATTTCGTTTTCATATTATTATGTATATACATAACATATATACACCCCCTCAGAATATCGCGCTTAAGTTCATACAAACATACAAAAACATATGCAAAGCAAGAATGGTACATATGTATAAGTACATGGATATTCTGTCGAAACCACAAATTATTTTCAATAGGATTTCCACAATACCATAATTACATAGAGAGCCTTCCTAGGCTAACATGTATGAATTTAAAGCCACCCCTTATAACTTTAGACTAAATCCTGTATAATTTATCATAGTGCCCACTTTTCTGTAATGTCGAATTAAGTCCTAGAAAATTTACTAATTCATAAAATGTATGTATATTTGGGATATAGTCAGTTGGTTGCCAGGTATCTTTTTACTGTATAGTAACCATTTGGATTTTGGGTTGTGCTTTCTTTAGAAAAAGGGATTACAGAAATGAGGAAAAGTTTGAGATCTGGCTGTTATTGTTCCTATAAAATGGATACCAATATGGCTATGGTTTAGAGGTCTTTTAAATAGTGAATCATTTTCATTTGTAATGTTACTGTAATATGTTCTTACTTTTATTTGTTAAAAATTAATAAATGAAATAATACGAAAATTATTTGGGCACCATATCGAAGATATGTTCATAATTCAAAATTGTTCTAAAACTGTTGTTTTGATCAAGATTGCGTTTATTTTTATAAAACTATTTAAAATTTTTTTTTATGGAAATACTAGTGAAAATTCCTAGGTTTTCTTTTGGTAATATCAAGTCTTGAAAGGGAAAACTTTAATAACATCTGATGAATCCGTTTGAACTATGTACATACGTCAAAAGAAAATAACAGAGGAAATTTGTAGAGCATAGGGTCTGACGCTTTTTTCAGTGTTTTGAAAAAACCATCGATCGCGTTATGATCGTTTTTGATGATTTTTTTTTTATATAGAAATTATTATTAGACCTATAAATGGTTTCGTCTCATTTTTTTAGGAAACTGCTAAGCTTCCAAGTCTTTCAACATTTTGTCCCTCGGTCAGCTCATGAGAAACAGAGATGTGTTGAAAGTGTAATCCTTTCCGATCATCGAGTCATAGCAGTCATTTCTAGATCCTCAATGATATTTTCCACGACAATTTTCAAATCGGTCATCATCAATCATTTTAGCATAGTTTCCGATCTTCTTTTGTGAAGCTTATTTTGGTAGTTGTTTTCACTACGCCAACGAAACATTTAAATCATCAAAAATAATTACCTCGTAGAGTACAAGTCACATGTAAAATCATGTCCGAACTATATTCAGTTGTGTTTCAGCTAATTTCACACTGTTTGTTCCGATAATAAGATGCCTTTTTGATGTTCTATTCCCTTTTAATAGTAGTCGTCAATCAAGCAATTACCAATGCCTCCATATTCTCATAATAGGAAAATACATAACCACACTAGAAAATTTCACGGAAATAATTGTTTAACATCATCAAAACAGTCGTTCGAATAATGTACTACAACCGCAAGCAATGGCGGGAGTTGGTCATGGTAAATGATTCCTTTAAATTTCTATAGCATGTGGAACATGACAAAAACTTGTTCCAGCTGTTCATATGTCCTCTTACTTTCGTTACGCCAGCATTTTAGTTACTCTAGGTATTTGTTAGTTCGTGCTTTAAGTGTTCGTGGAGGAAATTGTGGTGTAAAATAACAATATTTTATCACGCTCTCATGCAAGCATTTATACTTGTTGAATAAGAGAAAATCCAACAACCAAAATATGGCACGACCTGAACATATCCGTTATATATTACTCAATTTCAACTTCGTGTGTGGATGTCGCTTTTCTTTTTTCCTTTTTTCCTTATTTAAAATGAGGTGACATATGTCTTCTTGGGTGATCATTACAAATGCTATCAAGCTGTTCTCATAATTTTTTTTTAACCTAAGACAATCCGTTTAATTCATAATCGTAGGTGAATTTGGTTCCTATGGAAATTATTAATTTAATTTACATAAGTTTAGCTATCAAGCATTGGAAAACTCCTTGATTCGAGTTATCAAAAGGTTTATATGTTGGGACAGCTACATATAGGAGAATTACAGAAATCTATGCCATTCCTTTGGTGCGTTGATGTGGTTATTCAGCCGCAATTTAAAGAATTTCTTATGTAAGAGTGACTCTAGAACTGGAATAGTAAGACTTATAATAGAATTAGATTTTTTCTTATAAATTATGCATTAGAAGATCTAATCTCCAGTAAAAATAGCAATATCATATCTATAAGCAAACGATTTACTACGGTTAAGTTGAAATATAATTGTTGATAATTTTTCTAATATGTTAGAAATTTAAGCAAAATATTCCTTTTTTTACTTTTTGGGACGATTTTACACGATCGTCATTTATCAGACTCTCAGGAGAACTATTAAGCTAATTGGACTACTTCAGATATAAAAGCAAGTTCCCATATCTGAAATAATAGGGGACAAAATATGGATCCTTGGGGTAGTCCACAAATTAGAAATATGTTGTTTGATGCAATATTATGTATTTTTATATATTGGTCACTCCTCTGCATATCGGTTTCGCAAAGATTATTAGATGGACAGAAGGCAGATATCCAATTTGACAAGATAATTTTAGCAAGTAGAATAGGTAGCTAATTAGCCAGCAGTGACTTGGGTCAGATGCAATGGAGTGAATAGGTATCACTAATGCTTCCTTCCAGAGTTAGTGAGTTAGTGAGCGTATATCACTTGTGGATGTGTATTACAACTTTAAATAGGTATAAATACCATAATAATTTTGATGAATTTGAATTACAGTCCATCGGGTCCTGCTGAATCTGATTTGATATCATGTAATGTCAGTATTACGTCGACTTTATCAACGCACTGAAATGGAAAACCATCACATGAAAAGCTTTCAATTATTAGGCCGTACAAACGAACCTTAGACGGCTGTTGTAGCAAAAAAAAAAAAAAAAGTAAAAAAAAAAGAGTTTAACTTGTTTGTTGATTTATCTAGTCTCTTACAAAAATATGAACGCTTCGCAGATTTCAATATGAGATTTGCATTATTGCGTGAACTCGTTCAGATCACCAGCTCCCCCTGTCATTGACATGATCATTATTTCATTATTTAAATTTCAACATTTTGATTCAGAATTTTATTGATCAAATCTTTATCCTTTTGGTCAAAATCGGTTTTTTTTTATTTTACTGTATACTAGCTAGTGACAACATCATCCTTGCTGCAGTGTACAGTAAGTTCTTAGCGGCTTATACTCGAAATCGTACCGTCCGATATAAAAATCAATGCCGAAAAAAAAAGATTAAGAACTTTTACGTTTCAAACCACAAAGGACACAGGAACAACACACAGTCAAATCATACAACGGCTTCTAATATTTTATAAGCTGAGAATTTCAAAGTAATACACTCACATTTGCATAAATATATCTTATATAGCATTTTGAATGAATCAGATAAGGCCAATCATATTTCAAATTCTTATGAAATCTCTTTCAAGAATTTCCATTTTTCACTTTTTAAATCTTAAAGCAATATTACTTCATATACATTTACATATATAAGTACTTACATTTGTCAACTTATATTATTGTTTAAATTTAATGCTTTGAAACCAAAAGGATAGAAAGTATAAAAAGATTCTCATCCTTAAAAACGTTTTTGTATAGCAGTCAAAATATTTCCGTGGTAAAACTTATAAAGACTGAAATTTAGGTCAACGCTCTGGGGTATGTGAAACGTTTCGTTGAACAGTTTTCATATTATATTCAAAGTTTCTCTAGACAAAATCTTCCTTTGCACAGAGGAGCACTAAAATTCGTGTCCTACTTGTATCGTCTCAAACTAACAATATTGCAATTTTTACTTTAAATATCAAAAAACAAGTCTGTGAGAAAAAAAAACCTCTTTATACAAGTAGAGGTATATATGTATACCTAAAACTAGCTTGTCACCATTTGTACTGAATTCAATTGTCTCTATCCCTATGGAGACATTTTTGGTAGGTAAGGTATACATATGTATAGTTAAAATGAAATTTTGTATAAATGTTAAAAGAACATGTCTTAAAAACATTCGAAACAATTTCGAGAACAAAAAGTAACATCTAGTTCTAATTGAATCTGAGTTCACACTATCTCGTCTAATATATGTATGTAGTAACATCCGTTGCCCGTCGGTTTAGATATGTTCTTACATGAAATGTTTATTTATTAGATAGAGGTAGAATGTAAGAATAATATAGTATTTGGGGTATATCTGACCCAAGGTAGTGAAAACTGTTTAGTGACTTAGGGAAAACTGTCGAAAAAAGGGGAATCCAACTATAGCAGAACATCGTTTATTCAGTTGGTGGAGAGAAGACATTGTACCAATTTTATTCAATAGACTTAAAGAAAAAGTTCATGTTTAGATACTATTACGGTAATTTTTGTTTTTCTACAAATAAACGACACTTACACAATTTCCTAAGAAAAATAGTACCTAAATAATTTTCAAAAGTCATGCTTCGATGAAAATTTTATAACCACTTTGCTTCTTGATTATCTATTAACCTTGATTATCACCTCATCTAAAAGTCCCTTAAATTCAAGGTAGACTTACATGGGTATATGTAACATGAAAAATGTACGTACCTACATATTTATTAGGATCCTGTGAATCTCTAAGGGAACAACAAATTTAATTTCCAAGTATGTATTGTAATAGAATTTCATTTTGGTTAAGTTAAATTCAAAGTTTTATAATCAAGGTGAGGGGCAAATTTGCAATAACTCAACTTTTTCATTTTCTTTTCAAGAATAATAAAATTCTTTGCGGTGAGAATTTTAGGAAAAGTTTTCTGTTTTTACAGTTGTTGCCAAAAACGTATACTTATGAATCATTCTTGTTAGATTTTTATGAGGAAGCCTTTTGTCTAGAGAAAAAGAAATATGTTTATACCAGAGAAAAAGAAATATGTTTATACCAGAGAAAAAAAACTCCAGAATTGCAGAAAGTTTTTGTTTTTTTTTTAAATCTTAAATATGGTTAGGATTGATATTATTTTTTTTTTAATTTAATTGCTATCAAATACTTTTATCCTGCAATATTATTGTTGTCTTTTGTTTGTAAAACTCTTAATTGTATAGTGAGATTCTCTAATATATCTCTGATTTAGACTATATCTGAAATGGAATTCATTAAAGAATTTAGTTTTGACTAATTTTAAAAGAATATTTTTATAGTGATAATAAAAATATTTTCTTTGTTAATCTTTATGCCGTTTTTGCTTTGAATATTACTTTTTGTTAAAAGAGTATCAACAACTCACATGATTCACAGCTGTTTTGTACTAAATTCATAATTTTAGTCTGAGTATCGTTTAAACTCATGTGCATTATATGATATTACTTTATGTCCTTTTTCCTGATAAACTCTTCGTCATGAAGAAATTATGGTAAATCTGAAATCACAATAAAAACTAGACTTGCATGTTCTACAATAAGAATTGAATTGAATTGAATTGATTTTTATAGTTCAGTTATCTTTTAATTTACTTTGTCTAGATTTTTATTAATTTATTTATTTTAACTATATATTAATTTTTGCAAACACGCGCAACGTTGCCGCCTAATAATAGTTGCGCAAAACATAAAATAATGTTTTCATACCGAAAAATCCCAAAAATAATCCTCTTTAACAATTACACGAAAATTGTTTACCAGGTAAAAAATTACTACAATTATTCATATTACAAACTATGCAAGACCGATAGCCGTTTACATATTTTAGGAAATAGAACTAATTTTGTGGACAGGTATATTCGCGCTCATAAGCTTGAGACTGACTAGAATAAAACTCAACAAACAGCCTACAGTGGTGTAAATTGTGAATACATAATTTGGTACTTAATTTGGTCTCCTTTCAACTCTTTTATTGAAGTTATATATCTAGAAGCATACTTTTAATTATAATTAGCTAATTATTAAAATTAAGTTATGTGGGGGAATGTCTAGCTACTATTGCTGAGACCTGTGTCCGATACTAGGGCAAAGCAGATGTAGCAAAAATATTTTCTGTATAAATGCACATTATGGGACTCGATTCTTAGTAAAAAAGGACCACACTGTTGTTGTTAATCAATCTTGCGGTGCGGAACGCTCCTCCGATCCTGAGTTTTCTCACTGCATCAACATTATTTCCTTCCGAACAAAGCTAGATAGGTACTAGTGAATAGTGTTTTTCTATCTCCTTTCTCGTTTTTTTTTTTTGTTATCAGCTATGTGTGCCCCAAATTCCAACGCTTTTCATAAAATGTCGACAAATTGGGTTTAATCTAAAAATAAATTACTAATTTGTATCTTTTTAAGTCTTTCCATTAAAATATTCTCATATACATATGTAGGTAGGTACCTTATGGAAAAATAAAAAATAAATCCTTTAAACCTAATTCATATTTGCAATGTCAGCCAGTTATGAATTAAAAATAACGAGAAGATTAAAAAAAAAATGGTTTTAAAGTAACACACACACACATATTCGTAAAAGTCTGGGAAGAAGTACATTCGTGGTATATGACAATTACAGCAAATAATAAAAATTAAACGAAATGCTTCCACGATAATAGCATAATGAAGTGAAAGCTGGGTCTGAATTATGAGATAAAGTCCTATTAGTGATGATATTCAAAGTAATCTAATCGCCCATTCTAAAGGATGAAATAATAACTGAAAATTAAGATAATTAAGCACAAAATGGAAGCAAATGGCATTCGAAAATTAGTTAACAAGGCTTTTTCAGTGGTTAAGAGACTATAGGGTGGTGAGTTTACAGTTCATTCTTAATATTATTTTAACTTCATTATGTATCCTTCTTCCCTAAATAACCAATTAAGAAATTTCCCTTTGCTTAATGGAATAGTTTAAATAAATAACATAAATTTTATGGAAGAGATTGTTGGACTACGTCATTATTAGCTAAGTCTCAAATTAAGCAAAGTATCATGTCGAATTTTATGATTTATGGAAAATTTATTACAATAAAACAGGTAATCTCTCTACTAAATACCTACTCATCTCATAATGATCTGAATTTAAACAATCTTGAATTATAAAATTTATATAGGTTCGGGTATAGACGTACATACTAAATATATATCAAATAACATTTTAATCATTTGCTATAGCATCGTATAAATCACACCCTTTCCTATAAACTCCGACAATATTTGCATATAAATTTGATTTACAATGGCTAACCACCCGTCCGATAATATTGTTGGTATTACTATGGCATTTAATCTTAAATGAAGTACTACATAATTACCGGATGCTAGATTAATTATATCAGTTAGAAACAGACGTTGAGGTCGTGATATATATGTATATAGCAATTACCTTGTGTAGGTAGCTATACCTACTTATGTACATAATTATAATAATCCTTCTGAAAATTATCAGAAACAGTGTTACGGAGAAAATCCACAAAAATTGACGATGGAATTTTATTATTAAATGACCACGGATTTATATTGAAACAGAATTCAATTAACTTACACGGCAGATATTGTAATCCATAAATATTCTGGTATCAAGTAGGTAATTATACATACCCATATAGAACATGTCTTATTCATGACCTAAATTAAATTTTTAAATTCTTGTGGAATTAAAACTCAGTTGCAATGATAAAATAACGGTTTGAGAAAAAGTTTAAGCTTGTAATATAAAGCTAAGTTTAATAAAAAAACATTTTGTCTATTCCTTAGGTATTTTCTGAGGCTTAGATTTGAGCTTATTAGACTTTTTTTTGTGTTGTTGCCAATACTTCTACATCTAAATGAGTTATAGCATTTTTTTTTTGTTAAATTTTAAAATCAATTGTGAGTTCCATTTACCTAATTTTCTTCCCCCCTAACAATGCCATGAAATGCCTCAAATATGTAAGGAAAAATAAGAATGTTTTAAGAAAATTTAAAAAGTTCCATGAGTCACATATGATGAAAGTAAAAATTGTTTCAATTATAGATGTCCATAGCTCTAGGGATAGAAGGACATCATGCTTACTTTTATGACAGAAGATATGATTTCTGTTGAATAATAATTAGCGATAACCTGCACCTCTTTTGATCGCTTGACTATAAACATCCCAATTATCAGGGCTTTTATTATTGCATCCAAGTTCAGATAAGCTGCATACAGACTTTAAGTCACACGATGTAACATTGAAAACCAGGTATAAAAATTTATTGAACCGAAATTCAATTACAATACGACTAAATAGAAAGAGAAAGAATTCAAATAAAAATGCATGTTGGTTAAGAAAAAATTAAGGAAGTAATACCCTAGACACAAAGCACGATCTAATGAATCATTAGTGTTAACTATTCATTAAAATGCCGTGTGTCACACAGTATACGTCATTATGGTTCGAAAATCAGCTGATAATGAAGTACACTAATGAAGTGTTTTCCTCCTTCATTATAGCTATAATGAGGAAAAATGTGCTAGATTTAACATATAATATAAATCTGGAGCTCCGCTGTGCATCTGCCGATTTGAAAAATAAGAAGAAGAAATGCAAAGAAATACGAATCACAAATTATATTATCAATATTATTTTTAATATAATGTTTTTCTTATTTGTAAATTGTTAAATTGAAAAATAAAATTAATAAAAACAAAGTTTATCGCGTTAATTCGATCCATATTGCTTCTTTAATGTGATAAGTTTATCAAAACCAGTTTGACAGTACAACTTAATTAAAGAAATGGCTGTATGTCTGCAGTCTATAATGAATCGACATAGACTAATGAGTCATTAGTTAATTCTTCATTAAGAGCGCTGTGTGTAAGTAGTGTGTAAGAAGTCCAGTTTCAGGTTATTAGTGGAAGCAGTTTTTGTAAACTGTCTACATACATATATTGGCGCATAAAATGTTAGACAACATTATTTTGGTTATAAGATTACGATTAAAATTAATTTATAGTCAATTATTGGCTTATTGTGCACCGTTTTCTTTACAATTATTTGCACAAATCCCACTCTTCCAAAGAAGAGCAATAATGTAATGATTCTAAGTTGATTCCTAGATAGCCTCAAAAGATCCAGGCTCTTCTTTGCTGATGGTCTTTTAATAAATCTTTTGGCTTTATGGATCCAGTTTTGTATGATAAGCTTCACGATATTATAGGAGATACCGCAAAACTGACTGCTTCTTTTTTTCCTAGTATGTGTGCATTGCTATTTCCATCAATTCCCGAGGGTCCCAGCACCCATCGTATTGTTAGATGGTTCTTTGTGCCGAGGTTTGTTAATCCTAAAGTACATTACGACATTAACTTTGTTTTAACCTCATGTGATGAGCCCTGGTAGTCAACGCTCATCAGTTTACAAAAGTTTAGTACTGGTGCGGGCAGGGGCTTTCATGTTAACTAACATAACTTTTTAGTCAAATATTATGTGGTTGTATGACAAGTAACTTTTTTACTGAGCTCCTCGATCTATCAGCTTATCAATAAATTGGTATGTATACTGATCTGTATGTCTAGTGAATATAATGTACGAATGAAAGGGAGAAAAATGGTGTTGAGCAATCATAGAATTGCAACCAACTATTTATCATGATTTCATCGGTGCGCTCATGATGATTGGGCTACTAGGGGAAGAGTTTCAATGGCGCTGGGCTATCTGTATAAACATACATGCATATATTTTTTGTTAGTGTACAGGATCTGCTGATGGCATTATATCTCTGCCTGGAATATTGAAGCGTATTTTCCTAGGCTTTGATAGATACAAGCTCTTGGCTTTACACCATACATATATTCTAGTTCCCACTCCTTTCTCGGTTTTAGAACAGTCGATGTACCAGATTGGGTCTGTATTTTCTATATACTGTGGTAATAGTTGAGCTGCAAAAAAATCTGTAATCGTAATAATCGGCGTAAAAAATATTATCGTTTTAAAAAATCATAGATTACATTCGATCAACAATAATTTAAGCTGTAACACTTATTGTTGTTCCATTCCCCTGTGCTAAAGATGTAATCTACTACTTAATTTCACAAGCTCTGAAAAGACTTTTTTTCATTCCTGGACATATTGGTCAGTTTCTGCTAAAGCCATGAAAATTTGCAAATTAAAAATTTTCCCCAGAAAATTGTTGCGAAATATTCTTCGAAATTTTGCATTTCAATTTTTAGTGCTATTTATGTCTCTGTCGCTGCCCTCTATTATTATACCCACTCAGTATTAACGAAACATCACCAAGGCACCCTAACATTAAAGCTAAATTCATTGAAAAATTTCACCACCAATTTTAATTAAATTGGCTTGTTAAATGTGTGAAATTATTTACACAAAATTTAAAAGGGATGACGTCTTTATACTTTCACGTATTTCGGGGACTATAATTTTGTATAAATCTATAGTAAACAATGAAAATGAATATTCCAACTAAAACAACCTAATAATACCGTGTAAATTTGTGTACCTATACCATACGTAAAACATTAATTATTTCTAAGCAATTACAGGTGGTATGCAAATGCCCCAAACCTGTTGAATACATTAAACCGCAAAAATTAGGTTAAATTGAACAATACGCTTCTTCAATAATTCACTTTGCATGCATTTCATTTCATCACTTTTCATCACAATTATGGCTTCAAATTTCCTGTGATGTTAGGTACCACTACTGCCAACACAAATGTAATTTAAATTTGAATGAAGATTGGAAAGCTTAGAAAGTTTTGCGATAGGGCGGCGACGGCGTGGCATGCGGTCTTTATACTGAAAATTCAAGGAGCACGTTATCAATGCTGGCAAAGATTAAAGTTTTAAGCACTGATAATATATTGCGGCTAAAAGTTAACAAGAATACTTGACACAAAATCTCTCGTTGGTGTTACGTTTTACAAGTTATATTTGAAAGCATATATTAAGAATATTGTATAGAACAAAGTTTCATTTACGTATCTACTCTAACACCCACTACTGAGGAAAATTTATATGGGGAGGCTGTCGAGGAGGAACTGACATATATATGTTTGTATGTATAAAGACTAGGGGTTGGAAATCGCGATCATCAGAACGCGTAATGAATTTGTAATTATCATTTAAGCATATACACCAAGAATGAAAAAGGAGATATTTATAATTAAGTTCACGGGGGGTTTTCGATGCCAATTATCTTATCTCTGACATGTGATTAACATCGTCTAAGCCACTTGGTTGTGGCATAGCAAACATTTAAGAGTTCTAAATAAATGCGACACACACTTATGAAAGTTTGTATCTAGGTTTGTAGATTTGCAATCAAATGACGTTCATAAGATACTTAAGTTGAGGGGTTTATGTGAAGCAAAATTTTTTTTTTTTACAAAGGTGTGAATTGAAGAGAGAACATTGAATGCAGAGGATTAAATCTGGTTCAAAACGATATAAAGGTCATAGAAAAGCAGTTAAAGTGGGTTCTTGAGAAAATTTGCTTTCAATTTAATTATTTAATCTTTTGGTTACTTATCGACTCTTTAGTTGTAAGTAACTTTTATGAATGTCTTGTAAAAAGAAATGCAAAGATCAGGGTAGGCGATGATGATGATGATGAAGATTCATACATTCTTTCATAGAGTTGAGCGTTATGGATGGCAGGAAGACACTTTTATTGATCTACGAAAAAATTAATTGTCAATTTTGGCATGGTAAAAAAAAGAAAATGAAATCTAAAAATAAATCCCAAAAACAAAACAAAATATACAAAAAATAATGTTACATACCTACAGTTGTTAGTCGGGCAACTTTTTCGTAGGCTTACCACGGAAAAATTTTCCATGATGGTTAAGAGACGAAGCCCTTAAATTATATGCGTAGATTCAGTAATTACATTACAATTTCAGGTGTATGCAATTTTAAAAATGTTTTTAATGTAGGATCTACTAAAAGGTTCCTTAGGATAGAAAATTTTAGTTAAGTATTTATCTGAAACGTTCTAGAAAGTAATGCGAATCACAATTTCAAATCATTCAAGAAGATTTTCAAAAGAGAGTGGCGGCTATAATCATTTATTTCATTTTTAGCTGCTCGAGGAAATAGCTCCTAGAACATTTATAACTTTTTCTAATATTTTTCAACTTAAACGGTTGTTGGACTACTAACAGATGTGACTACTAGATACACTGCACATCTAAGAAAGCATCACCCCGCTCTGCCTGGAGGAAGAGGATACTAAAATACAAGTATGTCACATTATGTCTTAATACTTGAAAATGGGAAACATCAAATGAACTCTCCAATGGAACTACAACGTTTTTGAATTAGGAAATTACTAAATTTTGTTCAAGGACTAAAGTTCGTTTTATATATGTTTTCGCGGGATGCTGTCAATACTGTGATATAAAAGCTAACCCATCCATTAACCAATGAAAAGGGAAAGTAATTTCGTCAAAAAAAAATCAAGCCAATTACATTTTCCTCATTGAAATCAAATATCCCGGAAAAAAAAGACTATAGACAATGAAGAAATTCAAAGTTCATGATATCTGATTGTAGGTAGGTATATGTATGTGTACAGTTCATACAAGCCAACCAAAACTGCACTTCAATTGATCAAGTTCTAAAATGTATGCGAACGTAGTTGGTACCAACTACGCTTCTTTCACCTAAATATTAGGGTAACTACGGTCTGCCAACCAAGTGTAACATTTTGTTTGACTGACGAATTAATTACAGGAATTCAATGGCATTCACTACTTGTTGTTACCAAACACAATTAAACAGTTATTAAGACGTAGTACTTGATAAGTCAGGAGAATGTGATATAATTTGTGATAAAAGTTTTCTGCCTGCAAAGGATGATGTTCTCGTATAACATAGAAAATATTTTTCTTTAATTTTCAGATCCATAAGCATTTTTTATGATTAATTTTTCCGAAGGGAAATCGAAAATTCACTCCCAAAATACATTTGTACTGACATGTGTAGACCTGATATGTGTAGACCTCTATGACGATAGTGTTCAACAGAAATTTTTAGATCAAATCAGTAGAATCTCTGACAAAATATCTCTACACAATAACCTTGAGGGAAAAAACTGGATTCCATTTGTTCTGTTATATATGTAGTAGGTACAGCCCACATCTGATATAATTTATGTATGTATGTTTATAATATCCTTTTCCTGGTTGACCGCTGTCAGTAGTAACCATTGTTGATTTTTATAGTAGGTATAGGTATACTTTCTGGTGTCAGGTATAAATAATGACTATACTGTCAAAATTTTACTGTATTTCTGGAGTATAAAAAAAAAGTACATTGAAAGGAAATAGAAAGTAGGAATAATATTGAAAAAAGGATTGCAATTTCCGGATGTTATTCCGTTTATATATAAGAATACATTTGAATATACAATTACAATTGTAAAAGGTTTGTGTCTTTCTCATGCCTGTTTATGGCAGATGCAATATAAAAAAAATCGGCAAAGTGCGAGTCGGACTCGCGCACGAAGGGTTCCGTACTATCGTACAAAATTTAACACTGCTTTTTATTTATTTTTTCAAATGAGAGTAGGCGTCATTTGAAAAAATAATGCCTACTTATGATAATAATAATGAATGAGAATAAAACGAGGAAAAACAGCAGAAAATATTACGTTTCTTGTATGGGGGCCCCTTTAATTTTTAATTTTATTTATTTTTATTATTTGTAGTTATAGCGGCAATAGAAATACACACTCTGTAAAAATTTCACCTGTTTACTTATTACGGTTTATGAGATACATCTCGGTGATAGACAGACTGACAGATAGACATCTGAGCCATAGTAATAGGGTTCCCGTTTTTTTACCCTTTGGGCATGGAACCCTAAAAAGGAGGATTGCTTCATAATATGAATGCTGTATTTTCTTTGAACAACTATTTCAAAAGATGTTTCTTTTTATCAGGCTGTACTAAACCAAGAGAATATATTTTTCTACTATGTATGTACATGGATTGCCCACAAATTATTATTTTAACACAGTACTTACCGATAATATATTCCAAAGAAGAATATTCAACTTATCATAAAAAAAAACTCAGGAGTACCACAAGGCTCTAATCTAGGCCCCTTACTATTTTACACATATATTTACTTGTCTAACACAATTACATTTTACCGTCGATAATGCGCAGATGCCCTTCTCAAAATCCCTACGAAAATTTACATTATATGCTTGGACAATTAATTTAACATAGGTCTAACACTTGATCTCCAAAACTAATTTACCATAAATAAACCTTTAATATCTAAATTTCGTAGATTAAGTGTAATATATGTTAGTAATGTAATAAGCACATTGATAAAGTGCTTTTTCTAAATTAAAAAAAAAAAAAAATTCGAAATAATTTATAGCATTGGCCGTAAATTTTTAACATGACGGAAGGAGTCATGTAGGGGCTTATTGACTCGTTTGCTTCTATCCCTGTATAGTTTGATGATATAATTCATAAATTTATTTGTATTAATGAAGAAAACAACAGAAACAGATAGCTCCGTTTTTATATTAGTCATTACACACAAAAATTTAAAAGCTTAAAAAACTCCGTACTCCCGTTTATATGAAAAGTTCATAAGTACCTACACGACGACTCCTATGAATCCAATTCCAGCCAAAAGGATGATTTCAGGAAAACTTTTTAACAAGCTCTATTCCTTGTGACAAATAAAAAACACAAATTTCTATGCGCACGTGAGAACTACTTTACTTCCTTCATGTGTAACATTTGCCACTGAAAGTTTCTCGTATTTTTTTTTTAGACGTCAAATAAATTCATGGTAATTTACTCGATGGGTTAACAGCTTTTGGTTGCATAAAACTGTGTAATTGTGCACTTCTACTCATATTTACCGCCCAAAGTTCCCACAAATTAACGAATATTCTCGGGAAAATTCATGTAAGATGTGCACTGAAACTGAAAAGATTTTTTTTTTCTTGTCTAACTAAGTACATTGAGTGATATATGAATATGCGGTACGTGAACATCAGAAGTTCCTGCCGGAAACACGCTCTATACACAGGCTCCATAAAGGTACATATTATATACCTTCCTTCTTTCCTAAGTTATTTCCATGGGGGACTAAATTTCATAAATAAATAGTAGATAGAGTGGGTGAAGTTGTGGCTAAAGTTCTCCTTTTCTTCCTCTACCTCTTAACTTGACTGCGATAAAATTTTCAAGCAAAAATCTGAGTGTAAGCAAACAAATAGACTAGGGGACTATGGAAAGAGAGGGATTTGAGGAAATTTAATGTACGTTACGTTGTTGGTGGATATTCTTAAATTTTTGTTATTAATACGGTTGCAGATATAAGGATATTCCCGGATGTTGCTTTTCTAAGTAAATAGAAGATTATATATATATTTTTTTATCGGTATAGGAAGCAGTGTTTCTGTCATGCTATTGTCCTTGCGGCTGCATAACTTTGCTTTAGAGCACCTTTGTATCTGTCGATGTTATATCTTTTCTCAATGGACAATTTTTGGGTACCTACCTACAGACAATTCATTTGCTTCATGTTTAGAATGTCTTCACCTTTGTGGTCTAATAAAAAGCAGGTGGATAATTTGTTTATATCAATTGCAGATAATTTGTGTAATGAAAAGCAACAGGTTTAATACTTTGTATATAAGATTTGAGTAGCTTAATGTTTTTATTACACTGTTTATATGTAAGTACATAAAACAATTTTTTGATATTATGAACAGTAGCTTCATTTAGATTCCTCAATTCAAATGAATCCTGAAAATAGTGGAAGCGAGAGTTGTGCTACCAACCCTTTGTAAGAACCTGGGGATTCGGTTCTAGAAGGATTTGGTGGATATGTTATGTGACATTCATTGTATACTTATGCCTCACTCTTATTTTGATCAAAGATAGAAAAGGCCTGATTATAGAAGTTGAAAATTCTATCAAAAATTGTAGTGCTTATATGGGCAATCCATGAACAAAATATAAACTATCCTTATAGGTTACATTCAGTTTTTTAACAAACATACCTTATCTTTTATGGGTGGATCAGACTCTGTTGATAATATGATTATATCCATAATTGTTAAAAGTTAGCGGTATTTTTTGCAAATAAGAACTTTGATAACTCTAGAGAGATCATTTATGTATATTGTAAGCAATAGCGGTCAAATAATAGAGCCCATAAACAGATGGTAAATGCTTAGTCCAAGCATACTTTAGTTTTAATGTTTGAAACTATATCTAGAATCCTGAGCTTATGCGAATGGAGTCTTCCTTTCGTTTTTACAAAAGCCGTAGGATCCTTTTCGTAATGAATCTGTTTAAAAAAAAACATCTACATTGTATTTAGACATTCAATCCTGAGTATGTATCATCACTTCTTCTCTGCGACTTATTTAACTGAAATCAGAAAGCTATCCTATTATTACAGCAGACAACACAAACAAATATAAACATATCTTAAAGCAAAAACAAATAAAATTATTATAATTTCATGATATGCATATCTTTACTATAATGAAAAAAAAATCCCTGTTGCGAGAATTTAAATAGAGGATTCACACCTTGGATATTTTAAATATTCTTGAATTAATTAACAGTTTTCCCAGTGAAAAACAATGTTGGGAATAACACTAAATAAACATGCAATTTATTTCGTAGTGTATTTGTTTTGGATTATCATATTGTTAAATACCTGGTGCTTTCACTTCTATTATTTTTGGTAGTTATACGTACATATATATGAATACATACATATGTACCATATTATGGGTGATGGTTTGGCGATGGATTACAAACAACTTATGCTAAAATTATTGAATTTTGGTTGTTAAATGATGACCAGGTGTGAAATCGTTGGTTCAATGGAAACTGCATATACAAACATTGTTAAAATATTTCGTAGTAAAAATTTAATATTTGTTTTGAGTTTATAGAAATTCAGTATAATTTGTTTCTTCGTTAAGATAATACTGATCTATTAAAAAATGTTCAGCGTCTCTTTATTTGGGGTGGGTCCTTTGCCATATTATATATAAATTAAACTTCTAATGCAATAATACGTAACAAAATGATATAAAAAAAAATCAAAACTAAAGAATTAAGATTCTCTACCTTACTCCTCAAATGCATCTACACCACCTGCATCGCAAAAGAGACCTACCTAAACTTGAAAAAAATTAAAAAGAAAACGGATAACAAAAATAAAGTGGGATCGGTCAACTCTGATCCTGAACCATGCAAAATAGATTTCGACTTTTGCCCCGCTAAAACACGTAATGTTTTAAAATTGAGATCATATTTATAACGATTCCGAAAATAAAAAATATAAAAACATCTTTGAGCTTACAAGGAACGCATAGACCGCAAGAACAAAACAAAATCCAAAAAAATTGTCTCATTCTATTAAAAAAAACAATTTAAGAGGCTCAATCTAATTAATCCACATTCCTTCACCAGTTTCGATATGTGTGTATCTTGTCATTTTGATTTTGAAACATTAAACTAAGATATATTTTCTATTCGACATAATTATCCTTTTCTAAATTTGACTATACTTTAAACGGTCCATTTTTTTCGGTTATTTTATAGAAAATTCTAAGCCGATAGCTAAAAAAGAATTTCGTGAAAATAATGGAAAATATAAAAAGAAATTCGAGCGTCTCATAAGTCAATTTATATATTTCCCTAGATTTATACCTTTCGAAAATCAAAAGCAAACGTAATTAAAGAAAACTTGCTCTTAGCAATAAATGAACACAAAATTTTAATGATCATTATCTTCTTAGATATGTTCTCCAAATCACTTCAATTTCGAACGATTGTCATCTTCGATTTTTTTCTAAAGTTCCCTGTCAGTGTGTCTTGTAGTTTTTTGCAGTGAAACACAATTATGGATTTATTAATTATTTTTAAACGATCCAAATTTGACAGAACTAGAAGCCCTTTATATGGGAATATTGAAGATGTCGAAATGAATGTAAATTCGGACGAAGATTCATCCGATGAGGTATTTTATTTGAATGGCTGTCAATTACGTGATAGTGTAGAAATTATAACTGTTAATCAACAACATATAGGGCATCATTGATTATGTCGAAAAAAAAAGTAAAAAAGAAAATTTATATGTAATTATTCTGCTTATCGAGATATTGGTCACCAGTGCAAGTAAAGAATTAGCATTCCAAAATCTTCTGTCGTTGCTAATTGTAATAATATTTATTGGAGTTACTAACAGAATAAATGGATAAAACATAATATATCGTGCCTGGTCTTTGCTAACGTTATTTATGTAACAAGAACAGATTCATTGATTCTGATGAAAAACCTAACAGTGATATTTTGCAAATTGAATTTCACCGTTCCGTTATTATATGCACACTTCAGCACCATCACCTGCCGATCTTCCATCTAAGTATTTCTAAATTTACCAAAAAATTCTTCTAGAGTATAAGAAGACATACTCCTCGGAGTTAATTATTTAGTAGTTCCTAAAGAAAAATATCGCAAATATATTTGCAATTAGCTGGTAAGTGACATAACATTATTATTTACGACTAATTGGTTCCTAAAAATAATATCATATCAGCTATAGTCCTTGAATTCCGGCCACGTTATGTAGGTAATAACTAGAACTTTTTAGTCGAATCAACGTCAGAACAAATTACTTATAGTGCCCTGCTTATAAAATTTTTTCAAAATTTTTATAAAAACACACTTAAGTATGTGTATGTATGTACTGCCACAATTTATAATAGAAAAATGTTAAAATTTTACCAAAACACTTCTATAGGTGTCATTTTAACATTTTAAAAATTTTGAAGCCATGCTAATAATGTGATAATTTCTACACACCACACCTATTTGAATCTTGTCTAAAAATGGAAAAAAAATATAAACAGAAAGCAAAATTATGTGAAAGTCTACAGAGTAATAATAATATAACTCATAGTAAACTTAAAATGTAAAGTAAAAAAAAACAATTCTAAATTAATAGAATAGATAATATGTAATATAAAAAAAATTAACAACACATACTTCTCTGACTTCTCTCTATCTTTCTTCCTCAAATCATGCTTCACTGATAATGTTGATGTTAGGATTAATTTTATTTTGCAACACAACAATGACCTAGTGCACTTAGATTTAAATAAAAAAAAAAAAACTCTTTCACTTAACACTTGGAAAAATCACTTTTACTTTACACATTTCTATATGAATTTTATTAATTTAATTTTTTTTTTTAACACATGCATATCAGTGAACACTTAGTGCTAAGCCTAAACACTACCCATAACTTCTTAGTTGAAATTTCTGCACAAAAATTAACTATACCGTGAGAGCAATTAATAAAGAGCCAATTTAATTATTCTAAGCTTTTCCTCATTAAGACCAATAATTGCGTAAGTTTCCTTCCTATATTCACTTGGTTAAAAAACCACTTGATAAGTTTCCTTTCATATATCCTTGAAATGGGTTATTCTTTTTTTTTTTAATTTTGTTTAACACCGGCTCAGAGGCACAGAAGATAAAGTTGAGGAAATGTTTGCTTTTCACCATAAAAGGAACTAATTTTTATTTCTTAAGTTTTTAACTGCGCGATTAACTTTTATAACTATTAATGTATATGAAATTAAAACATTTGTTTTTTAACGTTTATTACTAAAAAAAAAAACAGTTTTTTTTTTGTCATTCAATATATAAAACGAAATTTGAAAAACAAAATTCGATAGAAGTCCGATATACCAAAAGTATAAACAAACGAAACCTCCTCGCACAAAGTCACGGTGAGAACTGATGTACAGGAGGCGATGTAGTTGAGATAAATATTTCTTGTAGACGACAAACTGCTCTGAATTGTGCAAGGCCGAGCTAGCAGTCAGCCAGCTGCTAACTAGGTACTGGTACTGAGGTTCAGTTGTTTGATCATGTTGCAGTGGAACATTTAACAACATAGAACGTGTCGCCAAGGGCTCTGTGCTTCGTGTATATTCTGTTCTGGATCTGATTCTGTCGGACTTATACACCTTTACAAAATCCATTCACTATATACCCGATGAGCGCTGTTTTTAGAATGAATCAAGGCGAAAAATTCACTACATAAAATGAACAATCTTCAAACTTTCGCCTCATTCAGGTTTTTAATTCGTTCGAATCGAACTTGGACCAGTAAAAAATTTATGTTATCCTTTTTGACACTGTTAGGAAAAAAAATGCATACAGAGAAGGGATTCAAACAATAAAACAAAAAAAAAACAAACACATATCACCAAGTATTATTATTGTGATAAGTTCGTTTGAATAAAACTCATTAAATTCAAATTTTTGTGCTATTTGCTGGTCTCTGTTTGTATCACACAAATCCTCGCATAAGTATTATTTTTTGTAAGGACTAGCTACTCTTAAAAGAATTGTTTTGCGCAAGCCTCACCTAATTCATAGCCTGAGGCAAAGTGTACTGTGTATGAATGCCAAAACAAACAACACGGGAATAAAGCCATCTGTGAATTTTCGTTTGCCATATTTTAAGTGTTAAATAATTAACTCATTCCGAAGGAAGGAGAAATTTTGTGCAGTTTTCTACACCCTTTATTTTTTTGGAAATGGTGTTGGAAATCGTTGAATATTTTATATGAATACCGATGTATATGTGTGTGTGTTGTATGTATCGCGTACCGTCTTTACCTTATTAGGAGGTGAATCTTTAAATACTTGTAGTGGTTTTATAAGGAAGCATCTGCTGTGCGAAATTGCAATATTTGTTTAACAAGAAAATTAAGGTGTACTTAGGAAACGAAAGGAAGGTAATTTTTGGCTCAAGCTCTCTGTACAGAGGCACTTTGTATTTAGTTTTAGACGACACCAAGTATAAAAAAAAAAACAACGTGTTTTCGATGGATAATGAAGGTTTTTTTTTCTATTGAATTTTTTATTATAAATAAAAATATTTGTAAGAAAGGTTTCACATCATATGATGAGATATCGGACGGAAGTTTGTACAAAAGCTTGCATTTCATTACATAAATAATAAAATATATAGAAAAGTCCAGGCTTTGTCTGTAACGCGGACGTGTCCCAGCATGCTATTTTCTTTTTAATGAAAAGTATATTAAAAAAATAAAAAAAATATAAAATTAAATTTAAAAAAATAAAATGAATAAAAAAAAATAAAAAATAAAAGAAAATATAAAAATTTATAAAAAAAAATAAAAGAAAAAAATTTACGAACTTAAGAGATAATCCCGTTCTAAGAACGGGCAAATTTTCCTAGTTTTAATATGAATTTGTTACCGGTTGCCTCAACTACATAGTAAGGACCCCCCCCCCCCCCCCACAAGAGTTTAAGGTCTTACATTTAAAAGAGATGACGATCTCGACTGAAAACTCGGAATTTAGGGCAGAGAAGCATATTGGTAAAAGCAAAATAAGCCTTGATGTAACTAAATTAAAAATTTTTGGACTCTGGATTATGATCAGACCAAGCCTTGGGAACACAATCCCAAACAAATTTTGAGATATTTTCGTAGCCTAGATGTTGATGTGGACAATCAGCAGATATAATATCGGATTAACACAAACTTAGTGAGACGATAAAAGTGACCCAATTGTAATCCGTCTGAACTTATGATGAGTGCTTTTTGATAAGGACATCAAATTTATATATAAAAAAAATACAAATTTTACACAATTGTATCCCTACGCATCGCCGAATACGGTTTTCGCTATTATCAAGTACTTTTTTTCTAGATTGTTGATAGTTCCTAACGGAATCAAATAGTTTTCTTCAAATAGAGCTATCATCCAAATCCTTATTTCATTTTAAGGATAATAAATTTTAACCATAACAAAAAATTATATGATGATTTTAAAAGATGCACTGGACATGCATATTATTAATATCATCTATATGACTTGCACTTGGTGCAAACTTTCTCCGAGGCTAGCTCTCTCCTATAAGGGTGTGTCTTCAAGGCAACTAATTGAAATAATATTCTTTTGACTCAATTCATCAAGGTACATCCATTATACCAATCCTCAAGGGATATAGGGCAGTAACGATAGCTCTCCATCTGACCTTATTTTATGTGACATGATGACGATAGGTGACGATCTACGATCTACTTCTTACAGAAGACGAGAAACCAGTTTGAAAATGTTTCCATACTGTAGGCTCGAAATATGTTGGGATTTACTTTAATTTTTAATTTGCTTAAGTCAATTGACATATTCTCCTCTGCAAAAGACTTTATTACGGGTGAATTAATTAGCAGTAAAAGTTACCTTGAAGAAAATAATATGATCAAAATATGAACAAAAAGCTAAATGCAAACCTTTAAATTCCTTTTTTTATTTTAATACACTTTCATACTCGGATCTATAGGCCCGCTTACACGAGCGGAAATCATTAGGGGATGTATTAATATGCCTTAGGTGTTTTCGAACCCATGTTAAATTCTAGACAGCTGTCATATAAGTAGCAGATAAGGAAACAATTATAATAATAAATAATTCAAGAAAATATCAAAAAACCTCAGCTAATTTTCTTTTGCTCAAAATCAATCTTCATTTGTCGTAATTATTTTCTGAATTGAATCAAACCGAAATTTTCTAGCTATAGTTTTGTTATATAGACTTGAGAATTTTTGCTTAAGAACCAAGGATTTCATACATTGTCCAATTAAATCTTTGTCGCCGTGAACTGTTTTGAAAGGATTAACTTACGTTGCACAATTCTCTGCTGTATGCTGTATGAATTCCCGCATAGAGTTCTCTTGACTTCAGTTTCATTTCATTTCTGTACAATGTGCATCTAAGTTGAAAAAATTCGATAGAGCTATACGAACCAATTTGCTGAAAGGTCATATGAGAGCAGCAACATGTTACTTCAGCATTGTTATATATTTGAGGATTCTATCACAGTTGCTGGAGAATGAAATCCTGAATCCTGTCTGGCTTTTGTTGTGCAAAGCAAAAAGCACCCTTCAAAGGCAGATGTTTTCATTCGTAACGTGTGCTGAGCCGGATTTTTCGCGGTGGATATGAGTACAATGGTTTTGTTGGCCCTTAACTTGAGTTGGAAGTTTTTTTTTTTTTGCGAGATCACAAGAGTCGTAATTGATTTACGCGCAGTTGAATTCAACTGTTTTTTTTTGAGTAATTTTATTCCTGGTTGTTTTTTTTTATCGATGCTGTTGGCATATGGTATATATACTAAATTGCGCCTTATTTATCACTATAATAACGGCTGTTTTACCGATATTAATCTTATCACCCCAAACATTAGTATAGTTCTACTAGAATTTATCCATTATTGCTGCTCTTGTCCCAATTTCGCATATCGCTTGTCATATATTAGCCAAGTCCATTTGCATATTACGCATACATCACACTGTCATTCAACCATAAATATTGTTATGAACGAGGCTGTGTGTTGTGTGTATTTCTCGCTGTACCCATTTGTTTAGCCTCTCAATTTCAATAATATATCATACTATAGTCTAGCTCTAAGTATATGTATATATGTATGTAGATATTGCTGTTGTCATTAGTCCGATTTTAGGTTTATCATATCCCCAAAAATGTCAACTCCCAACTGCTGAAGTGGTCAGCAGCACTTTACTTGATGAAAGTATTCCTACGATAATTTTACGAGCAAGTGACCCCTTCACCAAGAGCCTCTTTCATTTAAGGGATTAATTCCTGCTGTGAAAGTCGGCGTTAAGTTCATTATCGCTGATTGACTGATGAAAGAAGTTCGTAAACAGAAAGGAGCTAATTAAGATCGAATGGACAAGTAGAGATTGTTTTGTTTCATGATAATAATTTATTTTAGACCTTTCGTTTTTTTTTGTTTTTTTTTTTTTTGTTAGATAAAAGAATAATAAATTAATTAAGATTGATGATAAGTAAGGGAATACAACCTTACGTAGTTCAAATTACTCGTAGATATATGTGGTTATGTAATTGTAATTGTAAGGAACAACAGAATACTTATACTTAACTTTATAAAAGAAAAAAATGCAATAGACAAAATAGAGCAAAATGAAAATATTTTGAAAAGTTTAAAAAATTCAGATAAAATTTTTCGATTGCTATTGTTTCTATTAAGGTGCTTAGTGGATATTACCAAATTGTAACAGAACTTTCAATTTCAATTTCAATTTATTATAGATATAACTGAAGCACAAGTGAGTTAAAAATACTCTTTAAGTATGTGCCTACTCTAACTAATTAGAGAGAATAAAAAATAAATTAGGTCTCTTACATTCTAAGCGAGAGTATTAATTTAAGGAAGAAAATACAACTTTCATTAAACGAAGAGAGAGAAAAAAAGCATAAGTATATGTATAAAAAAGATATAAGAATGCAGAAAAAAATAGCTAAGTAAGTATTATAATATTAAAGATACAGAAAATAAGTACAAGAACAAGAAAGCATTGTTACTAAAAAAATAATAATAATAAAAAAAAAAGAAAAAAAAAAATTACATAATTTGTTAAACTACAAAAATGTTTAAAACATTCTGACTTGAATCTCCCAATGACTCGAAGTGAGTTGCAAAGTCTGACACCATAGACGAAGAAAGATCGAGAACTAATCGAGAGTCTATGATGGGGAGTTTTCAACAAAAGCGTTCTTTCAGAATGCAAAAACTTAAGTCGACTGCCAAGGTAATCCGGGTACTGCAAGTTAAGGATCTTAAATATCACAAAGCAAATACGGAATTTCAGATAGTTATCCAAAGTGCAACCAAGAATTTTCATCGAGTACTGCGAAATATGTTCAAATCTTCTAATGCTAAAGACATACCGAGCACATGAGTTAAATGCGACATTTAATTTTCTACGACTCGAGTAATCTAAGTGACAATATACAACGTCAGCATAGTTGATAATCGGTAGTAGTAGTAAGCATTTCACAAGTCGAACACGTATAGTTTGTGGCGTATATGTTGAGTGAAGCCATAATGCCTTTAGTCCACCATAGATCTTACCTACAACACCATCGATATGGTCACTCCAAGATAACCGATTATTGAAGATTAAGCCAAGATTCCGAGCATTAGTTGAAAACGGTATAATCATATTATTTATAATAACTGGTGGAAGGTCAGTATAGGTTAAATTGAGATAATAAATGAGCATAGCCTGCAATTTGGATGGGTTGAGTCTGAGCTTGTTAAGTTCAGCCCACCTACTTATGCATAGAAGATCTTTGTTTAGTTCAGTAATTGCGCGTGGGATATCAATGATGGGAGCAGATATATAAAGTTGTACATCATCGGCATATAACTGCAGTGAACATTTATTAATGTGATTTTCCAGATCATTTACGTATAGACTGAAGAGAAGAAGACCTAAGATAGATCCTTGTGGCACTCCTGAATAGAGAGAACAGAGCTTGGAAGATTTCGAGTTACAAACAACTAATTGCTTCCTATTAGTTAAGTAATCATAGATGAGCTTAGCCGCAGAACCAGCAAAACCAAATTCTACAACCAGCTTATTATATAATAATTTAAAATCGACAGAGTCAAACACTTTCGAAAAATCAAGTAAGGTAAGGAGAGCTACTTCTTTATTTTCCATACTACATCTTATCGTATCTGTGAGGTGTAGTAACGATGAAGTTGTGCTGTGTTTGGCTCTGAAACCAGACTAGATAGAACTGATCAAGTTATTAATATTAGCATGGTCGATGGAAGAATGGTAATAGGTGTATAATCTTCAGGGGAAGATGCTTTGGACTTCTTTCTAATAGGAACAACAAGCCCTATTTTCCAAGCTGAAGGGAAAGAAGCAGTTGTGATAGCAGTATTAAATATATGTCTAATATGATTAATTAAGGATGGCAATAATAGAGAATAATAATAAAGAACTGTTTCTCAATGAAGTTATCATAAATTTTTCCTACGACGTTGGTAGCACAATTAAGAATACGATTGAAAATAATTACTTATGTTATTTAATGAGAGATTTAGAAGTTGTCCAGAAGAACAGATGTATTCGTGCCAAATTAGCATTAATGTGTCAGACATCGGGATGTAATGGACATTATTAATAAAGTTTGTAAATTATAAAAGCCTTAAAAATAAAAGATATTCTTTCAATTCTATCATTTCTAAGCTTTTCAAATTTATATCTATTGCTAACAGAACATCAAAAATAATTAACTGTTGAGCTTGTTCTATTCTCCCTAAAATCATTGTCATTTGCATCCAGTAGAAAAAAAAATTGTTCTTTTTATTATCATCCAACACAAGTCTTAAGTGGCATACCTCAGCATTCCTGTCTAATAATACCTTTAGATTCGTACTCAACTAAAAAAGAAAGTATCCCATAATTAAATAAAAATGGGTTGATAACCTGAAATACATTAAGAAATGTTATAGATGATAAACATTTTTTTTTTAATATATACATCCGGTCCTAGTTTAAATTATTTTGTGCTACTTTCTTGTGTAGGATAATATTTCCTGACAACATACATATATGGACATAACATTTCCTGGTCAACATTAAAACGACTTTCTTTCAAGTCAATATTTAACATAAATATTCAATGGTCAAATCATCAGCACACCCAAACATTTTAGATCCACGCCCATAAATATCGAGTTACAAGGCTAAACAAATTGCATTTAGGTCTCTACCTAAGTTTATATTGAGTAACCCGTTTCAAACGCCTTCAAACATGTAATCAACCTTTGAGAGAAAAATAAAAATAAACACAAGAAAACTGCATGCAGTCCAGTGACTCCAAAGAAGTTGTCTATTTCTATTATGTATATTGCGCTGTCAATTCGACAGCTATCAACGTAGACTTCCAAGACCAAACCAGATCCCGGCTATGATGGATGAGAATCAATTAAGTCTTGTGCTAGCTAGCCGCCGGCCAACGAACAAACTGGTAGCCCTTATGTATCGTATATATCTAGCTAGTCCATAGAACCTTTGATCATAATAATTATTCCCGACGGATATACACTATAATCAGTCGGCCCATCAAACTTCCGATTATATAATTGGTCGCCACTTATTCCGCCATTTATCGGTTTTATAGCTCACTGCATTTCATATCGACGACCAATTTAATATCTGGCACAAGCTACACTGGGAAAGTATTGAAGCGCGCACAACGCTTACATAAAAGGCCACTTTCTTCCGATTTATAAGTCGAAAAATTCTTTATTCAATTCTCGTAAAAGAATCGATAAGCACTGCTACTATAAGACTTAAGAAAACCATGAAATCATTGTCCGTGACAATTATAGGTATGCACCCGCAGTTCGTGCTTCTTTGCCGGTTTTCTTTCAATATATAAAGATCGATAAAAGCAATTCTCTTTACCCACCGCCGTTTCATTCTCTTAACCACAAACCTATTGGTGGAAGCGATCCGATTGCATAAGAGGATGCTTCTGATTACCCACCGACAAGTTTTAGTGCAGTGCGGTTTCCGGCCCTCTTTCAACCTGAGAACTATTGTAATTGTGCTGCGGCAGAACTGAGGGCATAAGCTCTAAAACTAATCCATTTCTGCTTCGTTGGATTTCAATGAGCCGAGGACACCTTACGAGTAGATGGTGATGGTGAATAATTTCAAGGTGTTATAGCTTAAAATCAGGTGACAATTAACCAGAGAAAATAAGTTTTTTTTTGTGTTCGATGTGATTTTAATAAATTTTTCTGAGTTCTGTTGAATCTGTATGCTAAATTTATGGCGTTTTGGGGGAAATTTTCAATAAAATTATTGCGATACGATGAATGATGAACTGTTCTCTCCTTTAAGCCAAGTGCGCATGAGCTTTTTATAAGTTATATATGAAAAGGTATTATTCATAATAAAAGTCCCTCGGACCTACCTATACATGGCATCGATATCTAGAAGTAATAGAGATGAAGAAGAAAAATGTTGAAGAAATATTTAGTAGCTTACGAACATCTTAAACAGCTTTGAGTTGCATGAAGGAAACAAATTAGACAAGCAATTTTAATTTTAATAGCGTAAAGAGATGATAGCGAAATTTTTCGGCTTGGAAGGAAATGGTGCCTACCTATAGGCAATTAAGGAAAATACGGAGACTGTCGGAGGTGCTGATGTATATCGCCATTAAACATAAATAAATTGTAAATTCGATGGTCAATTGTGCCACATTTGCACAGTTAGAGATAAGCAGAATTATCCCGAAATTTAGAGCGCACCGCACCTAAAGTATTTTGACGGTTGAAGGAATTTTTAATGGCTGATGTCGATGAAAGGAATGCTCAGCTTTTAATTATTACTGGGACAGTTTTGCAAAGAATCAGGTACTGGTACAGATATGCTACATACATATTTTTTTATATCTCATCCATTTTACCCAGAGCTGGGCAAGTACCAAAGAAAAAGTACTTAAGTACAAATACAAGTACTGAGTACTTCAGCGTAAGTACAAGTACTGCATGTATGAAAAGTACTTGTAACTAAGTACTAAGTCTATAAAAAGTACTGAGTACTTTTTGAAGTACTTTTTAAAGTACTTTTTAGAATCTTTGTACGTTGGCAGTAATATAATGAAGTTTATCGAGTTCAGTTAATATATATTAATAAATAAATACCTTTTGAAAACTATAATATGTATAGTTACCAGTGCTATAGTTTTCGGCGCTGCAGGTACACCTCTCATTGCCACACTCATAAAAACTATTAGAGGTCCGCCCAAACACCTATTATCCTCCAATCATGCACAACAATTCTAAGGAAAAATTGCCAGTATATTTCTAAGAAAAAATTGAAGCCTTGCCTACATCAGGTCGAGGCATCGTTGATTTTATATTGGAGCGAGGTATTGCTTGCTTACCCTTGGTTATGTCCACTGACGTATATAATATGGACTGCTTACATTTCTATTTCACGTGGGCACAATTGCTTGTGTCAAAAAGAGTTCTTACGTCGGTGCCAACATTGAAAAAATCATTGGCGGGAAGTTGAAAAAGTGATGTTAATAAAACATTTAGAATTTCTTATCTGTATCTTGGTGAAACAGTTTTTATCGCAGTAATATCCCTAAATGATTAATTTAAAATCACGTATTTCGACGAATCCACTAATTTATTTGTTTTCAGTTCTTTCTCAGTTTGTACTTGGTGCTTAGACCGAAAGTCAGCAATATATTAGTGAGCCCATTTTCTGCAGTGTAATTCTATGAACGCAGTCAGTCCAGTGGTTATGTCATCAAGTCGAGGCATCGTCGATTTTATATTCGAGCGAGACGTTACTGGTTTTTGTTCTACATGCCCAATTTTATTTGTATGTTATTAGTTTGTCTAAGGTCCTGCCTTGATGCGTGAGTGCGGCACATGTTTTAACAGTTCTTTGTGTGCTTTAAAACTCAACAAAAACGCAGTTGCGCTAGAGATTGTCTTTTCTTTTCTACGAAGAGTTACATATTTGTAGCTCTTAATAGACTCAGAAATACTTAAGTAAAAATCTTGGTACTTAAGTACAAAACTAAGTCTTAAGTACAAGTAAATAGAAGCAAGTACTAAGTAGAGCATTTCAAAAGTATTGAGTAATAAGTCTTAAGTAACGAAAATGTACTTTAAGTAGTTTTTTACTTAAGTATTGCCCAGCTCTGATTCTACCTTTGGGGAGAATATCTAACAGTGACCTTCATACATATCTTTTAAATGTATCCAATTATTTAAACTATTCTATTTATTCGAAATATAATATTTTGCAATATTTAATAAGGTCCTTAATTAAAAAAAAAAAAAAATTCAAATTTAGAAGAAAATTATGTATAGACAGACCACAAAAATTTTATTCATAACTTGAAATTGCTCGCATACAGAATGAAAGTTCGATGAGAAATACATTTTCCTCCTCCACAGAGTTTCGCTTTCGTGTATATGAAAAGTAGAACTTTCAAATTGAAGTGAAACGATTTTAAAAGGAATTGTAACAATAACTTAAAAGGATTTATTTTTCTTGAATAATATTGAGTGCTTGGTTGTTGCCCGCTTCCCCTACTCTACACTTCACGGACAATTGAATTTTCTTTTAACTTGGTGCATATCTACTTAGTTTTGAAATTTCTTCAAAGTACCTTTCCCGGTTTTTATTCTGATTTCAAAATTGAAATATATTTCAAATAGTTTGTATTGAATTTGAAAATTGTCTGCTGATGACACTTCACATAATTAAAGTAGAAGAAATCATATAGCTTTGTATTTTGTAGAATAGATATTTGTGGGACAGTTGATTTATTACATAATTTTAAAATATATTGAGTTTTGATGAAAATTCAAATACCTGGAATATACCATCTCATCCACCCGAAACGCGAAAATTATTCGTTTAAGCGTAAATAATAATTTATTTTTTCTTAGGAATTTACTTGAACATTTTTCTTTTGAATTTTAATGCAATAGCGGTGGCTGACATAGGTGATCCAAAAAAGTGGAATACATAAATGAAAGCTCTGGAGAGAAAATCTTTGATTTTTTACAAATGCATAGAACCGTTTAAAAGTTGTCCCGTTTTTTTTTCTGGCATCTAGATAGCTTCATATAAGTCTTTCATTAGTTTAGTTAGTTCTTCTATGCTTTTGCTGATAATTTTAAAGCGAAATAAGTTTGACAAATATATCAAAATTTTCGTGCTACAATTTCCGGTGGCGAATTTAGTAAAACTTTGAATCTATTGATCCGCAATGTTGCAACCAAATTTAGTCATACACTCTTTGCTCTCCAAAGCATTCCATCTAAGATACACACATAGGTGTATGTATATGTATATAGGACCACTCACGTGAATTCGAACATTGCTAAGAATTCCATTCAACAAATATTCTTTCGGCTACCTTAAATATACTTCGTATACACTTACTATATTACATACTTACTATGATTTCAGAACTATGAAAATACTTAAATGGATGCTGAGATTAATTGGAGTATATGTGGAATAGGTCTTGAAACAAAATTGTGAAGTGAAGTGCACTGTCTGACATATTAACATTTATCTCCCAAATTATTCCATCCATAAATCTGTAAACATTTTCATAACATTCTTCATGAGTTGGTTGTTCGTCTACTTTTTCATCTTCAACAGTATCCTGACTATTCTCGATTTCCCCTCCTGAATCTAAACAGGGTACCTAATTTTCGTCTTGAATCTGACCTATGGATGCACCTTCTTTTCCAAAAATACTTTTATCATCAAACGATCATAAACCACTACCTACTAATAATGTTCTCACAAACAGATTTTTTTTTATAAACTTAAAAACCTTATAAATTTGTTCATTACTATTTCATTTAAAAAACTTTAAAGATCCAAATTTTTTTCTTTCACCATCATTAAATATTCTCCCACAGTCCCGCTAAGCGACGTCTTTTCATTATAAAAAAAAAAAAAAAACTGTGTGTGTGCCTTGATGGATTTCAGTCTCTAAATCCCTTAACACCTTAATTTTCTACAAAAATAAAAACGTCTCACAAGTTTAGAACTGAGGAAGATTGATCATTTATTAGTGTCTTTTTCAATTTTAATCTTATTTCGTGATTCAGTGACTTTCTGGGTCAAAGGTTATTTACACAAAAGATATCTCAGTATAGGTACCTACCTACCTACCTATAATTTGTAAATTTTTCAAGCGTATCTTTAAGCACCCTTCCATAGCCTAATTAGAATACATGTTAAGGTAGGTACATGTACAAATTATAGAGCAAAATCAGTGCTCTAGTAATAATTAGGAGATTATCATCTACCTTGAATATGACGACGTATAGCTTCAAGAAAGAAAAAAAGCAGCTATAGCTATGACTTCTAAAGGATAAAATCAAGAAATACTTAAATAAATTCCCAGAAGAGTTTTTTCTTCTTCTGATTTTAACAAGAGTAAAGAACTTGAAAAAAAATGAACTACTAGCAAAATAAAGTGAATTCACTCACCTGCCGAGGGACGAGTTGCATTTCATTGCAATTATGAGCAATTTTTCTTAAGTCACAGAAGGAAAAGAAGAAGAAAAAGTCATAAGAAAACAACAATTTCTTCTACTTCTCTTTCGTTTTATGTATGTTTGCTGATTTTCCTTGTTTTTACATACAAATTCTTTGCTGTAAAGATTTTTCTTCCCATAACCCTCTGGAGAATTTTTTCTTGTGTAATTAAATTCTCGCGAGCCTTGGTATTCTCAATCTTGTTGTGTCGGCTTGAACTTCATTATTAAGATAGACACAGCAGATGCTACTAAAAAGACCGATTACGCTAATTCGATTACAACTATAATCTCTTGATGAGTGACGAAATTTGGGTCAGGCAGGATAATTTTAATTTCTCAGCGGCCTGAAATTCGTAATTCAAATCTTAAGAAGACGCCGACCGGCAATCATCTAGAGACAAAGAAACTTTTAGCTATAATTAGCGTTGCGGGAAGAAATTATGTAGCTTTTTCACCTTTTCATGACTTGTATAAATGTGTATGTGTCGGGGGGTTAGATAACTTAACCTTATTAATGAATTAATTCTCTGTAATTTGTTGTAACTTGCCTTGTCAGTGAAAGTGTCTGTTTTAATTCGAATTATCCAGTTTATCCAGTGTACACATCTAATCGTCTAAATCAAAGTTTAAATATGTATGAAGAATTATTTATATTTAATTATAAATGAAGATAAATGGGGAATAGATTTATCTTTGTTTTTGAAATTTTGATGCAAGATAATCTGAGCGTAATTATTGATAAACTATTATAATATTATCAATCGGATCAATGGGTAACAAAAGGGCTGATATTCTAGTCATGTCTGACTATGGTTCTCCCTTCCTTGCCCTAGACCTGACGTGCTTCATTAAGAGGACATTAAGGTTTTGATGAGAGGACAATTTGCCGCCTTAGCCTCCGTGCTTGGGATCCATCATCCTCCTACCTCTCTATCTCCAGGCAATTCCTTAAAAGCCTGAAACTATACAAACAAACAAAATCGATAATTGAACTTAAATTTGAAAGCACGACCAAAGTCACCTGCTTGCTTTTCTATATTTGTATTTGCCCAAAACACATTTTTGTTTTTTATTGTTGACTTAATAAATGCTTTTAACTCGAAATATCTGTGTTAAAAAAATTCCCATTCCAATTGTTGTCCTCGAATTTCGAATGGAGAGATAAAGTACCTGCCCAAATGAAAATATCCCTCCTCCAACAGAATTCTCTGATGCGCTTTCTGGGAATTGAAAACAATTTATACGTACTACACATTGGTAAAATTGAAACAAAATTTTCACATCTGGTTGTACACCCAATTAAATTTGTGTGTGTATTTTTTTTAGGATCTAGCTAGAAATTAAACAAAAAATGGAAAATTGGTGAGAGAAAAAGAGTTTAATTGAAACATTCGTCCTTTATGCTGATACAAAATTTATACAAATTCGTTTTTAGCTTGAGCTCATGTGAAGGCATATCATTAGTCGGAAAACTGATAAATCAATTAATCAATAATAATAATAAGAAACAAAAACTTATGATATTACATGATTCCCATATGGTATCATAAAAAAAAAAACAATATTTTTGTGAGGTTTTAAAATTTGAAAAACTAACTGTTATCGTTCTACTCAAGTTATGATTCGAAATTGTGGTCTTCCTTTCTTAATCGTTCTCTAATTTCTTCTCAATCATTCTTTAATATGAAAATTCAAATAAATAACAAAGTCTAGGGTTTAGATCTCGACCATAAAAAGGGTTGATTATTATTATTTCGAAGCTACATTAACTACATTAATTGATTGCAGACATTTTTCTCAAAAGCAACAATTTTTTACTCGCATTTCTTCTGTAGAGGTGTTTTTGGAGGAGAGGGATGGTCTAACAATTGTTTTTTTTTAAATTTTTATATGAATAACCCTATAACTTCTGAAAGATACATCCTATAATAATAATTGAAAATTTATTTGATAGATAATGGTTTCGTCCTCAATGACTTATATACCCTCTTCACCTCCGCATTGAAATTAATGTTAAAGGAAATAAGAAACAAACGCTTTCCACACCTCCCGAACCGTTAACCACCAACAATTTGACGCTTGTGTGGTAATTAGACTTATCCACAATGAAAAAGTAAGAAGAAGCTTATACCCTAGACACACAGCACGAACTAATGAATCATTTGTACTAACTATTCATTAAAATGCCGTGTGTCACACAGTATACGTCATTATGGCTCGAATATCAGATGATAATTAAGTACACTAATGAAGTGTTTTTCTCCTTTATTATAGCTATAATGAGGAAAAATGTGCTAGATTTGGCATGTAATGTATATCTGGAGCTCCGCTGTGCATCTGCCGATTTGAAAAATAAGAAGAAGAAATGCAAAGAATTGCAAATCACAATTTATATTATTAATATTTTTGCAAATATATGTTTTTCTTATTTGCAAATTGTTAAATTGAAAAATAAAATAAATAAAAACAAAGTTTATCGCGTTAATTCGATCCATATTGCTCCTTTAATGTGATAAGTTCATCAAAACCAGTTTGACAGTACAACTTAATGAAAGAAATTGCTGTATGTCTGCAGTTTATAATGAATCATTATAGACTAATGAGTCGTTAGTTATTTCTTCATTAAGAGCGATGTGTGTAATAATTATCATAATTATGATAGCTACAACCCTATATGGTACTTGGGCTTCTTAAGGCATTCTTCTTAACTAGATTCGATCTGATATTGCAATATTCTATTTTTGTATTCTGATTTTTTCTACACTTTTGCATTGACTTATCAGGTTGATCTAAAAATAGCTTTAATTTATGATTTTATTTTTTATGTATATTTCATAATTTTACAATTTACATATATAATTCAGGCTTCGCTCATCACGAGGATAGCTATTACATTTATGTTTAAAAGTTCATTAACTTTCCATACAAAGACTCTAAAAACAGTTGTCATCAACTGTGGTAACCACCAGATCAATCTATTCACTGGCATAAAGGTGCCCACTTGGGTACATGCTTAATAGAATGGACAAGAACACAGAGGATTCGGGATTCTGCAACGAAGTCGTAGAATATGCAGAGCACGTACTCTACAAATGCACAGGACTTATTCGCCAATGACTCCAATATCTGGGCAAGTTCGAATTCCATTAGACGTTACAAAAACTGACCCTAATGAGGTATTAACCTTCCTAAAATGGGCGAACATGAACTGGACGTAACATGGAAGGGGCATATCACAAATCTCCGCCCTCACTCTCTGTTTCATAAAAATAATAATCCGTGTTAGCTAGTAGCTTTACTGATATAGTTTTCCACTAATATCTATGATAGAGTTGTTAGCTAATGCTAAGATTTCCATAGCATTGCTAAAAACCAAACTAAATAATGCTTTTTATTGACAAATCCACAAATCGATATTAGAGATAAAAAAATGTAAAAAAAAAACTCCTTCGGGGCGAAGTTTCTCAAGGATCAATATTGGTCCATTATTGGTTCAGTTTATTCAATTGCATGAATGTCAAACTAGAAACTAGATTTAATCGATCGTCCATTCTTAGCCACTAATCTTGCGCATTAACGTTGTTAACAAATTTAATATAATTTCTTAATAAAAAAAAAAACTTCTGTCCAACCTCAACTTCTAATATGCTCCTACATCCTTATTCCTTTCAATTTGTCTCAATTACATTCAATGAAATCTAAATGTATTAATTTGCTTATAGTTTACACAGTATTAATTAGTCTAAAGTACCTAGAGGTAGTATTCTATGTAAATCCGACTGTCCGACAACTGTTTTAGTATTCCAATTTCAATATTCCACCAAGCATCCATGGAATAATTCTGTAATTCAAATCAGGAATAGAATAATGTAATATTGTTATCAAATTCAATTTTCTCTTAGTTGGTACACAATCAGCACCAATGAATTCTTCTGGCATTGCAATGTTTCCAAATTAAAACAGAATCAATTCGATTGTTAAAGAAGCATTTGTTTTCAATTTGTGATAGTAAAAAAATTTAACTTTAAAGTTAGTTAATGACAGATTTAGTAAATACGAATTAATTTTAGTAATTCCTTCTCGATTGGAATAGATTATTGTCAGCAATCTGAAAAGAGACAAGATTGATTATCATAGAAACCATCTTCTATATTCTAAAAAAATTAGTAATTTTACTATTATAATACGAGGAACTGATTGATACAATTATAGTAAATTAACAAGCTTGTGTAATTTAAAATATTTGTGTAATCTGTGCACAATTGTGGACCTGAAGTTGAGCAACAAGTAGAGGACATTTTTGTTATAAAACGAGTAATTTTACACTTACGTACATACTGCAGCTAATATCCGAGCTCCATAAATGCCTTGATGAAAATAATTTCGATGTCCTAGTTCTGATTGATTTTTAAATCGCTTTCGACAGTGTTCATAATGATCTGCTTTTCCGCAATCTGGTTACCAGCATAGATGGCACAATGAATAGATAACGCATGGTATACCAGGACAAAGTAGATTGTGAAATCGATGGTGCATTCCGGATTGGACGACGATATGTTTTAGAATGTGCCGAGAGCAATTGTTGCTTTAACAGCATGTTTGTATACATTTCACCATTTCAAATGTCGTGGATCATTCCGGAATGTAACACCACCAGATATATAAAATTTGTATACTCTGTTCTGGTATTGTATGCAACATATACCTCTTGTGCAATGTATGCTATCAGGTTTAAAGTCTTATCACGTGCCCAATAACTTTTGTAAAGCTTTCTCATTGTTTGAATATAGTTAGCATTAATACACTCTTCCTTCAGTTCTTTTCAAGTAACGAATCTTGATGTTGGGCTGAATTTGAAAATATCTTTCTGCGAATACGTCAACACAATTATATCTCAGCTTAGATGACTGAGAATTTTTGCAATATTTTCTTATTGAAATTAAAAGGAGACTTGTGTTATGCTGCTGATGCTGATTTTACATTTTTGGTAGTTTACTTTTTTTCTCCACTTGATTCGACTTTTGGTAGATGAATAGCTGTTTAGTCCACGTTTTATTTACAATCTCAGAATTTCCATCTCAGTGCAGTCAACTACATAAACACAAATTATCTCTGAACAAGTACAAAACAGCTTTTCAAAAATCTACACCACACATGCAAAGATCATGCAAACCACTTAAAATCTTATGAAATTTATCTAACATTAAACCGAAAATAAATGTTTATAAAATCCTCAAATTAAACCGTCACAATATAGTAAAAAAAAAAAAAGTTGATTACATGCATTTTGTTCTTGTCTTATTCTCTGTAAAACCCTTTACAGTTATATGTACATACATCCTTAAACACACAAATTTCAACATTGCACTCTTCGAATGAATAATTTATTAACATTTTTAGCAGAAAATATATAGCAGAGAAGGTGGTAACATTTTGCAGCACGAGTGTTGTTCAAGTTATGCCTGCAGTAAGAAGTTTTTGATTTATAGTTTCAACATTTTAAAATAAAATAGCGCAAGTTCAGACATTCAGACACTTTCGGAAGAGAAAGTTTCTGGGTCACGAAAACTTTGAATTTAATTAGTTTGCCCTTTCGTTTTGGGTAAAATTATGAGAAGTATCTAAAATTTTAAATCGAAAGAACAATGTAATTAAAGTGAAAAGTAATATGGAATTTTTGATATCGTTCTGTACAAAGGCGACTTGTAAATTAGCTCTTACAATATTTTGGAGCAATTGTTACAATCGAAATTCCTGTATAACAACTTTATTAAAGAAAATGGGAAAATTTATAATGAAACTTTTTTGTTTGTTTAACAATCTCGATAATTCATTCCGGTTTGAAAACGTAGAATTTTGCACCAACATTTTTTTTTCTGGTTTACCGGAGAAATGTTGTGCTTCTTGAAAAATAATTGTCAAGGAAATATATTCTTGGGAATTATTATCTATATTCTGGACGGCAATTAGGTTTTTGATAGAGTTATGATTATGAAATATGTTTTATGTTTTTTACTTATTTTTTCTGAGTGTTGACGTCGAGCTGAACTGGACAGGGATGAAATAGAAATACTGCCTCTGTTGAACTAAGTTTAAAGTCAATTTGCATATTTTGTTATGAAAGTCAAAGGCTAAATTCGGATTTTTGTTCATCGGACCATACTCGGTAATCTAAAGCATGACTGAAAATTGAAAATAAAAAGTGGAATGTGGTTATGATTTATAATGTTTTTCTACTTTAATTTAAAGTTTTTTTGTACATTCCCTCTCAGAATGAGACGTTAAATGGTAGAAAATTCGTAACTTTTACTTTAAAATTTTGAATTCCGAAGTATATGTTACAAACATATTGGATTGACTGTTTTCCTAATATACGTAAAAACACAGAAATTTGTGTAGGCCAAACTTACGAAAATTTGGTGTAATTAAAATTTAAAAAGTGTTAGGTCTCTGTGCTAATGCCTTCTCAACCAATATTTACCTACTGAAATATCGATATAAGAAAATGTCACATTTTTTATTGCAACTCTACGAAGGAATTACTCAGTTTTTTCCATTTTCGAATTTAATGCTAGAATTTTAATATAAAATTCGCACAAAAAATTTCGTAGTGTATGTAGTGAAAACCAAATTTTATGTATGGCAACATATACTGTAACTTACCAGTGTGTTTACAGTTTCAAGCCATTATTTATATTTATTCATGCAAATCTTCATTAACAAACGGAATGCAGTCTCAAAATAAGGAAATAGGTCTCTACTTAAATGTAACTAAACATTATCAGCATCTGAGTGAATGCTACAAGGACAAATAGTTTTATACAGATAAATATACCTATAACAGCAGACTGAATATCGATAGCTGAGGATCACTAGACGAAATCATTAGTGAAGTTGTAATTTAACTCGTTGGTTACAATCGGTGAAAATATTCCCTAATTAAAAATATAACTAAACTACTTAAATAAAATTGTAAAATAAAATTGTGTAATCTATAAATACTATTAAATACTCTCAGCTGCTCACTCTTAATTGCTCTTCAGTAATAATTTGCTATTTCCAATGAAATTTTTTTTTTGAATTTCTTATTATGTACTTAGACCTTTGGATAATATTGTGAATGATGAGACTGTGAGAAATAATCAGAAGTACGAGTTTAACAAATTTTGTTTGTAAGATCGCCTAAACCAAAGCTCATTAGACCTTATTGACATAACACACAGAAAGCCTCTTAACTGACTGGTTTTTATGATTACATTCTTAGCACATAGAATATTATAATATAAAAAACTTTCCCAACTAATTTAATATTTAACAATTTCTCGACACGTTTATGCTCTATATTACAGTACCTACCCAGAATATTTCCCTGAATTTTCATGAATACTAAAAGTTATTTAAATTTTTCACAGGTCATATCATATACAATGTCCATTATAAGTCAGCAGACTCCCTAATTCCAGAACAGACAAAGTTATTGTATTGAATGGAGGCGACTAAAACTTTCTATGAAATTTTAATTCTTTACATTTTACTTTAAATTACTTTGATACATAGTAACTAGTTAGATTTCACGTTGAGCAAAACTTTATCTTATATTTATTCTATACTGTACATTGAAGACGACCATGGTTTAGAGATATTATTACGTTTACAATCAGACTCATTTGCATGTCAATTGATAGTAGTAGGAAGATGTTTCGCATGTCAAAGTTTTGTATTAGTTAAACTTTGTGTCTAGATAAATGAACTTTCTCTATCTGGAGTTTGCATATTATACTTCAAAAATTCATATGAGTATGAATTTATGTTTACATTATGTAACTGGAATATATGTAGATATGTGGTAAAAGAGGAAACCAATATTTGATTTGTGAATAAAGGTGGAAATAATTTAGATTTAGAGATATTTTTATTATACATAAAAATATTAAAATTATTTGAAATAATTTAAACAATGTTTATGAAAAAATTGAGTTAAGTATGTGGGAATGGGATATATGCTTTTATCTAACTTAGAATATATGTGTGCATATGCTGAATGGGGTACCACAAGGATCAATTCTTGGAACTATTTTTTTTTTATTATTTATACCTACTTTTCGCTCAGCGACAGAGACATTATCTTATAATTTATCTGTGTTATTCTTGTTAGTACTTGCAAAATTTAATCCCCTATTTCTTTATTCATTTATAACTGATATATGTATTTTTTTTTTGTTAACGAGATCTATCTAGTTCTTGACAAAGATACAAAATAAACCAATTTGAAAGGCACAAAGCTCGGTCGGACAATTAATTTACTCAGCTTTTATACAGATTTACATTTGAGAAAGCTCTACACAAATTCAAGGTCTCGATAAAAATTTTCCCATCGCAATAATCAGTTCTAGTTAAAACCAAAAATTGATTTACAATAAGAATTTGCATGGCTATCATCGCAATTTGAAGTGTTTCTTTCAGTGTTGAGTGGCGTGCATTTTTGTTTGTTTGTTTTTCAATACGTCCCATATTGGTATTTTATTTTTATTGATTCGATACAATACAACTTGAAAAACCGGCCACATGTTTTGATATATTCTGTACTCTGTGTACACTATGAAACCTCGAAAAACTAATAAAAGAATTGAGCAACATTTTGAGATATTTATGTTAAAGTAATTAATTTTTGCACTCTAAATTTTGAGCAATAAGATAGCAAAATGTGATAATTTTGGTGACATGAAAAGTATTTTTCTAAACACTACTCTAAGAAGGACCAAGCAAGTTGAGATAGTTACTAGTTCCTTGATTTTTATGACTAAGGATAGACCAAGTCATAGTACCTTAGTAGAATTTAAATTTACTAAGTTGCTTTTCCGTGTTTTTTTTTTTTTAGAATGTAACATATTTTACTCCGCTTTCATATTGTAGTTTATTACATACATAAATTATATTTCCCTATCATGTAAATTTTTGTTTTCATATCGATCTTATGTTGGAACGCAATGATATGCCACTTAAGCACAGGCAATTGAATGCAGAATTACCTAAAATGGACTTCTGTCTACATTTCCAGTTATTCGATTCCCACTGAAAAGTACGAGTATGTTTATTTGGATAAAATAAACTTTTTATATTACGTAATCCTGTAAAGCAACTTTATTTTGAGACATTAGGTAGCATAGCATAGGTTATGAAGTTTTTGTTCATAAATGCAAAGATTGAAATAGAGTAAAATTCTACAGTACAGGAAAAACATCGACCTGAGAAAAAATTTATTCCAACCGCATTAAATTTCACCGACGTCCATTTTAGTTATTGGATTACACATATGGTAAAACGCAAACAAAGGGCTTAAAATGATCTAAAATAATGAAAATGGTTTCAGTCATGCTTGAAACGTACAAATAGCGGAGTTAGATGAAGGTGTAAACATTTTATTCAGCACATACATGTAGTCCAGCGAAGTAAAAAAAAAAAATATTTTTTCCTTACAATTGCAAGGGTGGCAATCAAATCAGTAGAATATCATGCTTCAAAAATTTCCACTGTAAGTTGTATTTATTTTTGTGGGCAGAGTTTGTACTACAATTAAGCAAAAGAAAAAGATTGCATTTTTTTAATCATGCTAAAACTAATCTGATAAAATTATGTCTTAAAGCAAAGGTAAGCGCTCTACGAAGCTCTATCGTCTTCACGTGGTCTTGTTCACTCTGCAATATTCGAGGTTATCTTGTAGGGCCGGCCTTCCAAGACATCGGTATCACTTAGTCTTTGGTGAGACTTACCATTTGTTACCAGCTTAATTTTATTTTTTTTTTAATCCGTGAAGGGCAAATAGAGGGAAAACCTAACCCCACTTTCTTAGTTTTCCTTTTTACCTGTTGCTATTGGTAAATTAGGGATGTAAAAATTTTTACATACATAAGTAACGTTTCGAAATTTCACCAAAGTACTAGTATATTTGGTGTTAACTTTTCGAATTTCGAAAACCAAGTTAACAAAACTATTGGATTTTCGAAAATCGTGATCTTGTCTTTTCTTTCCCGTTTTTATCCCCTAATTACATAAGTGTGAAATCTCGTTTTCTAATCCTAATCTCCTCGATGAATACTAATTGGCCGAGGCAACTTTTGCTTATACCTATTTATCTGGTTTTTACCTTACCTTTAGCATTATGGCATTCAAGGAATTTCGAAAATTCCTGAACAAAAGAGAATTCGAGAGTTCTGAGCGTAGATATCAAGATAATAGCCTATATTCTTAATTTCTCGCTAAATACATGTATTAATTGGGGCTGTCTCGTTTTTGTTTTAGAACTAAATTTTGATAACAAATTGTTACTTTTTAAAAATACACTCCTTCTCAAAATAGTCGTGATAGGTAGTTAAATGGACTCGAATTAGTGAACTTATTTTAAAATAATTTTTTTTTTATCTTTCCGGTCAAATGAAAGCGTGTACTGAATTATGTACTTAATATATGTATTTACAAAGATTTCTAAAAGGTAACATCTGGATTCATTCATACTTACCGTGCCTAACTAATTACAGGAACAAGTTTACCCCTAATGAACATAATATCAACGAAAAATAAGCCAAAGACAAATTCCATGAAATTATCCTCATCTCGAAAGCAACAGAAAATTCTTCTTGACATTCGTTGAGAAATGATGTGAGAGATTTCCACAGATTGTCAGGGTATAGTAGCTTTTGTTTCATGGAGCATCTGGCCATTCTTGGCACAAAGACATAGATTAAGGAGGGTTGATTACGAATCGTCATTAATTATTTTAAGTGTTATAAAAAGATAAAACTTTTTCATTGTTTTTGGCTGTTGTGTGTTGGATTGATTGTGCTTTCATCTTTTCAAGGGGGTTTTCGTACTACTAATTAATACTCTATTCATATTTTAGGTAAAAAATAAAGCTTGATAAAAAAAATGTAACCTTATCATATATGTATGTATCTGTTTTTCATTTTACATAATAACTAAGTGAATTAGTAATATAAAATTAATCATGTTATATATTTTATATACTCTCAACGGAATCATTCATCTTGTATAATTTTTGCTATAGTAAAAGAGCTTCTTCAAAAACTTGCCATAGCAACCCTCCAAGAAGTGGGATAATTTCTATAATCGTTTCTAATAGCGTACATATATTATGGTAATCAAAAACACAATTCTTAGCCTATGTATATATGTACAATATTGCTTCACTAAATTAAGTGACATAAATTACCCAAATCAGTGGCGTCATTAGTAAAAGTGAATTTTTTCCTTTGCAGCTATTTGCGGGATTTTTTGCCAGATTTGAATTATAGCCAACCATCCCCATCGCTAGGGGTTGTATTAATATGTATAAATGCCCTAAATAACTTGTTGGATAAGGTTTCATTTTATGGGTGCTCAGATTTGCGTACGAAAGGCTACTACATATATTATATATAGGATATAGGGTTATACTAGAGTGGTGGAATCTATGAAGGAAGTCGAGCATACGAGAAAGTCGTAATGAAACGCATTTAACTATATACACACGCGTAGGCTATCTTTAAGATTAATGTGAACTTTAGAAATTCTAGAACGGAATTTTATACATAATTTAAGAGGATTTATAGGGACTTGGAATGTTAAAAATTTTTTATACTTACTATACTTTTGGAATGTGTAATTGTTACCAATATTGCAAATAATTTCTGCAAATACTATAAAATATGTATAAGACTGATATCAATCAAATGCATACCTCTCCCACTATATATGTATTGCAAAAATTTTTGGTTGAATATTACAAATAAAGAAAAAAAAGGAACTAATAATCTTCCTACTACTTAAAGTAAAAATTTGCCTCGCTTTGATTAACATCAGACAGAGTTATCTTCTCTGTGAGTAACGGATCATGCTATTCTGTCAACCCAGAATTAGGTGAGACGAAGGTTTCTTGGGCGCAGCTACTTCCACGTAGTGCGAGGTGGTAACCGCTGTTCGGTGCGCTTGACACTGATCAGTGGGCTAAAAGCTGATCCCAACCCAAGCCATAGTGGAACAGCATACGCCGAGGGCTGCGTGGCTGTATTGGCTGGACTTGGAAAACCCTCTGGCCAGTATGCGATGGTACCTGAGCTTCGTTTCGGGCGTCGTTTCTCTGTGAGCTTTCCTGTAAAGGAATCATGGACTGAGGAACGTGCCTTAAAGAGCCTTCCCCGATCCGCTCTAAAAATTTTCATCGACGGCTCTCTCACTAATGAAGGAGCTGGAGCGGGTATCTACTTTCCTGAGCCTGATATTGGGATAGAGTACTCACTTGGAAGACACACCACTGTCTTCCAGGCTGAAGTCTTCGCCATATCAATGGCAGTGAAGTTAGCCCTTGATATGCAAATCAAGGGGAAGGACATTGCTATCATTTCGGATAGTCAGTCATCCTTGATGGCTCTGAGCGACCTTCGGATAACATCTGGGGGATTGCAGGTCGTCTGTGGATAAGTTGTGTACCCACAACAAGGTTTCCCTTCTGTGGGTTCCTGGTCACATGGGGATCATGGGGAATGAAAGGGCTGACCTTTTAGCTAGGAACTCGAAGTAGGCGTTGCCACCTCGAGTATTGGGTCTCTCATCAAAGCGGATGTTCATAGAAAACATCAGCAGAGATGGGGGGCGAACCTGAGTATTTGCAGGAGTACAAACGTGTTTCTTGATAGGCCCAATGGGAATAGCTTCGATTTTCTCATGGAGCTCGGAAGGAAATAATGTAGAACTGTGGTTGGCATCATCACCGGCCACAGCTTACTTCTCGCTCATCTAACAAGGATGGGAGTTGCTGACAGCCCTGAGTGTCTTTCCTGCCTGGAGGGAGAGCCCGAGACAGCTGAACACTTTCTGTCTGCTTGTCGCCCGGTGCAGGCTGGATACTCTAGGGTCTGCCCTTTTATCTGTGGGTGAGCTGAAAAGCCTGCCTCACCAAGACCTGATGTGCTTCATTAAGAGGGTAGGAAGGTTTTGGTGAATAGGGTTCTAGCAGGACAGCACAATGGGCCGCTATGGTCTCCGTGCTTGGGATAGGGTCTCCTGTCTCCTGCCTTTAAAATAAAGAAATAATAAAAAACAAAAAAGGTGAAAATAAAGGTCGACATTTTGAAAGGGAATATCATAGATAGCATAGATTGCAGGCAGTACCAAAAAAGTTTACACAATCTATATGGCTGTATTCCGGAATGGACCACAGCATTTGAAAAGATGTATACGTCGAGTGATTCATATTTTCTCGTATCTAAGTGTTGAGGAATTCAATCAAATTTATACAAAAGTGCTATTATAACAATAGTTGCTTTCGGCACACTCTAAAACATGTTATGGTCCAATGCACTACACATTTCACAATCCATATATTCCGCTCTAGTATGCCACGCAACATCTAGTTCTTGTGCCATCTATGGTAATATGCATGTTAAAAAAAAATTATAAATTCTAATTTGGAGGTAAATAAATACTGGCCCAGTGTAATCTTACAAATCAGAAACAAATACAATTCAATATATTGTAAACGAGATTGAACATAGTTAAGTGTAATTTTACTTCTTTGAACTGTAATTTTATCCAGTAAATTGTAATCAATTCTAGTACAATTTATACATATTTAAAGTCTCTAAGGTTCGTACGATTTATACGTAATAAAACTATTACAGAGCTCTAGATAAAGTGGCCCGTTCTTAGAACTGAATTCTCTCTTATATTTATAATTTATTTGTATTTTTATATTCTTTTCTTTTTATTAATTTTTTAATTTCTTTATTTTTATTTTTTTTTATTTTTTTTTATTTTTTTATTATTTTAATTTAAAAAAAAAGGCATGCTAGGTTTCGAACGAGTTACAGACAGAATCTGGGATTTTCGTAAGTTTATTTTTCCAGAATGACATCATGCAAGATATTTGACTAGTTAGTTTAACTTTTTTTTTTAGTTCCTAAAAATTTTCTTACATTTTTAATTATTATTACAATTAAGAAATTTGGTTTTTCCAATTTAATTAACAAAATCTTTCTTGTTTTTTTCCAGATCTAGATAAGAGATTAAGTCAGGTATGTGTAATGTTTGTTACTTTATTTAGATTATTTTTTGAACTACTGGTTAATAGGTATACTTAATTTGTATTTCTGAATGCAAGCTATTAATTCGACCTCTAAAAAAAACAAAAATGTGAAATAAAATATTCAACTTCTATTGACAGTTCATTTATGTACTTTCACCGGTCTGTTTCACGTATGTTCATGCAAATATGTATATTTTTGTTGAATTTGACTAAAAATTGTATTGGCCACGAAAACGACGTCCTTCAAAATTTTCACTTAGGTACTTTCCAACTCTTTTGTATCTTTGTATGTGCTATCAACTTTTCTTCCTATTCATTCCTTGATTAAATTATTAAGATTTTGTACCAGATATGGAGGAGACCAACAACACATTTTATAGCCTAGAAAGGGGGATGGGGGTGTCAATATATAACGGCTTTCAAAATAACTGGACTTTAACATTTCGGGTTTATTTTTATGGATCACCATGTAGCTTTCATTGTTATGTCTAAAATTGCAATGTGAATGTGAAAGTATCATCCTGCACCTATACAATAATCTCCATCTAAAAAAAAAAAAAAAATTAATTAAATCAGACTTACTCAAGGAAATGCATTTGCTCACATACATAAAAGTATTGAAAAGCACAACGTCAATATCATGAAAGCATAGCTCACATTTTATACTTCATGAAGCTTTTCTAATGCCAACTGAAATAAATAAATTGAGACATAAAACTGGGAAAGTTCATTCATTTCTGACTTTTCCGGAGGTGACTATCAGCACAGAACGTGCAGTCTTTATACTTACCTAGCGGGCGTCTTTTGTTCCCATCAAGAAACAATACCAGGTTCATTACTTCCACATCAACATAGATAGGTATCATATGAACGTTGTGTTGTATTTTTTTTCTTTATCTTTTTTCGTACTAAGCAGAGTACAGTGAGCAGATGTACACTTTAGATAATGTTAAGAAGGAAAATTACTCTGACGAGGCCCGGAAAACAGAGAAAAAAGCGAACGTAAATAGAAGAAAAGAAGCTTCAATCAAGAAATCGACGACGAAATCGTCTTTTATTGTCTTTGTTTTTTTTTTGTTTTTTTCTGTGGAGTATTAAGTTCTGAATTTAAAATGTATTTTCCTACCTTAAAATGTTTTTTTTAATAGTAAATTGCTTCTTTACCTTCCTCTCCTTTTTTTTGTTTTCTTCAAAGTCGTTATCTTGTGAAATAGTATCTCACAAAAATCTCAAGGTAAATGCAAATAGTAACAAAAGGCACACAACAAGAAATTCTTTTTAGGTTAAATCTTTTGTAACGCAGTTTTAGAAGTATTTTTCATGTTTGAACTGAAAAAGGTTTTAACGTAATATAGTATAAAAAAAATACATACTACTATTTTGTTAGTGAAGAAATATAAAATTTCACGTGACGAGAAAGAAGTATCTTCAAAAAATGCTAGAATCTATGTAATACGAATACTTGAAAAAAAAGGTGTGCTATGCTCTTTCTTGAAGGAATTTTCCATGTTCAAGAAGGAAGAAAGGAAATTCCTTTCTTGGTGGCATTTAACAAAAGAACGTGCAACTGCTATACAAATATTTGTGGCTTAATGCAAGAATTTCATTCGGTTTTGTGTGCTCTACAAGGAATGCATCTTGAACTTAGTATGATGGTAGAAATAAAAAGTTAAGAAATTTGTCATGTGTGAATTTATGGTAAAAATAAAGGCTACAAAATGACAGGAGAAAACCCATCGGAATGGTGATAAATTGAATATTTTTTCATTACCTACATATGTAATATATGTAGGTATATTCTCAAAATTATTAAATTTTTTTTTTTAAGAAGTGCTTAGTTCTTCTCATCACTACTTTTTGGCTACGGAATATTTTTTTCTCTCTCATAAACTCTTCATGATAGAGTTATCTAGTTATCTATATTCGTAACTCATTAATTTCATTTATGTTTTTCCTGTGGCTTGGCGCCCTCTCACCTGTTTCTACTCACCTATCATACCATCCATATAACTTCCCTGATTTAAATCTCTTTTAGAACAAAATTCATACATTGATATTCGGACCAATAGTTAACACTGAAATCAAACAGAAAAAAACCTGAAATGCTGTCTTTTTTGTTCGCATGTGTCAACTAATATAAAATCAGTGGCAACTGTAAAGAAGTAAATATTTTCAAATTTTGTAAAGCCTCGTTTATAATTTTACATGCTTCGAGAAAATTAAATTATGTCTAAAATCCCCTAAAGTATTGTAATTATCATTTTACGTTTGCGTTTCGAAATTCTAAAATAATGTTGAAAATTACCATCACATGATCCGATAATTGAATAAATTGTATATTGAATGAATGGAGCAGAGCATGCATGTAATTTGCTTGCCCATGGATTTCCCTGCATTATAGAGCAACTTCATTAACTTACGTATAACCAATGAATTGATTTTGCATTTGCAATGCATTCGAATGTGTTGAACTGAATTTGTGATTAACGAAGGAATCGGAAAGGCCCACTTGAACAACCGTTGCTCTTTGATCCTATATATAAAGTAATTTGAAATAGTAATTGATTTCGATGTGAGAATCATAGGAATTCTTCTGAGTAGTGCAGTTGTGGTATAGATTTTATAAATTAATTTAGTAATTCGATTTAATTAAATAAATGTTATTCGTGTAGTAAATTTGCATTGTATAATCTTTTGATTCGGGGTTGGAAATGTTAAATGGAGTGAAAACATCCTTGTTCAGGGATGCGGGTATTTGCAATTTGCCTACCATTATGATGATGAGGCACTGTATTCCTATTCCCAAGTCACTACTCCATTCAGACAGAGTTAATTTCGTTGATATGAAGCCAGAGAGGAACTCATGTTGACTATGAGATGGAACCAAAGAACGCAATAATAAGAAGAGCTTGCATCTAAAGCAAAAAACTGATTCAGAAAACTTTTTTCCTTTGGGGTATTGATATTGCGCCCCAAGACGTAGTTTGTAGTTTTTCACGGAAAGTTATAATATTGCATTGCAGATGTTTTAGTGTGTAAATCTCCCTCTTTCTCTCTATCTCTGTCTCTCTGTCTCTCTCTCTCTCGCTCTCTCTCTCTCTCTCTCTCTCTCTCTCTCTCAAATTTTGTTTTTTGTTTTTAGTCCTTGGCTTATCTTTTATCAAAGGAAGATTTTACAATTAGTCATACATCGATTGTTGTCAGACTTAGTAGATACACAGGTCTAAAGTAAAAGATTCTGGCCAACTAATTTTTCTCATTATTCATAAATTTGTTGATTTTTTGAGCCAAAAAGTAATCACTAAGAGCTTTGAACATCTCCTTGCAATCTCCTTTACAATACTTACAATACTTAATAATCATATCATACAAATTGAAACTCTCAAGTAAATAGAACATCAAGTAAGTAGATCCTCCCAACTACTTAGTGCGATGCGAATCCAGAACCCACACAATCAAGTCTCACTTCATCAGTTCATCATTAGAACACCGATAGCTATGTTTTATTATCATTGTTCATTCTATTTCATACATAATCTATGCTCATCACAGCAAACAAAAAAGTATTGCAATATTATTTTTCCTACATCAATGTCCATAAGAAAATTGTCACCAACAAAGTTCAGAGTTACAAATTCATATAAAAAATCAAATCAAAAGAACAAGTAAAATATGTTGCTGAATAACGATTTCATTTATCTTTTTTTTTTTTTTCTTTTTCGCGCTGAAAAGCATTTCTTACAAATTTATCCTCTCTCAAAAAAGAAGATTTATTTCAACAAATTTCGTTTATATCACTCAAAATGCTTTCTTATGCACGACACGATTCACGACGAATAATAAATGATTCACAATAATTCCAAGCCTTTTTCATCACTTGCCTCATGTCGTATTTTCCCTTCCATCCGACCGAGGGCAAAAAAATAGAGATAGTGACTATCCAAAAAATATGGTTTCGTATCAGGTGACAAATATTCTAGGTGTAGACCAATTTGAAGGTGACAATATCACAATACAGCTGTCATCTGTTTATTTCTTGAATGGAAGGATAATATTTTAGACACTTTAGTAGCACAGAGGGTGGAAAAAATATTGGAAAGAATGTGTACAACTAATTTCTTTTTAGTTAAATATAAATTATAGACGGATATTTACATATGTATATATGTATGTACATAGTTCAGTCTTAAAATCTATATGAAGTGAATTTATTAACTAAAACAAACGATAACAAATTCAATTTCTAATTTCTCAATTTCATCAAGACGACAAGCTCTTTCACTTCCGAGTTGCTTCCTGTGCTATGCTTAGGTATACATTACACTGCTGTTGCAAAGATGATTTACTTTATTGAAAAGCTCTGCGGAGAGTTGTACAATAGCTGCTGACCACAAAGTGTTTCCTAAAGGAAAGTTTCTGATTTCCTCAATACTAAAATGCATTTAACGTTGAGAGCTACTATATAAGGAAATTTCTTCCTGGGTAGACAAGATATTTACTGTAAAATATTTCCGTTGTCAACAAAAGCTATCCTCTAAGTTAATTAATTTCATAAGGAAAAGCTTTTAGGTAGCAGTTGTGGTAGCCGTAGTAGTAGTAGTAGTATGTAAGTAGTTGTGTATTTTGGTAAATTTGAGTTGGAAATTGTCTTTTTTAGTTGTGTATTGGATACATATTATATTTTTTTTTCTCAAATGATTGTAATCAAAAAAGCGAGGATTTTACACTACTTTAATAAATAAAGTTTAAAAACAATAATTAAAATGTACACTGAACTTAATCCCAGTGGCTATAGGTAGGCACTCAAAAAAACATAAAATTTTAGTAAGAAAATGCAAATTTTTTTTTGTAATTCAAAATCTTTTAATTTACATAACTAATAATAAAATATATTTTATGTTTATCATACAGAAAGAAATAAGAATAAATACTAAAAGAAAAAAATATGTATAAATTTACACAATTTTACCTGCAATGTTAATTTATAGTAAAATTGTTAGACAGAGCTCGATAAAGTTGTGAATACTTTTGCATTCGAATAGTATTTCCCCATTTTTGGTAGTAAAATCATCTTTTTTACAATAATTATACTTATGTAAAAAACATAATTGAAAGCAAGTAGAAAAGCTAGAATTGGTATAAAACCCTTTTGTGCAAGTTTGTGGTTTTTCGCATATATTTCTAGAACGGTTTGTCGGACAGAAAAAATGAATATAACCAATTTTATAAGATTTCGTATTCTGAAGAAGTTTTTAGAACAATAAAAATGTCTTGGACTGATCGTTTTCACAGTATACGTAAAAAACCTAAATTTTTATATGGCAACACCAAGAAGGGGTTGCCCGATTTAGTCCATTTTTGAATTTTTTTTTTGCTAGTACTATGAAAACACAATTTTCAGCTCTCTATATCGATGCGTTCTCAGGCAGTGTCCAAATATATAGTGTACAAAATTTGAGCTCTCTAACTCTACGCGTTCTTGAGTTATCATGCGCGGAGACGGCCGGACATGCGCGGAGACGGCCGGACATGCAAAAATCAAAATAAACTTTTAATATTATGCGCGGGTGTCCAATTCATTTTGCTCTACCATCATTATTTCGAGGTGTTACAAACGGAATGACAAACTTAGTATGCCCTACAGATTTCATCAAGGGTATAAAAATAAACAGTACAGGGTTTCTCTTTTATATTGTCAACCGTAACAGGATTGGGAGTGCTTCCGAATCGAGCGGGAAGATCACCAGCCCTTCGTTGTTTAAAATCGAGAATACTAACTAATTCACTGCACTTTCGCTTTTTCTTTTTTTTATATGCTTTTCATACATACATTTTAATTAATACACGAGATGTCTCTTTTTTTTATAGAAACAATGATTCTAATTAACTTTAATTAATACACGATGATTTTGAATGAAAACAAAAATTCTAATTAGTTTTATGCCCTAGACACACAGCGCTCTTAATGAAGAAACAACTACCGACTCATTAGTCTATAATGATTCATTATAAACTGCAGACACACAGCCATTTCTTTAATTAAGTTGTGCTGTCAAACTGGTTTTGATAAACTTATCACAGAAAAGAAGCAATATGGATCGAATTAACGCGATAAACTTTGTTTTCATTTATTTTATTTTAAATTTAACAATTTCCAAATGAGAAAAACATTATATTTACAAAAATATTGATAATATAAATTGTAATTTGTATTTCTTTGCATTTCTTCTTCTTATTTTTCAAATCGACAGATGCACAGCGGAGCTCCAGATATACATTATATGCCAAATCTAGCACATTTTTACTCATTATAGCTATAATGAAGGAGGAAAACACTTCATTAATGTACTTAATTATCATCTGATATTCGAGCCATAATGACGTATACTGTGTGACACACGGCATTTTAATGAATAGTTAGTACTAATGATTCAATAGATCGTGCTGTGTGTCTAGGGTATTAGTCAGTGCACGCTAATTTTCAATATAACCGAGAGTGTCTAATCAACCCCTGACCTTTTTGAGCCTTTTACATGACCAAAAACTCTGTGGCACCTATTCACCTCACCTCTTTTTTATTATCAATATCTTAGCGCTAACACTCCCTGAAAGCAATTATTTTAGTCATGGATACATAATTACCAATAATTGCCGAATATCAGTTAAAGTCATTGGCGCATAATTTATACAGAGAAATGTAGGGGAAATGGCTAATGTACAAGCGGAATGCATTCGCTTCAAGTGCACAACACCCGGGTGCTGATTAAGATTTTTGGGTATTTCATATATGTAAAGGACTTTTGAAGGGGTCAATGAATAATGCGACAGCAATTATTGATTCCAAAATTAATATAAGTCGCCTGCTTTTGCAATTTTCAATGATTGGCTCGAACGTCTTTAGCGTAATTTTTAAATGAAAGCAATTGAACGAGGAAAATTGATAGTTTATAGGAAATGTTTGAGGTCCTTGCACCGAAAGCTTTATGAATGAATGATGGGCTTATTGAATTTATAGGGAAAGTTGGAGAATGTTTATGAAAATAATAAGTGCATCGGGCGACTCATTACACACTATAATAAAAGTAAATTTTACAGAGATTAACTGTTCGAAAGAAAGAAATTATTGTTTTACAATGAAAATGTAAAAATTTCATAGATAGAAAAAGGAAAGCGTCATAATTTTCATGTAAGAAAATAAAACAAAAATAGATACTACTCTTTAGGATTTTTTACTGGGTTAAACTTATATTTGTTCAAGAAGGAATTTATTTAGATTCTCCGGTTGTTCTATTTTTTCATTTGTTTTTCAAGTCACTCAATTTCGCTATTTGGGACCTGTGGATGAGTCAAACCAAGACTTGAAACTTGTCACCAAAAATATAATGGGTTGTGTGATGAAATAACAAATTAAAAACATTTTTTTTTTAGCTCTTACTATATACCTACCGGATAATCCAAATAAATTCCTTCATGAACAAATATAATGAAAATAAAATAGTTCGGGCAAGTGCATTTTGCGTTAAGATAACATTTGACATAGACATAACGATATCATTTAGCAGAAGGAATTTAGTAGTTAATAGATATCACAGCTGCTCTTCGGTTGTTGTCAAGATTTAAAATTTCTACACACATTACAAAAACATTGAGATGAATTTTTTTTAATGCGTCATCTAAAAAATTCATCTTGACTCTTTTCTATTGTTACATGGTAATTTTATCTAATATCCGTGAAAAATTACAACCTATGTAATACCCAAGATTGGCCGGCAATTGTTCCCAATTTAATTTTTCAAGGAACTCATTATATCCCATACCCCAACCCCTGACCTTTTAAATTGAAATCAAATTCCTGTCATTTCGATATGTCGATTAGACAGCACAATTTTTCTAATTAAAATCGAAGATGGTAAGGTAATTTTTGAAAATTCTAATTTCCTACCAATGAATGATCATTGTTTTTTACAATCTGTCGAGAATGTAAAATTCATTGTTTGTAAATTATTACATTTTTCAAAAGTAGATGTACATCAATAAAACATAAAGTAAATATTTAAACAGTATATAAAAGTTTCTATGTATGGTACAGCACATATTTACTTGCATATATTTATCAAATTTTGGAAGCCCTATAATTAAACAAGATACATCTATTGCAAATCTGTCGAACCTTTTACCTTTCAAATCAATCAAATTTAAATATCCTTTTATAAATTTTCGCATTTATATGTAGATTTTTTAAAAATTAAATCATTTTCCAAACATCTTATTAAACATTTATGAAAATCTGTTTTTAAATAAAATGTGCTAGCAACTGATTTCAAAGTACACAAAAGAAAATGGTTTATTTTAAATAATTTTTGTAAATATTTATTCAAGCCTCTAGGGATAGGGTGGGGGAATGACGACGTACCTATTCCATAATCATTTTCAACAGAAGTGATTTCTTGTTTTTTTTTTATTCATAAATTCATGGATTTCCTGCCTTCTTAATTTTACGATTGATTGATTGATTGATTGAGTCGAACACACTGATTGATTTTTTTTTCAATGTTCATTTCAATGCCCATATTTTTTCAGAATGGAAATGGAATGCAATAAAAGGATTTTATTGAGAGAAAAGAACAATGAATTCCGTAGATAAATTCTTCATATTATTTTATGTTCTCATCAGGGAGGTGTGTGTTTTTCATTTTCCCTGGATAAGCTTGAAGGAAGGATGAATGAAAAAAAAAACAATTTTATTGCTTCAGACAATTTATTTATTTTTTTTTTTTTTACTTCAATGAATGTATTTAGCACAATCGATATATGTACATAAGTTATGTCGTTTATTGTTGTAATATTTAAAATTCATGTGACAAAATATTCTCGGCAATTTATTTGTAATTCTGTCCCTGTATGCAGTGGAGTCGGAACTGTTTTTCGAAAAATTCTCCCACTTTCCGATTAGTCCATTATAAGCAAATTTTTCGTCTTTAAGATTTACATACGAGTTCTAAATATATATATACATAGGTACTCATACCTTTTGCAAATCTATTTTACTAGAAATTAAGAATGTTATCGATATACTCGAGTCTTGCTCGAGTCTGCTGTTGTTGGGTCCAATTTGATCATTCATATGGCATCCATTAATATAACGATATCTCCTCAGGGTAATGAAATGGAATAATTCTTTCAGTCACTTGTAGAATAAGTCCTTCATTCCATCATCTTTTTCTTTTATAAAATCATAATACTGAAGGACGGTCAAATATCTCATTTCTGGAGGGAATCTATATAATCGTCTTAGATACTGGTGACCAAATAATAATATTAGACCTTGCCTTTGTCGTGTCCCTGTGCAGAAATCACCAGCTCCAAAAATATAGCATGACATCTATGTAATTTTACTGGTTTTCTATGTTGTTGGTTCATCTCTCTATGTATGAAAATCAAGGTCAATTTAGGTTTATGACATTTAGTATATTAAAGTCGCTAAACCTCAGCTCAATCCCATCTGGAAGGATTAGAGTGCTTGATATTTAATCTAACACGAAGAGTTGATAACCAGAGGTCGCCCATTGGGAGTCATATCGAAAGCTCGACAAAATCAAAATCATCAACAATTACTTACAGAGTGAGTATTTCCTTAACTACACCCGAATATAATAAGGTTAATAAGGTCTAGTTGGATTTGATTTTAGGCTAAATTTATCTAGTTCTAGTAGATAAGAGAAAAAAATATCCCAAAAAATATTTTAATGTTTTTTTTTTTTTTTGTAGTAAAATATTAATTTACTTAAAATTTATTCAACATTTTTCTCTAGTATAGAAAATAATTTCTTTCATTCATTTGAAAAACACACATTACGCCTGGCTGCTTATTTCCTTCATTTCTTCCTTCCTATGAATTATTTCGCGGTGTTAATAAATTCTATTTAGTTATGCGTGGCTGAGATTGTAACTAGTTCCACTAAACAAACACTTTATTTACGTGCATTCTAGTTTCCTAGACCAAATAAAAGTTTATTGCGTTAGGACTGTTAGGAGGATTCATGTGAAATATAGGGCGTGACTATAGTTTTGCCTTCTAGTTGACTATTATATCCCGGTTTAATTTCATGGTAGGTGGATTAAGTATGTTGCAATTAGGAAAACTCTAAATGCAAATTGTGTAATCGGTGTACACAGTAGAGAATATGTACGTTTGTTTTCGCTGGCTTTTCTTTGAGTTTATTCAAAAAACAAAATAAGTAAAGCAAAAAAAAAAAACAGATCGAAATGGAATTCCGAGATAAAACTAACTTCGCATAAAATGATAATTAAAAAATAAATACAGCCTAAAAATGGCCAGGTCATTAGTTTTTTTTTTTCTCCAGAGGCAATTTAACTAATTCCGAATTCCCGTAATTCAAGTAAAATATACAATGTACTTACATCTCCTTATACATATACATAATGTGGATATGTTTTTTGCTTTTTTTTTTAAACTTTTAATGAATGAAAAAAAAAACTACATTTCCCGTCAGGCAATTTTAACACATTTCTGTTATTGTTCAGAAAAACTTATAAAATTGTTTCATTCTTCGTTCACAAAAAACTATTTGGGTCGGCTTGGTGAGCAAAATACATGAGAATTGTCCCAACATTGGTGATAAATTTTCATGCGAGTACGTACGTTACATACAAAAGAGAAAAAAAAACGAGTAAAATTGTATTTCCCTCTTCATAAAGTTATAAAACTCTCATACAAAAAAACTTTTTCAATAAAGAGAAAGGGGGCATATGTTGCAAAAGTTACGTGAAAACTGAGTCTGGAAACATTTATAAATTTGCATAACTTTGTTTTCCACATTGAGAAAGGGGGAAAAAAATGGAAATGGAAATGGAATTTCCTAATAAAGTATATACAATGAATTTTGGAAAACATCAGAGGCACTAAACTACTTCGTTTTGTGTAGAACTGAATTAGGGAATGTATATAACCAGAATCAGTAAATATAATACACAAGATAGTAAAATTGAAATCTCTTGAGTAGAACATACCTCTAACCTTTTTAGGAGACTATACATTCATATTTCTAGGTTAGTTTTTCGGGCAGCAAGATATTATAGGAAATATTTTATTTCACGTCTAGCTTATACAACTGATATATATTTAGGTTTTTCTGAATTTAATTCACCATTTGATTGTTAATTGAAATTATATATATTTAGTATGTGTGTTGAGAAATAGATGGCGTGAGCACGGTTGGGTTCTTTTAAGATCTGTCCTCGCAATTATTATCACATATAAAAAATCTTTTAGTCTTGCCATATCTTTCGAGTCAGAAAATAAAAGCCGCCGTTCTGTCCACTCGAATAGCCAGTTTAAAACCACTTTTCGATGCGTTAATTGACATAAGATCAGAGATGAAAATGAACTTCCTGTACAAGACATTTAATGTATGATAGAAATAAGAAGAATCTATCGATGCTGATCAGAAGCTTGTCCGTTGATCGATTCCAAAAGGTTAAGATTTATGAGGCACTCCCCGTATTCTTACGTCTTAAATTTGGATTACCAAAGAGCTCTCAATTGTTGGTTCCCTATAATCCTATTAATTAAGCTATAAATTATTATTAAGACTATTAAATATCATTCATACACTGGCATTGACTACCTTAACGAAAAATAAAAAAAAATAAAGAACAATTTTTAATTTATACTCCTATCCCCGAGTCAATATTGAAATAAGCTGGACCTTCTACACACATACGGTAATGACTATACATTTTTTTTAGCTTGGTTAAATACTTCTATTTCATTTCCAAATTCGATTAAAACGCGATATACATTATCGGAAAATTTAAAACTACTTTCACAAGTTTCTTGCTGCTTTTATAATTTTTTCCGGTTTTTTTTCCGAAAAAATTTGAGCTTTTTCAGCAAATTGAGATAGTCGCTTCTTAAATTCATTTTGCATTATTTCTCGTAACTTTTCCCATCTAAAGTTTCATGAAAGTTTCTTAAACTATTTTTATTCGCTCTTTACTGTCCTGTAGATATCTCAACGGAAATGATATTCGAAGAATTAGGATGTCCTGGCTATATCTTAAAACGAGGAAGCTTTTTGCAACTTTCATAAGAAAAAGTTTTTTTTTAAAAATAAAAAAAAAATTAAGAAGAAAATTAAGAAAATCATTATAAACCATCACACTTCTTTAATGTATGTATATATGTATGAGAATGGTTTAAACTTTTACCCAAAAAAATTAATGGATAACAGAGCAAAAGACTTCTATACTACAAAAATTATGCTATTCACCTATCAAGCTCTCCACCTCCCCCGCCCTATGCTTTCTTGAACTGACTAAATCTTGTTTAGTATTCCTATCACAAGGGCGTATTATCGTACGACGACGTCTCTGAAAATATCGTGAAAGGAATTTCTGTGGCATTAGGTCTCTTCTGTACAAAAAGACATCAAGCAAACGAGACACCCTTTCAACAATATGATGATAAAAGAGTCCTCCTTAGAAGAATCAATTCATACAATTCAAATTAATTACCGGGGCGGTGTATGATATTTTGTTTCCGACCGGTTGTTCACCCAGGAGAAAAGGGTAGGTACCTACTATAAAAGCAATTTCACAAGCATCCTTAGAATTTCAAGTAGAAGTGAAGATTTAAGGAGGATTGTTACGGTTTTTTATTGCTCCAAAAGAGGTGTTATAAAAAAAATGGGAATATTGAATTATGGAAAATTTGTAAATTCAATTTTGAATACTTTTATAGATGAAATTTTTAACTAAATTCAATTAAATTTTTATTAATTCGCTTTATACTATACAAGCGATATTGAATTTTATGGCAGTAGATACAAGTTTTATAATTCCAGTTGCTTTATTAAGAACACGAAAAAATTAAGATTTCTTTCAAAAATATCTTGGAACAATTAAAGTCCAATATTCGATCTAGCACAATTTTCAAGCAGTCTGAAAACTAAATTTCTGTACCTACGAAGAAGTTACCCGATTTTTGAACTGTGATCTAAAATTTTTACGAATACGGGGGGATACATAATTTCAAATTTCTACGTCAACTTGTTTTCGACAATGAACTGATGAAAATCATATTTTATTTTACTAATATTATGCGTGAGTGTAACTTAACATAATTATTTCTGTGCATTTCAAATGTAATAGCGAACTTGACATACTCTCGTGTTTTTCTCGTGTAATTCGTTTTTGAATTAAGAATGTTTTTTTTTATTCACGCAGTCTTCTTATAGAACGAATAGAAGTATATATCTTATTTCGTCGAAAATGAGCAAAAATCAAATAAATTCTTCTATAAGTAGTCTTTAAAAAATTCTTCAGCAAGAGTGTATTTTCCATCTTACCTTCGAACTGTTTCAGTGTATCGCAAAAATTTATCTTAAGACTTTTGCATTTTTACCCATTTACTGGTCTTCAAAACTATAAATTTGTATAAAGCTTAATTTTAATCATTATTTCAATACGAATCATGCCGTGCCGTAATGTATTCAATTCACAAGCATTCGTCTCGGAACACACGCTTTCTATACCAGTTTGGGCAAAATGTAATCTGATTAAGGATTAACAATTACAATTAACCATGTAATCTGTAATCATATTACTTTGTAACAGATTACTAATGTAATCCATTTCCATAATTACATAATGTAATCGATTAACGTGTAGTGTGATTAGAAGTTAATCTGATTACACATTAATCGATTACATGTTAATTCCACTACATGTTAATCTAATTAATGTGATTACATTTAAGATATTTAAGATATTTGTATTCTAATTCTTCATAAAACTCCCTAAAAATAATTTCGTACGAGAACAATACTATTTTCTCTCAATTCATTTCATTATATTAATAATTACTTATAAGTAATCTACAAAGTAATCTGCTACAATATTATTAGATTATAGAATAATCGAATTATATTGTATCAATTACACATTTGATAGATTACATATTCTCTGATAAGTAATCTGATTGAAATGTAATCAAATACAATTTAATTAGATTACATGGTAATTTGACTGAGCTGTAATGGAATTATTAATTAAATCACACTGGAATTATATTACGCCCAACACTGTTCTATACTCAGCAAAAGTCTCCATAAATAAATTAGTTCTTTGAATTGCATCAATAAACCATATATGTATGTAGCAAAAATACGAAACAAGATAATCAAACAAATATTTTTTTTTGTTCTTAAACAAAAACAAAACAATTGTTAGCACTTCATTTTTCCTTCCCTACACTAACGTTCATTTGTAAATTCACTGAAATCAAAAATCGTAAATCTTCATTATCTAAGGCTAAGCAAAAAAGCAAATCATGGAAAGCCAAAAAATTCAATTGTGTGCGATATTATTTATTGACGGTGCAGAAAAATTCATTCGTATCTGGGAGTGGGGAGTGTACAAAATTGGACCTATATACATATGTATGTAGGTATGTACGAAAGCTAGATAGAAGCATTTTTACCTAAACGGAAATGGATGCGGGCTTTCTAATAAACTTTTTATCTCTGTTGAATTTACTGACTGAAATTCTGACGTCAAATTCTTTTACGATTTCCAACAACATAAAAAATTTATTTAGCATAAAAACTTGAAAGCTGATACGAAGAGAAATTGCAGAGCTATAAACTAGAAATGTAGAATTTCTATCTAGAGTGGTACATTCGTCATAATCAATTTAGCAAAAGTAATCAGTTGATTAACTTCCGTGCATATATGTATGTATCTTATTTGATTATACCCTAGAGATGAAATTATATGCTACATATATGGTTTGAGCTAATGTTTTGTAAAGCGTAGATATGATGATTGTAGAATTAAAAATTTTTCCTATGGAGCATACATACATATATGTAATTTAAATGCCGAAATTATGTTTTGACAGTTCATTAAATTTGAGGTTAGATTTTGGTGCTAAATTGATAAAGTACACCAAAATGGGTATTGGGTGAAGTCCTATTTGATGACGCTCAATGTACGCGCTCATTCCGTTTTTTATATCAGTTCATGCGAATCAATTCGAATCTTATTTTTATAAGTGGCAAAGTTTGTTAATTTTTAAATAAACATTCAAAAGTAGGAGAGCAGACATAGCAAGCCGGTCTGGATATGAATAAAAAGCGAAATACTCTTTATCTAAATTTTCTTCTATTTTTGGATGAGTAAAATTACCCGATCACCATCATCATCTTTGATATCCTCACAACCTTTCCTACACCACTTAATGTGTATTTCGACTTATACTCTGCCACGTAAGCTTCGGTAAGATTAACTGAACTGTTTTGTTTAATTTCATTAAAAATTTAAGCCGTTTGTCCTTCTTGCCATGCTGGGCTTTCGATCATAAGCTTGCTTGGTTGACAATAAAAAAAAAGTCCATTTGGGTATAGTATTTTATATTTACTTCAAATTTTAATAAACATAATTGTTGAATAAATTTATATTATGTTTAACTTCAAAACACACAAAAGTATTTTTCAATTTATATTTTAAATATATTTAAACTAAAATTTAAATATTTTATCGTAACAAAAAATTGACATGCGCTGTTTTGACTTTCAAAACAAACGGCTCATTTCATGCTTTACATCGCTTAATTTCTAAATTTGCAATTTTTACCACGCAACACAATACATTTTCACATGATACGTGACAACGAACTAAATATGAAGAAAGATGAAAGACCGGTCTAGCTGGAGTTGTCCAACTTAAGTTTTTAAATAGCGCAACCTTATAAATGAGCACGAATTAGAAGTAGAAGCAAAAAAATTATATTTAGACATTTTCAAAAAAGTTCAATTATGCGGGATATGGGCCATCCTGAGTTGAAAATAAAGAAAAAGCATATCTTCTCTAAAAAGAAAAAAAAACTGTCACATGAATTAGGTTTAGAACGGCCAATGTGGCGTGGTGTATGCAGGAGCAAGACTTGCTTTCGTGGACTTGTCATGGAACATGCCTTGTCCATAAACTACTATCCTCCATAAATGCTTATCCTCATGAATAATTTCAAACATGCCTTAACTCAACTGAGTATTTGGTTTGAGTAAACATATATTTCGAGGATCAGCATACTCGAAGAAGTAAAGGACAGGTATGGTATGAGGAAGGCATTCATGAGAAATGAATCCTTAGAAAAATCAGTCAAAAAGGCAGTCATTCGCTAGTACTAGATATTGAATTTACCTTTTATAACCCTTTTTAATTCCAAATTATGAGTAGGTAGTTTTCCAAGAAAAGATATCCCGATTAATAATTTTTCAGGATGTATGACCAGAATAACGATGAAAGACGATTATTCTCAATATTTATTTTATAGTTCTCATAAAAGAAATGTTTGTGACAAATTTAATGTCAAGACTAGATACTTTCTCTCAATGAATTAATCTACATAACTCTTCTCAAAAAGTTTTCAATATTTCATCTACATATACATCCTATGCACATCTGATGAACAAAGGATACAAATTCAAGAAAGGGTCTAAACTATCCGAAAGTATTGAATTAAATCCTTCAACAATCTATTTCTACAAAATGGATGTGTTAAACTGTAATTTATCCCGAATGTATTGTAGAAATTTATCTTATAGAGCTGGTTTAGGAAGAGATGTGTAAAGTGTTCGGAACAGATGACATTGTATAAAGGAAACGGATAAGCCAGAAGGTCATATGCTTAATGTGTCCCTTACAAATGGGGGCGTTTGACAACGATATACAGGAAACTACGAAGTTAAATATTTCATGTACGAAGACAATTCATACACGGACAATTGGGCACAAGCAAGCAACACGATTGTATAGTATTATATATGCCATAACCATGAAACATATATTATTATATCCGTCTTGGCATATCTCTTGATATAGAGATAATGGGATATATATGTATATGTGAGAAGAGATTAGCAATTTTCTTATATGTAATTCATTTGAATATTTTGTCAATTACTATTCTTATCCGGTTTTACATGAAAATACGACCAACATTGCTAATGGTCAAGATAAAAGTAGATAATACGTTCCGTCCGTAAGATATATGTATTCCAGATGCAATGGAAAATAATGAAAAATATGAATGAATCAATTTTCCGCGATCAGGTCTATCTCTACTATATATTTGACTCAGCCCATAATTTTCAGTAATTACCGGAAAGTTCAAACTAAATTAATGTTCCCTCCTTCTCAAATGATATGTAATTCTTTTCATTATGTAAAAACACAAGATTATATTTAAATATAAAGTGAGGGTATTAAGGCTCGCCATCATCATCCACATAACTTCAGTATCATATAAAATAAATAAGAGTGGACCATAAATTCATAAAAATTACTCCAAGATATCCATCCTTCTATAAAACAACTTACATTTTGAATCTTCTCATTTTATAAATGTACTTTCCAGTTGTTATTTTGTTTTTTTTTTTTTAAGAAAACCACAAAACACCAAGGAACACATCCTTTGATGCATTCACACGGTCTTATCGGGATTGGTAATTTAGTATAAGAGAATGAAGACGAAATTCAATTAGCAGAACTTGTGAAATTGTTTGTCGATTTTTCAAACAATCGAGTTCTACGAATAACAACGATGTTTTCTTTTGATTAGCACTAATCGAATCTTATTTGTGAAACTCTAAACAAAATTGTGAAGCGCTCCTTTAATTTACAACTGTTATAATACTAAAAATATACAATATATTATGTACATGTAGGAGAAATATTTAGTTACCGGCGATTAAGATTTGAAATCTGATCCTCTAATTTGTACTTATGTTACTTGCCCAAACACCTTATCCAATTCTCTACTTAACTTTTCTTTCATGTTGAGACCAATCTCACATACATAAGCATATTAATACAACTGGATAGAAGAAGTTCACAAATGATATATTATCAAATGAAATAATGAGGTCTAATGATGTATTACAGTCATAAAATTATTATCCTCCCATCATAATTCAAAAATATTTAATGTAAGTGAAATGTTTCTTCCACTTTACTTTTCCACTTTTCTTCATTCAAGTGCTAAGTATAAACGGGGAGCAATAAATTTTCTCAACCGATTTCCATTTCCCAGATGACTCTTTATATATGTACACATGTATGTATATATATATATGAATATATTTTACGCTACATATATATATAGTATTCAATTCCTGTTAACACCAATTTTCACCAGTGAAAGTACATTTAACGAGGTCAATATAATAGATGGTAAAGGTGAAAGTTAAAAGGGTTTCAGTGTTTGTTACCAACTCGAATTTGCTATGAAAATGGAGAGATTTTATAAAAAGTATAAAATTTCGTAAAATCCGACGTCGACACCCGCAAATGTTCCGCGAAAAAATCCTGCCAATCTTTCAACAATTTTAACATGACACGTACGTGATCATTTTATAATATTTATGATGTATAAATTTTATATTTTTTTCACTCCGGTACAAAAAAAAAACAAAAAAACAAAAAGGAAATGAAAACAGATGCTGCTATGTTATTAGCATACGTGTATTACATCTGTTTAGAAAAATGAAATATATTTTGCATATGGCTTGGAGGAAGAAAAAGAAAATGGATAATTGGAAAAATTTACATGAAACATGGTTCAGGTTGTTCGGGCAGGGCACTCTTAAACTGACAAACGGATTAAGGAGGAATTTTTTCGATTTTAAAGCTGATGGTGAAATTTTTCAATTTGGCGGAAATTTATAATATTCATAGGTTTTTTGATATACGAGTACATACCAATACCAAGTTCTTAGTCTATGAGAGAGAGATTGAACTTTAATTGAATTTAACTGAAAAATTAACCTTGTGAGAGAACAGAATTTGGTTGGACCGTTTATACCGACTATTTTTTCCAATTCATTCTCAACCTCGTCCTAAAAACTTGCTCACTGTGCACACTACATTTCACCTATGCTTACAAGGTGAGGGTCCCTTCTCGTAATCACCGATTTCGTCCAAATTCACAGTATAAGTAGGGCTTGACTAGAAATAAAAGTGACGCAAGTCGGAACTCCAGATGACCAAACCAAACCGAAATAATGCATAATGTAGGGGAGTCCGGGGTTTTGTAGGCTTATCCCTTTGAAAATACTCAAATTTGAAAATTTTCGCGGAAGTTGTCGCGGTTAAATTGCAATAGAATTTGAACGAAAATGCCAAATTTATTCGGGTAAAATGCCAACCACAGGGGAGATATGGAGATTTTCGATTCCGTAAGTGGCACTTCCGTGCGTTTTCAAAGTTCGCCGGAAGATGACGAGAAGTGGGTGCCGAAAATTTGTTATAGATTTAAGCTTTTTTTTAATTGGTAAATGACATCTGATCTTCTTGAAATTTTGTATAATATCTTAGTAAAAACGCATACATAAAAATAAACAAAAAAATGGATTAATCGATAAGTTCTAGAAAAACATTTTCAAATGAATTTTTCAGACAGAATTTTGGCCGTCGAAATTAAATTTCCGAACTTAATCAGAGGAGGAGGGAGAATATGTTCAAAAAATCAGAAAAAAAATCACAAAAGACTAGCAAAAGGAATTTTTCAAATCGGATAATATTTACCCCACCTCCCTCACAACACCCAAATTCGGGAAATGAGAAACTTTTATCCATTGGTGTCTATGAATGACCTTTTGACTTTGAATTTTTCATCCATTTTTTAATCAGATTGTGTACGAATATTCTACACAGGTGGTAGAATATAAAATAAGTACCCCCACCACTGGAAACTAATTTTTGTTTATTATAATAATAATATACATGTAACCCACCACGAGTTACAACTCTGTAACCCGCCGCCGTACGATTCCAAGAAATCATAAAAAACTCACAATGAACTCAGCAAAAAGAATTTTGAAATTCGGTTAGAATTTGGCCGAGAGATAAAGGGTGAAGCTTTACAGTATATGTATGCTGCTAATTAACGTAAGTCGAAAGTAATTAGCAAACCTTGCAATCTGATTTTGGAAAATTCTCCTAAACTTTTGGTTTTCTGTATATGAAAGATAACAGATTATAGATAAATGCAACGCAAAGTAATATTGCGAATGGCTCGGCCATCTGGAGCTCCCACTTGCGTCACTTTCATTTCTAGTCAAACCCTACATATATATACTGTGAATTTGGACGAAATTGGTGATGACGACTAGGAACCCTCTCCTTGTTAGTTCATTGCCTTCATTTTATATACATATATATATGAGTAGGTATCGCACTAAAAACGAAAAAGTTTGTTAAGTTTACCTCTTACTTCTGATAAAGAAATTACCCAATATTGAAAAAAATTTACCTATGTTAAGATGTGTAATTCTCCTCAACCAAACAATTTTTAATTTAAATTTTACCAAAAAAAAAAAAAATACTTGATTTTCACATAAATCTTTCTGTAGAACCTACCTACTGTTTCTTAAAACGTAAGCCAAACCAGAAAGCTTCTTTTTGTGTTTTTTTTTAACTACACTCATCTCGACAAGCTCAAGCTCTGTAATTTGAGAGATTAGATTTGTTTTCTTTCTGAAAAAACAAAAAACTTGACCAGCATCAACAGCTCACATACATACACACCATTAAGAGTTCCTTGATAGATAGCTGTAGTACTAACCAGTAGCGTAACTAAGGATGTATCGGCCCCCCGCAAATTAACATACTTGCACAGGAAAATTTAATTTGTTGTGTCAATTGTAAGGAAATACTTTCTGAACTTCGGATGTATGATATTTCCCATAATTTCTACGGGGAGACGAAATTATTCGCTTCCTCCTTTTGATTTTTTCAGGCCAGAAATTCCCACAATATGGGAGAATTCTATGATTTTCCAACTGTGCCTTCACTCCACTCACTCCAAGCCAGAGTTGAGCAGTGTTGCCAAGACCTGGATTGCCAAACTTATTTGCTTAGATTTACTTCGTGCTCTACATTCATCATTAAACCTTTAAAAAAACCACTGGCAGCCCCAGCATATGCTCACGAAAGCATATTAAAAGGAAAACCCATGAGTATTTGAGAGAAACTGCTAAGCAGGCAGGCCAATGCGAAAGGGGGAAAAGCTTCCCACATTAGTAGCCGAAAATATCCGATTACTTGAAGTAAGAGCCTGAGTGCACTGATTAGAACAGTGTTGGGAGCTTGAGGGAATTACTAAAACTTTTCAAAGTGAAAAATTTGATCTTATAGTATTTACATATTTTAATTTTCGTTCATTGTTTACTTATCTAATATTCTAAAGTTAAAGTAATACCCTTTCTCTCATCTACGAACTCTGATGCATGTACGCCTAGCCTAAGGAAATTAACCAAATATTTCTCAGAAAATAATTTACAGTGTTTCAGTTTCTGGCGTACTCTTTTTCTCCGTTTAAATACAAAGAATAAATAGAAGAATTTTCGACTTTTTTATTGTTGTATCATCAGTACTGTCTAGGCAGCAATTTGCAGCTGCTCAAAGCCTATAATGGTATGAATGCGTTTAGATGAAACTGAAATAATGAAATCATTACAGAGTTAATATAAGTTTACTTCAGAAACCGAATTTTAATTGAGTGAATCTAATTGCTTATTAATCCAGCGTTGTTATTTTATGTGGTTTCAAATTTCATCTTTTCATATGAAAATATTAATTTTTTAGACTTTCGTGGGCCCCTAAAAACTGTGGGCCCTTCCGCGTAGCGGGGTCTGCGGGGGCGTTAGTTACGAAAGTGGTCCAACACAAAATTCATAGAATCCTCGAAGGTAATCAATGGTTCACTGCAAAAAAAAAAACAAAAAACAAAAAAATTAACTCTTGTGGCATATTTTCAAAATGCGTTTAAAAACCAACCAATCCCCCTTCCTCCCACAAATTTACAATAACGGGCAGACTATTTGTCACAGCATAAAAACTACTTGTTGATGACATAAACCTAAAACCCATTAATACCCTTATCACAACTTAAAATAGAGTGTTAGATTATCGTAAATTCATCTTCTTATCACTCAGTTCACGAACCAATGGATGAGCCCTTGGGCTTATCTTTCCGTCTTGGTTTTGTTAAAAAAAAAAAAAAACAAAAAAAAATCGCTTAGGCAATTTAAAGAATAAAGTTTTCCTTGGTCCTACGGAGTTCTGCTCACCAATTCTATTCTTGTTTAAGAATTCAAAGAGAGGAGTCTTTAGGCGATAATAATCTCCGCCATTAGAGCCATTTAAAGCAATTTATAGCCACTTTATATCAGACCCAAACAAGGTTAAGTACACTTGTATAGGACAAAGGCTTTAGTGTCGCGCTCTGTGTTTATACAATAAATTCTATATAGAAATGCCTACTGAAGTAAACATATCGTGGTCATTCTCTTCATCTTAAAATTCCAACCACCACCTAACCTATACACAGTACATAAATTTTGATCAATTATGAATTTATTTATTTTTTAATGTGAATACTATGAATATTTATGAACAGTTCGTCCTGTAATGATTTTTTTTTTTTTTTAGACTAATTATGTAATTTGTAGATTCTATCAGAAGAGAGATATACATGTTGTGTTTTTTTTTGTATTTTGCATATTTACAGGTGTAAAAAAGATTATAACCGTTTAATAAGATGATTAGAGCCCCTTGGTATAAAGTGTGACAAGAAAAAATTGTTTCTGTCACACAATTCTTCCACCTTTTTTGAGAAATGGATCACTTTAAGGGTGCTTGGGATTCTTATCCTTCCTACATATTTACCCATGTCATCTCGTAACATAAGTATCCAACAGCAAATATGTACGTAGGCGTACATAAGAATCTGAGCGAAATGTGCTGGTTATGCGATTATTACAACACACACGTGTGATGAGATGAGATGAGATGAGAGCGTTAAAAATAAGAAGAAGTGGGAGGAAAAGACTGGTGCTTTGTGATGAATCATAATATGTCTGCTTACCTCCGCAACAAAATGATGGATGTCTGGAAACTTAATGGAGTAATTAATTCCAGTATTTCGTTTGTGACTAATTGTTTGAATAATGTATCACAAGTTGTTGTTGTTTTTTTTTATTATTGTAAATTACTTAATTTCTAAATAAATTCATTTCCGTAGAGTCATAGATGGCAGCTCCTCCACTACATCGTATGTTCAACGTTTATAGTTCCTTGCACGTATTTATAAAACTGTAAAATTCAAAACTTCTTATATCCTTGTCCATATCCATACTTCATTTTGTATTTCCTACAACTGTGTGAAGGACAATTCAATTCTAAAAACATGCCCAAGTCATCTCAGTTGTGTTATTTTTCAATATAACTCGATTATTTGGAGCACAATTGAAATCTGATGGAAGAAAACTTTAACGTCTCTGAAGTTGGATTGATACTCACTAAGAATTCCTTCTGCGCTTGAGTTGAAGGATATTTATATATGATGGAAGTCATTACAAGAAAGTCCTGAGTGTTAAGTGGCATCCTTCTGTTTTATTGCAATTTTATTTGGTTTATTTGTGCGTTTCCAAATTATCTATCTATCTTGCATGAAGCCCAATAAACCCACACAAAAACTATGACCACTGCTATTACTCTTGAGTTCAAGGGGAAGAGTTATCCATAGTCTGATGACTTGGACAAGGAATTGACGCTCGGAAAACCGATTACTGTAGCTTGGCATAGTTAAATTCATTGTCGTCTGAGACCGTAAAAAACTGAGCTTTTGATACAAATAAGTTGATATTGAATCAAGTTACGTAAAAAAAGTATCATGCGAAAGTCCAGATATGTACGAAGTGTGCAACCAAAGATTGAATTGACATAAGCAGAAACATGGTCATATCGCCGAAGCCCAAAACAATAACGAACCGCAGAGTTGAAAGCTACATTAAGTTTTCTCTGGGAAATTGAGTCAACTGCACAAAACAGCTCACAGCCGTAAGTAAGTAGTGGTACTACAAGGGCTTTAGTTAAAAATACTCGAGTCTGAACGGGCGTATACGATGCAAATAAAGATAGTTTGCGAAGAGTTGCATATATCCTTGATACAACAGATTTAACATGATCCGACCAAGTTAAAGTTCGATTCAATCTTACACCAAGACCTTTTACCACGTTATTATAGGGAATCACCTCGTTGTTCATACTGAGTACAGGGCAGCTAGGTATGTGAATTACGGTTTTATGTATAACTATATCACTGGACTTAGAAGTGTTCAGCTTGTTTTCAACAGCCCAGTTATAGACATTTCTTAAATCAGAATTCATGCACTCGACTGCATCACCAATTTGATTCTTATGCCTAGAAATGTATAATTGAACATCATCAGCATTCAAGTGGTATCTACAAATGCAGAATAACACCAGTAAGATCGTTGATGAAGATGATAAACAGCAAAGGTCCTAGAATAGATCCTTGGGGCACACCACTAAATACTGGCAGAAAATCTGAAACTCTGCCGTCACAACAAACCTGTTGCTGCCGGCCTGTGATGTAACTTACATGCTGAAGTAGAAAAATCAAAATGTGTAATGAGTTTATTAATTAAGACGGCATGATCAACTCTATCAAATGCTTTGGAGAAATCTAATAGGCTTAGAATAGTTAAATTATTTGCCGTCATTGGTTCGCGAATTTCATCGCTTATTTTAATTAAGGCTGTGATGCAGCTATGTTTTGACCTAAAGCCAGATTGATAGCGTGATAATAGGCCACTACTTTCAATATAATGACACAGCTGATTGTGCATTAATTTTTCGAGCATTTTTGAAAAGAAAGGAAGTATTGAAATAGGACGATATTCCTGGGAACCTAATTTTTTCAGAACTGGAACGATTTTAGCCAATTTCCATTTGATGGGAAATGTGGAAGATGAAATAATATTATTAAAGATATAAGTTAAGTGTGCAATTATGAAAAAAATTATTATTTTTATAAAGTTCGGGTGAATACCGTCAATTCCCATGGCATTGGATCTAATGGTCATTATTGCTGTATACACTTCAATCTCCGTTACATTTATGAATGAGTACCCGTTATTTTGATCATCCCGATGAAAAGTTGTTAAAACTTCTCCCATTTCTGCCGCCATAGATTTATTGGAGGTGGAATGATTAAACTCAAGATTTAGTTCATTCAAATCATTAGAAATAATACAGGATTTTGATTTACCCACCCCGATGTCTCTTAAATTCATCCACAGCTTTTTATTAGGGAGCTTCACATTGAACTTCGATCTGTAAAAAATTGTTTTTGATCGACGGATTTCGCTCGTCACTGAATTGCGTAGAGTACGAAAAAAGTTCCAACATTCAGGAGTTCTAAAGCGTTTCCACCTTCTATGTATAGGCCAAATTACGTTGATAGATTAGATTTTTAATTTTCGGTGTAAACCACATCTATATCAGCAGAAATTCAAGAAGACATAGAGATGGATTTCATTACTATGCATTTATTTAGAAAAGGATGAATAGTGTAAACACTGTCAAACTTTTTTGGGAATGCTGTCTGAAAAGATATGTAAAACTTAATAAACATCTGTATTTAAAACGATTTTTACTCACCCAAATCTTTTCGAACGTTTTAAATTATGTTATATGTCATGGATAATTAACCTACATACATATACAATATGCAACTACCTAAATATGAATGTCCAAGATATCATCAAGTTGAATGCTATATGAAAAAGTTAACAAATACAAACATTTACGAGATAAGAACAAAAACTCAATACAAACCAAAGACCTTCAATTCACATAATCATGAAATTTCCGTCCTCCAAACAAAGTTTCCCTAAATGTTTCCCCAGAGAAATTTCGTACTCTGGTGAAATTGTAAGGATTCTGTTGACATGACATGAAAGGAAAATATCGGTACTGGATATTTTTGTTATAGAAACAAAAGTTTTTATCATTTTGTACCTTTACCTACCGAAATACCTACGTATCGTAGATAATAATAATGATTTGGAAAAAAACTGATCAGAGATACTTTTATTAAGATTTCCAGATAAATGAATGGTAAAAATTGGAGTTAAAAAAAGACTGGCGGGTGGTATTGGGTATTGCGTTGTGAGGTTTTGTTTTTGTTTATCTATACTACGAGTACTTCGATAAATTAAGTTTGTGTGCAATAACCCTATACATTTATTAATTTGAAAATATTGTTGATATATGTATGTAATACCTATGTGATACACATAGAGTAAATTTAACTATGGTTAAGCTTAAGCAAATTGGCCTGCTTTTACTCCGCATGTGTCACCAAATATCCTGAGTATTCGAAAAATACGCCGATATTGAAGTTACTCCCAGCAATTTTTAAGGATATAGAATACCCCGAAATTACTCGCTTGATTCATTATTGACAATTCTACGAAGTAGTTGCCAGAGCTGGGCACAAGACCGTTAATCGTTAATTAACGAACTTAACTTTTCTAGTAACGGATTAACGTTTAAGAATATTAACGGATTCCTTAACTTCCATTAACTTTCCATAAGTCCGTTAAACGTTAATTGGGTACCTACTATTTATGAGGAAACTGACATCACGCCGCGGAAATCATGCTCTTGACTAGTTTGGGTCGTACATGTGTGTGGATACGCGTAGTTTCCGTGCATAGAAGCCATCACGCATAGAATATATATACACTTCAAGCTCAAGAATATCTTGGATCACTCCTATCGACAATTGCAACAACTGTATTTAAATTAAATTAATATAAAGGCTAGGTGTCTTGTGAATTGCACAGCTTTAGCCAATGCCTTATTAAAGGGAATAGATAAAAGGTTTGGACCTCTTCTTTACGATGAACAATGCCAATTTGCTGCGGTTTTTCACCAGTGATCTCCAGTATTTTGATTCTCCCGTAATTTTAATTTGATTTCGAAATAATAATTATAACAAACTAAGATTTCTACACTGTTTTCTTATTTATCTTCTATAGCCTACCTAAACTTCCCCAAACAAATTATTTTTTTTTATATAAGCAAGGGTATTATACCCGAGGCACATGACGCACTAGAATGATCATAGTGATCCAATTACTTAATTAATTGAATGATCATTGCTTGGTAAGGCAAGCACACGATATCTTGACGGTAATTTGATTTGACAGATGACAGTTTTCAATTTTGTAATTTAAAAACTGTGAGTTGTTTTTGATATATGTATAATGTGAGAAAGTTTTTCAATAATTCGCTTTGGAAAATATTCAAAATTTACCTTGAAAAATGTATCAGTAAATTTCACAAATGACATGTGACAGTGATGGCTTGAAAATCAGCTGATTTTTCCAATAACTTGCAGTTCCTCAAGGCTGAAAGCGCACTTATCGACAAAAAGAATGACAAGTAATGCATAAGGTAACACACGAGCTATGTAATGGTCATAACTCCGCCAATGATCGTTGATATGTTCCGTGTGTCTAGGGTATTTGTTTAATATACTTGCTCAGTTCACTAGTTTAAATACTATAAAGATTACAATTACTATTGGGAGTTAACGATTAATGTTAATTTCCATTAAATTTTCCATAAAGTAACGCTTTAACGTTTAACGAAGTTAACTTTTTTATTAACGGTGTCCAGCACTGGTATAGTTGCCAGATTTTACCCATTTACCACGATACAGAGAATACATGGTATTCTCATTACGAACCACGTTCCACCATTAGTAGACGAAATGTCGTCTAACGTATAGGAAAGCACGGTACAGAGAACACAATACTCTCTCTCCTTGTTTTTTTTATAGAAATGTATATATATTAGCGGACGCAAATGCCTCACATCAAAATTTAATGCGAATACCTTGTATGACGAAATTAACCTTACTTTTTTCATAAAAGTACAGTGTATAACAGTTCATTATGTCAAAAATTATTATTAGGACAGAAGGACTTATAAAGGTAGTATAGACCTTATAAGATTTCATTTAGGTTGTAAAAAAAATATTTAGCATGGATTCAAACCATTTCAAAACATCAATAATCTTAGCTTTCATCTGCAATGATTACATCTAAATTTACAAACAAGCATGAAAATTGATTCAACTCTGCTCATAGCTCGGAAAAATACTGAATGAGATGTAAATTAATTTGTGGGGAAATATTCATTATATATTTAGTAATTGTTGAGGTAATTTAATCAGTTTTAGCTTTGCAAGATTAAAGCTGATAAAAAAAGAAGTAAAAAGAAAAGTAAGAAAGCAGACAAGTATCTAGGTCTATGGTACTGAAATTATTTAAATCTTTCATTTTTATGCAAGACCCTTGAAAAACGTTAACAAAAGACATCATATGAAAGAAACGGAAACTAAAAGAACTGGTCAACTATACTCAACTGTTTTGGTAGAAAATAAACCAAAGTTATTCAACAGTAGAATATCCATTAAGGAGAATCTTCTCATGCCATATTACCCCTCCTTTCTTTCATTTCACAACAATTGAATCAAAGTCATAAAGAAATTCTTTTGCATTCGCATGCAAATTACCTACTCATACCTAATAGTCTACAAAATGTAATGTTACATACTAAAATGTAGAAGAGTTGATCTCTGAATTCAAATAAATCTTTAGTTCGGTAAATCTCTCAAAAGTATTCATACTACAAACAGAGTAAACAATAAAATTGCAATAAAAAAAGTAGAAAAAACAAGCACTTCACTTTTACGGCGCTAATCCTTTTTTCAAATACGCAATAAAACTGGGTTTCATTTTGTTACCCATTTAGGATTACGATGAAACGCCTTATTGATTGATAAAAGGCATTCTCCTCCATATATTTATTACTATTGTCGCGTGAGTCGTCGTCATCGTTCTTCGTCTTGAATCCATCCATCCGCAAGTATTCCCATTCTCAAAAAAAATCCTTGGCTCTACAAAGTGTTGCTTATCCGGAAAAGATATCTTTCCTTTTACAGCAATAACATTCACTTTTCTTTATAGGCTTTTGACGCTTTTGTGGTTATGATTACTGATTATAATAACTTTGCTTTTTTTTTTATATGCCTTCTTGAATACTACTAAACTTTGGTGGAAATGTGATTGATAAGGATAAGACGAATTTATTGAGATATTGATGTGATCATAAAGAGATGTTTTCAGATTTTATTGATCCAGATATTCTCAATAAAACTGTATTGGAGTTAGAGGAAGATATTGTTTTGATACTTTTATGATTCAGATATAAATATTTGACTTGTTTCATGAATAATGGAAATATTCAATGCTTTTATAATATTATTAGTTTTGAATTTTGTTAGAAGCTTAAGGATATAAAGAAGGAGTATCAGATTCAAATTTAAATACAAATTAAGTTAATTGGTACTCTACTCATGCGTGCGGAAATTAAAATTGTTCAATTGGTTTTGGACAATCATTACGTTGTCGATTCTCAATATGCAAAATGTATAAAAAATGTTATAGACAAATTCTCAAGTAAATTTCTAAGGAAAAAATGTACGCTTCGAAAAAAAACTTTGGTTATTCAATCTTTTCCACAGACTTTTCCTATTACTATGATTTTTTTTTTTAAAAATTTACATGAATTTTCCTCGATTTTTTAACTTATTTTTAACTTTTTAACTTTGGTTATTCAATGTTTTCCACAGACTTTTCCTATTACTATGATTTTTTTTTTAAAAATTTACATGAATTTTCCTCGATTTTTTATGCAAGTTTTCATGATTGTTGAAGAGAAAGTATTGATGCCAATAGGACGGAAAAAAATGATTCCGCATAGCTTATAAAACTTTTTTGTCTAAAAATTCCAGAAATTCCAGAAAAATTGGAAAATTCTGCAGTTTTCCTGAAACAGATTTATCACTAATCATATCGATGAAAATTTTTCCGATGATTTTTCCGCTTTTCCGATGGAATTTTCCACAAAAGCAACTTTATGCAACTCATTTCGCTCTACAACTTTGTCTTAGGTTGTAACACGCTCAAACGCTTCCTTGGTCGGAAAGCTCCAGAAAAGCGTTTTACATGAATTTTCCTCGATGCTTTCTGCAAGTTTTCATCATTTTCGGAGAGAAAGTAATGATACCAGTTGATAGGGAACTTGGTCCTGCATAATTTAGAAAACTTTTTTACCGGAAAATTTTCCGGAAAAGTCGGAAAATTCCGGAATTTTTTTTTTGAAAAATCGGAAAACTGTGCATTTATACTAATCAAATTTGTACCAAATTTTCAAATGATTTTTCCCGATATTCCGGGTTTTCCATGGAAATTTCCGGTTTTGATAGATTCAATTGTCACGCGACATGAACTTGTGTTCCAAATTTCAGCTCGCTGTGATGACGAAAAGTGGGTCTACGAGAGTGTCGAAAATAGTAAAAACGAAATATACAGACAGACAAATTCGTGTACGAGTTAAAGGGACGGGCTGGCCTCAAAAAATCTAAATAATTTCGTCTTCATAGAGACAGTTCCGATTTTCTTTGAATTAAAAAAAAAAAACTTATTAATCAACACGCAAAACTAATAGAATTTCGTGATAATACCATCGACCATTTTCTGAGAAATTAAATCTATTATTATCTCTAACTTTCTTCTAATTGACTTATCAATTTTGTTAAACACTCATGAAAAACAGAGATATTTTTTTTTCAATTACCTTCCACTTTGTTCAAAAATTAATTGAAAAAGTTTATTTTTCCACACACAAAATGAGCGAAATACTTTTTTATTAGTAGAAATTATTGTGGTTTCAATTTAATGAAACTATAGCCATCATCATACCTTACACTTAATTAAACACTGTTCACTGTTCTGTTCAAATACTGATAGTTGGTAAAACTAAAATCGCATTCAAAACAGTGAAAATATAGAAACGTACATAACATACCCAAAATTAATTTAAACTTTTGTGGTTCTTGAAAAAAACAAACAGAAAACAATTATTATTATTATTGTATGGTGTGCAACATATGTATATACATACTTGAAAAATACATAGAACTGTTACATGCCACATTTTTTGATAATTGCAAATTTGAGCTTTGAAGCTAATAAAAAATACCGAGGAAAAAATTCAACACACAACTTTTGAAGTGCTGTGCGAGAAAGTGTTCTTTTTCGTAATTTACCCAGAAAATTTGCATGGAAATTGAAAATTACACCTTAAGTTTAGCATTTTACCTCTATTTAAATGGAGTTAAATTTTTGGCGTGTATTATAATTTATGAAAGTTTGTATTGATATGAGTGATGAAGATCTTCTATTGGTCAGAAATTTGCAATCTTGGTTTTATAGCATACTTACTCGTATATGTTAGTAGAATGCTGGCTCCAGTGTTTTACTGCAACTTGGCTCTACTTAATGGAAGGTGAAATCTTCTCGATTTTCTTTATATGGCTTTTACTGTATACATGTAAGTCAGTTTTTCAGGTACAGACACTGGAATTTTTAAATACAAAAATTATGGAAGAAACATATCTGCTTAAAACGACAACTTTAATTTGTATCATCAAAAACAAACAACAATGTAAATTAGTTTTTATGATATGACAGACACTTTAAGTTGTTTCTTTCCTTTTCTTGTTGTTAAATCTAAATTAAGTCATACATATAAGCCTGAATGCATGGTTTCTCTATACAGAAAAGTGATTAAACTTTTTTCAACAATATAAAGTAAAACTTTTGTTTAAATAGAGATATCCCTTTGAACTAACTATATATGTATACTGCAGCCAATAAAATACGAAAACATTTTCCGTTCAAGTTTTATCTCTATTTAGAGCTATGAAATTTTAGGAACGTTTAAAAATTCCAACTTTAGACGAAACTTTTTAAGTGCACTTTTATCTGTTGCTCTCTCTTTCACATAAGTAAACTCTAGCTAGAACATGCGAGAATTATATCTTTGTCGATAACGAGTTTACTAGTAAAGTTTATAAACTTTCATTGTATGTTTTGTAGAAATGAGCCAAATGTAAAGAATTCTATCATTGTTGGTCATAAAGAATATATATGGTCACAGAATCATTGTCACTTTTGTATACCTATGTAGTTAGTTATACACTAAGAATAATGTCTCTAGAAAGATTTTTAAATTTTTCTCAAAACTTTTACAGAGAATTTTTTTTTCTGTTATTTTTGTTAAAAATTAGTTTAGTGGAAAATTCTGCAGGAGACAGGGTGTACCTATGGTAAAATTATTGGAAAGTTAAAAAAATAGATCTATGAAATTTGTTTTAAAATTAATTTTTAAAAATTTTAAAAAAAATCTTCATATTAGCCAAAAAATAATAATAATAATAGAAATCATAAAAATTGGTCTTCTATCAAAATAAAAGAGAAGTTTACGTCAATTAAGTTGGGATCGCCATTTCATGGTAGAAAATTTTTGAATACGTCAAAATTTAGGGCTCAATTAGGGCTAATTTAATGCCACTTTCACGAATTTAATGCTCTAGTATTTTTTAAAAAAATCCATGGATAATCCAAGTTTATTAAATGTTAGGACCACCACTACTGAGATTAGGTTAAATAGTATTGTTACAATACTGTGCACTGCATAATATTTTAAGGCTCAATTAGGGTTAATTTAATCCATCTTCCGCGAATTTAATGCTCTAGTACTTATTATCAATTTTTTTAAAAAGTACAAGAGCATTAAATTCCTGGAAGTGGCTTTAAATTAGCCCTTATTGAGCCCTAAATTTTGACGTTTTCAAAACTTTTCTACCATGAAATGGCGGTCCCAACTTAATTGACATGAGAAGTTTTACGCGCCATTACATCCTATCGCTTGGCTGAAATAGCAACTTTGATTTGAAAAACGAATACAACTATTCCATTTTTTGGGAAAATTTGTACAGGGGATGGACACCTTAAAATTCAATTATTTTTGTTCTATTATAATTCTCGGCTAACCGAACCCAACAATTCAAATCAAAGTCCCTTTGGATCCATTTGGAATAATTTTTTGAAGTATTTTTTCGTTAATTTTCTCGTTCTAACAAACATTAAAAAAAAAAAAAAAAAACTATTTTTAAAACTCAATTATCATTCATAGTTGATCCCAAATTACCTAGACTCGAAATATTGAAGCTAAATAAATTTAAATTCTTCTGTAGCAAAATTTGAAGGAATATCACAGCCGCCGTTCACAATCAAGTCCCCAAAATTCAGGATAATAATAATATATCTCAGGAATGAACGAACTAAAACTATTTTCGGTCGAAAAGAAAACTTCAAATCTAGATTAGTGTCAATTAGCTCTATGCTGTTCATCTGGTATAGAATCGAAGAAGGCAATTAATTCAGAATAGCATTTGTTAAAAGCCAGTCACACACAATGGAATGGAATCAGAATTTATAGTGAAGAATAGTAGCGGTTTTCGGTGTGTCTTTGTAAACCATTAATAATACTTAATAAATGCAAACTCTCTCATCTAGTTATCTGGATAATGAAATCACCGATTGACGTAACATCATGAGATTAATCTAACCTAATGTCCTTATAGACATAACTTATCAAATATATGTATCAAGTTAAATTAAATTGGCATATGCAGGTATTCCACACACCCAAATAAATATTCATTTCACTGTGATTTTTTTTACAAGCTGAAAAAAACAACATCTATATCCAAGATGAACACAGATTGATTGGAAAATCGATCCATAGAATAGCATAATTGCATCATCATTACAAACATCATTTGACTTGAACTCGTTTGTAAATAAATCAATGTGCAACTAAGGGGGGCCATTCAGAGTTCGACTAAGCAATTTATTATACACAGTTAAAGTGGGAAGTTTCATTTGTGGTCATCAATTTTGTACAATTTTTCCTTGGTGGTTATATATCACTTCAGAAATTGTAGGTCGGTTCTATAAAAATGGCAAGAAAAAAAAAATTAGTCCTTTATTATTGATAGGCAATAAACGAATCGAAATCATAAAAAGCTGTTTGGGGTAGGTTAGCAAGAAAAATTACATTTAAAAATGTTTTGATAAAGAAATTTACCAAAAAAATTATATGCAGAAACTTTGTCCTTGTTTTTATTATTTATATAAATGTAAAAAATCAAATTTTGTTGTTTAAGAGCAGGCATGCACATGGAATATCCCTAGAAAATAAAAAAAACGGATTTTAAGAAAGTTTCCGTGCATTTTATTTGTTTATATGAACATTCCTCCATATACTATAATCTTCGTTCTCCATGATCTCTTAGAAATTAACAAAAACATTTTCTCTCAAATTTTTCCTGGCTAGTTGGTCAACATTTCGAAATAGTGTAGAAAATCATTATTTTATTTTTAGGAAATTTCTCGGTAATTTTTCTTTTGAATTTATATGCACTTGGTATGCGACAAAATTGGTTCTATTCCTCTTTTGATTGATCAGTTTGCATTTTGTCCGGAAACGGAAGGTCCCGGCTTCAAAAACCGGACAAAGCGGTTGTTTTTTTTTCTCTTGCAGTTAAAATTTAATTTAAAATCGTTAAAAATAAAAACTGTCTTTTACTTCATCTATGACCGATTCTAAAAATGTGAGTACAAGTCCCGTATGGGATAAGATAAAAATAAATAAATGAAATTTGCGTTCCAATGATTAATGCACAAATATAAAGTTTATAATATAATATAGTACATATTTATAAAAGATATAAAATGCCTGGGGGTCGCAATGCTTGGACCCAATATGGAAAGAAGACACAATTTTGTGACAAGTTTAATGCTGTAGAAGCGAGTTCTCCCCTGTTAAAGATCATGATAGATTCAATCGTTTCCAACAAGTAGCGTTTTAGATGTGCGAATTCAGCGAGTTTTCATACTATCAAAGAAATATATAGGCATACAGGGTGTTTCCCACTAGGAGGTCAATAAAGTAGCAGGTGATAGTACTCACCTAGATAAACAAAAAATTGTGGGGCAGAGGGGGGGGGGGCATATCAACAGTTTAGGACTTACAGGGTGATTAAGAAAAAAGCTAGTTTTTCATAAAACAACCTGTATCTTAAGAAGTACCGTGCGTATGGTCAGAGTTACGGACTCATTGTATGCAGAACTTCATGGCCTTTCCAACGACTGCTCAACCAGCACCAGTACCAGTACCCTTCTCTCTCTCTCTCTCTCTCGTTATTGGAGTCTAAAAGAAATATTTCGGATTTTCTTACATTTTTTGTACTTTGACCTATATTTTTTTTTTTCAAAAAGGTCATTAATATAACTTTTTTTTTATAAAAATTATAATCTCTAGACTCTTTCATTTTACCTATTACATACTATGTGCTAACTGTAACCTTTTAGGAATTATTGGCGCATAGCCTATTCAGGTCATACCGAAATTTAGTGATTTTTTTTTTTAATGACGTGTTTGCAGTCACCAAGGGAATAAATTATCTTTGGGAATAGGTCTCAGAATAGCTTTGAAAATAGGTTAAGAGCTAATAACACTTTAACGGTTTCAGATAGCACGAACTAAAGAGGAAGGTCCACACTTTTTATAAAATAAAGTTATGTTAATGATTTTTTGCAAAAAATATAGAGGTCAAATTAAGAAAGAAGGTAAGAAAATCCGAAATTTAGACAACCATAACTCTTGAGAGGAGAGGGGTTAGGGGCTGGTTCAGCAGTCGTTGGAAAGCCCATTAAGTTCTGCATACAATGAGCTCTTAACTGTGATCGTACGCCCGGTACCTTTAAGATACACGGTGTTTTGTGAAAGACTAGCTTTTTTTGTTAATCACCCTGTAACTTCTAAACGGTTGATATGTCGCCTCCCGCCTCCCCCCCCCCCCCCCCTGCCATACAATTTTTTGTTTGGTTAGGTGTGAGTACTATCAGCTCCTGCTCTATTGACCTCCTAGTGGGAAACACCCTGTATATGTTTTTATGTTTCTTTGGTACTATATATCATACAACGAACGTTTCCGGCAGTTAGTGAGTAGGTACTACAGCAACACTAAACACAGCTGCATAATTAATTTTGCTAAAAGAAAATGATAGACCATGAAGCAATTAAAAAAAATGCTATGCTTTACAGAAAATACTTAAAAATCGCTAGATAAAAGTTAAATTCATTCTAGGGAAAATAAAAACTAGATGAAATTTCTTAAGGCAACACTTAAATGCTGAAAGATTAAAAAGAAATGTCGTAACTTTTTTTTTTTGTTGAAGAAAAAGTTTTACGCCTCTGGATTAATATAAGTCTCAAGTGAAAAGAAAACATGATGTCAAGAATCTCTCATTGCCGTTTTCAAGCAAAAAGTTTTCATAATAAGTGCCATGTCTATGTATTACCCACTGGAATAAAATAATTTAATGACCCCATTCACAACAGTCCTCGAGAGAATTTATTCTGGTATTAACATATGTATACTGGAGTGAAGAATAAGGTTGTAGGTACCTACCACCAATAGGACCTGATTGTTTATTATTTAGGTCTCCTTGAAATTGGCCAGACCGAAAGTTCAACATTATTGACATATACTTATGTCAACTTAAGTCCGCATAACATCGCTCCTTCATAATAATTCTCTAAGAACATCTTCTATTTCTTTTTTGTTGTTTTATCTCAAATTTCTATAAGCTCATTTACATCAATCTTGGGAGTAATTTACAAAAGCCTACAACTTTAAAAATGAAAACAATGGTTTTTTCTACTTTGTTTTCTTTCTTTATTTTATAACCTTTTAAAGAGACGTGGGAATATTGTCTGAAAGAAAATTTATGGAAGTACAAAGATAAAAAAAAAACTTCAAGCTAATGTAGGTACCATTTAAGATTTGAGAAAAAAAAAACAAAAACATTGAAGCAATTGCATTGACGATAAAACTGATTCTAATCTGGGTTGACCTTTCAAATGGTCCTTTCTGTCGTAAAAGAGAAAATACAGTGGTATGTCGACAATACATAAATAATCTTACTCTCGTAACTATATACTTATGTTTATATACTTATATATTTAACGAAAAATATCTCTTAAGAAATTTTTATTTGCATTTTTATTCATGCAAAATTTAAATGCATATCATCACGAGATTGTAACCTCAATTCATTTGGTTCTATTATTGGGTTTCAGGTAAAAGTTCTCTTTTGTATTATAGCTTTTTACGGAAAATCGCATGATTTAGTTTAAAATCGTTTCAGAAAACTTTAAAAATTTATGACTATATATTACTTCAGGTGCATTCAATTTGTGTTCATGTTTCAGTATGAAATCTCCTCGATTTGAAGTTAAATATCGATAGAGATATTTCATATATCTATAATGAAACATAAATGTAAATTTCATAAATTGATAACAACAAAACTCTTATGGATGTTTGTAATGCAGTACGAACTGCAGACGTATATTTTATTTTATGCACTACTATATAGAATTATGAGCATATTGCTTAGTAAAATAAAATGTTTTATGGCTTTTATAAAATGGATTTTTGCATGAGATATCGCCAATTTTAAATTACTGCTATTAAATGAAATTTTTGATTCGTATAAGGAGGTCGATGATTGGAAATTACCTTGAACCTCTAGATAAGTTTTTGTGTTCTAAAAGCTTTCCTTTAAAATTTTGTTGCTAAAACATTTGCCAACCAACCAACCCTACAGTTTTGCTATAGCTATGTAAATGTAATTTAAGAGCTCTGTTCTCATATGAACATTTTCACGCGAAAGTATTATTCAGGTGTATCTCTTCGATGAAAAATAAAATTAAGAAATATTTTCGATATCTACATGAATGGATACTAAATAGATATATTCAATCTAAATGTAATCCAGAAACAACTTTCCCGCGCGGGAGAGATGTGCATCTTACTTCAATTGTTTCCGGCTTATTTCCGGCTTTTACACTTTCTGAATTAAATTGTTTTCGTACTTTATATTTCAAAATTTTGTATTTACTGAATATGATATAAACCTCTAAAGATCTAACTACATATAAATCAAATCCTTGAATTGTTTTTGTCACTACTGTTAATCCTGATATCCTCCCCTCTTAATTATCTCAAGTTTTGATTGTTGTCTTCACTTTCATATGACTAACATTTAATTATTTAGTTCATCTCTAAACCAGTATAACAGTTAAATTCTTTTATTATCATGATAACCAGTAATTCAATAAATCTGGTTTGGGCTTATTATGATCCAGCTATGTAGACTTGATTAACATAACAACAACAAAAACCAACTGTTATACTGGATTAAAGCTCATTCTACTTACATGCATGGTTGACTGTTATATTACAACAAAGTGAAAAGTGAAGCCGTGAAGGCGACGTCCACACCATAGTGAACACAAAGGAATAAGTACTAGGAGCTTGCGCAAGTGAGCATACAAATAATGTTGTGAAAAAAATTCCACGAGGAAAAGAATTAGTATACAAGCGAACTGCTAGCAGTACATAAAAAACTTGGGACAACAATAGAAAGAACATTTAACCGAAAATTTTCAATTTTATTAAAATAACTATAAATTTATCTATTTAAATCACAATACGAGTTGTACTAGATGCCGTTTCATCTGAACCTCACCCTATAAATACCGGTGTGCCCCAGGGCTCTGTTACCTTCCTTCTCTCTTCTTAATTTTTATTAGTGATCTGCTTTCCCTTACTTTCAGTCCCATCCATAGTTTCGCCGATGACAGTAATCTTCATTTTGCTTCCTCATTCGAAACTATAGCGAACTCCAAAGAGAATTCCATATCTGTCAAACGAGATTGCATGATTAGATTATTGAATAACGATCTTGCCGATATCCTCGCTTGGGGCAAAGCGAATCGCATCGAATTCAATGCATCCAAGTCACAAAGCTGTCTCATTTCATCAAAACAAGATAATAATTTATCCACTTCCGTTTCTTTTGATAGAGCACTGATTTACGATACACCGTCTTTATGCATTCTTAGCATTAACATTTTCAGTAAGTTAAGCTGAACAGATCACATCTTCTCTGTTGCTAAAGAAGCATCGAAATGTCTTGGATTTCTGAAAAGGTGTAAGAAATATTTAAACCCGTCAAATTTAGCGCTCCTCTAAAAGTCGTATATCAGACCTAAAATCGAATACAATTCTCACATCTGGGCCGGGGCTGATCGCAAAGCCTTAGCTTTATTGGATATTGACCAAAAGAGAGCCTTTAAGCTCATTGGCGATTTGGAAATAACTTGTCATATCGACTCACATGGGCACCGCCGCAATGTTGGATGTCCTTCGCTCCTTTATCGCTACATGTATGGTCAATGTTCCGATGAAATATCTAGTCTGATCCCTTGTAGAATGATTCCTGCACGCAATACTTGCGCTACAAATCGTGACATCATTTTACCCATAACATTACCTTCGGACGTAGGTACAGTAAAATGGTGATTTTTTATCCTGAACTGTGCGAATGTGGAACAGTCTACCATCTTCTGTCTTTGCTCCGGCATACAATCTGCGAAAGTTTAAGAGTGACATACATCAGCACCTCCGCCGCTCTCTCACATTCTCTAATTCCTTTCCCTATCTCCTTGCTGCCATGCTATGGTTTGCATCATAGGGTATCTCCTGAGCTTTGCTTAATAAAAAAAAAAATAAATAAAAAAAAAATACCCATAGATTTGTAAAGTAAGATTTATATTTTTAGACTTTTTATTTGTACCTAATTTATTTTTAAAAATATTTGTTTAGGATATATCATAATACTCGCTTTCTAATGAAGTACCCCGATTTTATAGGTGGCGACAAAAGCAACAGAAATCATAAACAAAATCAGAATATGAAAATTTATTAAATCACAAAAATTCTACTTCTGCTAAGCTACTGCCAACGTGAGGAAAACTAAGATTTTTTTTTTATTGTTACGTTGCCAATATTTGTTTAAGCATTCGCGTCTTTAAAAAATAAATTTGATGTGAGAAATTAATTATTTTGTAAAAAGTTAAAAAAAGTCACAATAATTAAAAATGTTTTTTTTTTATTACCAGCACTGTCTTGAGTAGACAAACAGCGCTGTTAATAAAAAAAATCTTTAATTACTTCTGTTATCACTTTCTTTAACAAAGTAGAAATTTCGATTTACTGCTTCTAATCTTGCATCTGCCCTGCTTTATTGCTTTATAGTATCGCAACCTTAAGTATAAATTATGTTTTTGCATTTTTATTAATTGTAATTTCAATTCATACATTGACCATCACCCAAGATAAACAGCACAAACAATCCCAAGCTCATACGAAATATTTAAAAATTACAATTACAAACAAGTTGTCGACGCGCTGCTTAAGATTTAAAATAAATTCAACGTGTGCTATCTTATTATTCAATTCAAAGATATCTACATAAACCTGTATAATATATATATATAAGCAAATCAGCTTTACATATATATGTACATATATGGTATGTATGTACATATTTACTGTATGAAGTTTACATATCAATTAAACATATTTATGGGTAGTTTGCTGATTGAATACCTTTCAATCAATTAACGTAACACGTAAATTGTATTAAAACTTCAAAAAATCATTTATCAATTTACTAAAGTCTCATAGAAGTTATAGTTTTAACGACTTTTGGTCTTAAGATGTGAATTTTATATTTGATTTGATTAGATCATGATTTTCTATCAAGCATTTGCTTTATTCCTGTTGTTCTTTAGTTCAAAACTAAATTATAAATTATAAATGAATATTACCTAGGAACGAACTTTGAATAGGGCTATTACGTATGTAGACAGTACCGCCGGACATAAATAACTCCACACATGATATTAGCAGTAAATTTATTCTAGTCAAGTTAAGTCTAGTCTAGCATTAACTTCCGACTGTGCTATTTTTATTTTCTACTTACTTCCGTACCATACTCTTTTTAATGAATTCTAATTATTGTTGGTTTTATTCAAATTGGCAATGGTGTCTCAAGTTTTTTTTTTGTAGCCTGATTGTTGTTTTCACTGTAGAGGATTCAACATTCGCATCATCTCTACAGTATACTAGAAGATGGGTTTTTATTTGTATTGATGTGATTTTTTTTTTTTTTTTAGCAGATGCATAGTGTTTAGAGAATGAACAAAGAACTTGATAGGTTTGCATATTAAATTTCTTCTAGTTGATAAAGGAAGATATTTAGGTGATCTAGCTGGATTTAATTGAGTTGGTAAAAAAATAGACACAAGTTATAATTATCTGTGCAGTTAGTACAACAAACTGCAGCTTATTAGGACAACTGCCTTCTATAAGTAAAAGAAGACAAATCCGAACACAATTGTTGTTGGAGAGTTTTGCTATATGAAAATTCATAGCGAAATAAGCCAATCTGAAATTGACTCAGTTTGCTGGTAAGTCTGCAGCTCGAGAATTGAGTATACGGTAGGCAGGAACCAAGCCGTACTGACGATTATACGGTTCCTGCTTATATGAAACGCCCTTTTCTTTGCAATAAAATTTATTTTTTCAAAGATTTTTCGTTTGCATAAAGAGTTTTTTTTCAACTCAATTCTCGAGCTGCAGACTTAGCAGCAAACTGAGTCAATTTCAGATTGGCTTACTTCGCTATGAATTTTCATATAGCAAAACTCTCTATGAAATGCTAGTCCCGCATAGGGCTAAGTCTTGCTAGGCATTCAATTAAATACGTAGTATTTCGCCTCATATAATTCACACTTAAAATTTATTTTAAGTCTATTTATGGGGTCAGCTTGCCTGTTTGCTTTGTCGTATACGGCAGGCAGGAACCAAGCCGTACTGACGATTATACGGTTCCTGCTTATATGAAACGCCCTCTTTTGGCAATGAAATTTATTTTTTCAAAGATTTTTCGTTTGCATAGATTTTTTTTTCATCACAATTGTTGTTGTTGACTGTTACAATAAAATAGCCTATCATAAGTTTCTCCAGCTCCTTATGGACTTTTTTATCATTCCCTCAAATTATGTAATATTTACTTTATATTCACCAAAAACCACATAATTATTTGTTGTAGTTAATGCAGTATATACATATATATATTTAAAATAATGTAAGAAGTAAGTACCAAATCTCAGGAATTACCCAAACATAACTTCATTCATCTCGAAACCTTTAAAATAATTGCATTACATAAACACTTATATACGAATGCTTCAAACTGATGCTATGGGTAAACCGCAATTCACTTGGTTAACCGACATTTAGAATTATTACCGATGTAATGATTGCTTTACAGAGAGTAACTAGTCGTCCATCTGGAGTTTAGCACAAGTGTTTATGAACACGTTCTTGGCTGGATGATGATATTTCGCATCTCTGTGGTTATCGCATGTTTATGTTTCAAGTGATATCCGTAGTCAATATAGATAGAACTAAGACGATTTCTGCAAATTCTCATCCCTCAAACCCTCCCTTTCTTCCGCCCTTCTTCATACATAACACAATATAATTTATTATATTCGTTACCTGCCGTCAACGTGCAAATATCTGAAATGCATTGAATTCTTGAAAATTATGCCATGCCTGCACCTCTATAGTTATAAACTACATACCTCGTCTTAATTCATTTGTCACCGGTTCCATCTGTGTTTAGGAACATTTCATATGCATTTCTGTGCATTTTAATCCACTCAATGTCAACCCGAAATTTGACTTTGAAGTATAATGGCTTGTGGTTATTACCAATGCATGTAGTAGGTACATACATATATAAAGATATATGAGCAAGTGGATGTAGTGAGAATAACAACAACAGCAACAACAACAACATTTGTTAGACAGATGAAGAACCACAAATGCCTTCGCTTGCAGGCGATGTTCACCCGGGGTCTATTTAGGTCATCCTTGCACAATATTTGGGTGGAATTTCGTCGACCACAATTTTACCATTTTGTTCTTCGTAAGTTTGCAAATACTACATGGAGCCATGAGAGGTGTTATTACTGATAGAATTCACACTCTTATTGATTTTTGGTTATATGTAATCATCATTTTGCAGCGTCATTCTGGAAGAAAATTTCGTTTCGTAGTGGGTTATCACGGAGTTTTTCATGAAATTTCACTCAAATTATGATTTTAATTTGCAGAGGTTTTATAATTTTTCTTATAGAGATTATAGTCCAGTCAATATGGGTTTTCGTCCTACAGAAGGTGCGGTAGTTGTAATTTTTATACATGTATGTTACTTAGTTCCGGGCCCCGATAAAAGATCAAAGTTTTCACCCTTGGAGGGGTCTGATCGGTCCGCCATCATTCATTAAAGGTACGTTTTTTTTAAAAATTTCTTCAACGGCGATACAAACTTTACCACTATAACTCCTGGGTGGAGAAAGGTTGGAGGAGGGGGGGGGCTCGGGACTGGTCGCGCAGTCGTTGGAAGGGCCATGAAGCTCTTGCAATGAGCTCTTCGTAGGATCAACCATTGAGGAATTATTTTGAAAAAACGAGGTTTTTGTATTTTTAATGCAAGGTAACCCCTCCAAGGAGATAATTGGTATTTTTTGGGGTCCAGAACTAAGTAACATATATAAAAATCACAACTACTCCACCTTTTGTATGGCCTTATTTAGCCCTTATTGACTGGACTATTATGAGAATATGAAATTCGCTACTTACATTTCGGCAGTTAAACTATATTTAAAACAAAGGTGCGCCGCGCCGCATTGGGAAATTTTTATTCTTTTTATATTTTGTTTGTTGTTTGTTATCCACAGAAACAGAAAATATTTCGAGTAAAAAGTCTACTAGTTTTTCAAAAGTTGAACAGCTGCTCGATAATACTGCTTGCAATAACTGTGTTTGTTTCATCGTCGCTGGTTAGGCCATGTTTATTTTCTTTGGTATTCATTCCCTCAAATAAATCATTGGATTCCTATTTTAAGCACAACGTGGTCGGTCATATTAGTTTTAAACTGTGCAATGAGAAATCTTGCCACCATATAATTCATACTTACTTTTTATAAAAAGTATTTATATGGGCAATTGGTGTGACCTCCATCATTGAACTTCTATGGTAGCCGATCAGAGATAACCATACTGATGAGACGACCTCTTTGATCGCTGGGTCGAAAAGTTCAATCATTTTTTTTTGTGCACTTAAATGCATTTTGTAAATTTATTGAAATTATTTTCAATAAATTTCAGTCTGTTAGACGAGAAATCTTCTTCGTTTAAACTTCTTCCAATGAGTATTAAGCCTGAAGATGGAGATAACCTTATTTTGTATATATATACATACATTCGTAAGACTTTATTTTACAGTTCAAGGTCTTAAAACATTTTCGATATTTTTTTCTACTTTAATTTTCTATCTATCTTATCATCTGTAGGTCAAATTTTACTTCAATAACTATTTAAAGACCTGCTTTCAGGATAATCTACAATATTATGGATTATCCTTCCCTTTACACTTTACACTCAATTTCAAAGCTCTTTCCTACTGGCAGAGTATAAGTTCTGGGATTAAGAAAATTTAAATTATCAAGCCCCATTAAACTGTCTGGAACTTTCACGTACAAAACATATTAGAACTTTGCCATTAGCAAAGCCAATTAACTTCCAATTTTAAGTGCGCTATAGTTGAATATATTCATAATCAAACTCCAGGCAATCGAAATAACTTTGGTAAACTACTACCATGATGGAATTGAGAAAATATTTTGATGGTAAAATCTACTTACATTAAATATGAATTTCTCGATCAGATTTGAAACGACGACATTAATAAAAAAAAAAAGTTTTTCAGGATAACTCCAATTGCAAGGTATGTAGGTACATACGTAAAGGTATGGTATGTGTGTGTACTGTACATGCTTGGATGGAATTTATATTTCGCAATTCTACCAGGTATATACTAAAAGAATATTTTTCAAAATAAAAACTTTATCTCCCTTTTAAAAACCATAACTTGAATTTCTCTTTTAATAATAAATCTCAGATCCTGCAAAGGAAGCTAAACATAAAATCGAAATTCCTTAAAGTCAGTCGATATGTTTTTTCCTTCTGTATTTGGGAAATAAGGAGGACTCACAGGAAAATCACTTCATAGAAATCTAAGGAGTAAACTACAAAATGTATGTATGCAATATAAAACTTTCATGAAATGATTTTAATGCTTGCCTTACCGATGTATGGTGAGTCAATCTTTGGTTATTATTAATATTTTTTTGATATACGTTTGAAATAAAACTGAGTTGGCATCGGTAGGGATAGATGTCGGAAAAGAGCACTTTACTATCGTACTTAGATATTATTCATTCAAAAAATGTTTGTTACTTGATTGTTTTTGAACTCTATGCATGCATTTTTGTGTATCCACTGTTATACGTCTTATGAAAATGGACTTTCCAATACCTTTAAAATAAGACCACATCCAGAATTTCCAAATTTCCAAGATGACTTATCAGGAAATAACATTTCCTGAAAATAAAAGCTTGAAAACTTGATTCTGATGATTGGATGTTATCGATTTAGTTGATATCCAATATGTACGAGTACATCAACAGGCTGTTCGATTCGAAAAGTCGTGCACTATAGTTATGGATTTTTTTTAGTAACGTTTGTAATAGGAAAACTCTTTTGGATTACGCTTAAAATCAAATACTGCTTCGAAATGAAAATTTTGATTCAACTAAGCTTTTATTTAACGGCCGTCATGTAGAAGTTCACTGTCCTAAACTGAATTCATTAGAGGTTAGGCGTAGTTGTTTGATAGAACTCGAAATATTTTTCTAAGCAGTCAAAAAAGTATCCTGTCTTTCTATATAGACAATCTGATTATGTCCCCCATAATTCCTGCCAATAAGTAAATACTAAACTTTTATTGAAATGCGAATTGTCTTAAGCTGTGGAGATTTTCATGTGCGCCCTACGAAAACTGTTAACTCCATTTTCCTCGCTCAAAAAAATTAATTTAGTTTAAAATCTATTTAGAAAAAAAAAAAAAAAACTTATTCAAGGTTAAGATCTGTATCTTTTCAGTATGGAAATGGACGCAATTGATTCCTGAAAAATAAAAACAACACTTTGTTCGTATTAAATAGGTTTTATAATCAGTTTTTAGGGTTCCGTACCCAAAGGATAAAAACAGGAACATTTTTCCGATGTCTGTCTGTCCGTCCGTCTGTAAATCGAGAACCGTAATTGGTAGACAGTTGAAATTTGCATTATTTCTATTGTCGCTATAACAACAAACAATAAAATTTAAAATTAAAGGGTGCCCCCATACTAGAAACGTGTGTGTTTTTTTCCTCGTTTTATTCTCATTCATTATTATTATCGTATGTAGGCATATTTCTTTAAATGAGAGCATTATTATTATTTTTTTTCAAATGAGAGCACAGCATAAAAAATACATAGTGTTAAATATTGTACGATAGTACGGAACCCTTCGTGTGCTAGTCCGACATGCACTTAGCCGATTTTTTTCCTTTGTTTGGAGCATAGACAACTGTCGTGCTGATATTTTCTCCGATTAAACATATGTAAATTTCTTAGTTAGTATTTTTAATACAGGGTGCTTAGATATCTTAGGGTTTCCTTAACATTCTAAAGGCTCTCGCAATTGTTTGTTATGCGGAACTACTTTTTTTTGTTTAGAACACCATCACGATATTCCTCTACTGCACCCGAATTATTTCTATCTGTTCAGACGTAGATGTACACCATGTCTACACATATGCGGTGTCAAAATCAATTTATCTCAAAAATGATTGAACGTCGTAGGTGCGTGTATAATTAAAAAAAAATAAAAAAAAATAAAAAATCATTCTGAATCTTTCAAGCTCTGTAAGAAATGTTTTTTGGCATAAAAATTATCATAATTTGAAAGAACTAAGAAAACTTTCCAAATGTTTTGATCTTTATGTCTCGAAAAAATTGAAACGATGAGTTGGTTACTATTTTTATATAAAAGAAAGTTAAAGGGTACTAAGGAAAGAAGTTTCTACAAATACACCCAAACACGCCACTATTACCCCCCCCCCCCCCCCCCCCCCCCCATCTTTCTGATCACACCGCCATAACAAATAATTATTTACACAATATGTCGACTAGAACTACAAAATTTTGAAATATCGCTCACGACTTTCTAAACACCCCCCTGTATTAGATAATGCATCTGTTTATATAAAATGTACATATACATGCCATGAATAGGTTTTGTTTTCTCTCTTAATTATTTTGCCAATTTTAATTGATCCCAAAGAATAGCACAAAATCAGATGGTAAAATTAAATTTATATGAATATAATTAAGGTCAATTTGAAACCGCACTATTAATTGCGACTATACCTACCTACCTACCTACCTACGAGTATTTATGTTTGTACATACATAGTTATTCAAATTTTATTTAAATGCTCATTTGAAAGCAAGTAATATCATAAATTCTGTTTGTTATTTAATGTTGCTATAATTATGACCACAAACTGCGTATACATATGTATGTATATTCATGTGTACTTATGATATGAATCATTGTAATTTTACACATGTATTGGACTGACTAAAAATCACATTTAAATTTGCATGTAAATTGTCTCTAATTAATATTTAATTTGAATACTTATATTATTTTCATTAAAGATTGATTTAAACTTAAACATGAACTAACATTCTAGAACTCTGTTTGTTAGACAGTTTTGAAAGCTATTTAATTGCTCGTGTTTCATTAATTTTATAAGACAACAATTCAAGTCTTCTACACGTAAGGACCTAACTAATATCTGCACTCACTGGTGTAATAAGTAATTTTCACTTACCTCTCGTCATTATTTATTTTTCGGGTCTATCTTTATACCACGTTATACCTTATTGCGTATCTATCTAATGCCAGGAAATTTTGTATTGAAAGTACAGTGAATATTTATTGTAAATCATTCCCCTAAGGTTAATATAATTCCGTCTTTTTTGGAATCAAGACTTAGAGTTTCAAATCAGATTATTTGCGTGCATTTTATATCTATGAGTCGACACAGACTTGAGATCTTGTAGAGATCGAAAAAAAAAGCATTTCTTCTGTGGTAATATTGTTTTGACGCCGATCTTGTATTAAGTGCAGTCCCGCAAGGCTAAATTATAGGTCCACTACTATTTTTTTTCTAATGATCTTCCTTAGATATTCCATGATAATTGGTTTCATATGAACGTAGATGACGTTCAGCTTTTTATTCCTACAGTACAGTTCTTTGGAATTTAAAGATTGCTGTATAAGCTGAAAAAAGGTCATTTCTGGCATATTATTGGATGAGCAAACTTAAAACCGGATACGGGCAAAACGCGGCCTTTAACTAGGCGGTTTAGCCACACAATTCTCTCCGGGTATGTATAGATTGGACTCATACTTACCATATTTAACCATCAAAGGACTGACTGGTTCCCGAGAAAAATACAAAATATCGAAAGTGTAATTAACGAAAAATTAAAGGATCGATCGTCTTTGCCATTTTCTCGGGAAAAGTTTTGAAAATTTATTCAGATATATTTTAGTTTGTGCTCTAAACTGGAAGAGCAACAGACTTTCTCCACTTATATTGATCAAAAATAAATACTGCTGTATCCAAAATTTGTAATTTTCATCTTTTTATAATAATTGTTTTGTGTTGTTTTTTCCAAATATATGTAAAATTTAATGATTTCAACTCAAAACTAAATTTCTGCACCATTTATAAATTACGAATAAATTCTGTAACCAAGCTTTAAACCATGTACTCTCATGCCATATCGAGCATACAATATTCTTCAACATTTGACAGCTGACATAGCACAAATGCGAGACTCGAAACAAAACTCTTTTAACACAAATTCTTAAAATTAAAAAAAAAATGTTTTGATAAAGTTTTTAATGTCTTTTTAAATAATTCGACTTTTAATTATTAACTTTTAAAATTATTTGAATAAATCTTTACGATATATTTTCCTATGTACCTACCTTCTGCATTCTGCATAAAATGACATGAAATTTCTCACTCTGAGTATGTATCGGATAAGAAAAAAAACCTAAGCGTATTGTGGCTCCGCCAAGCGTTAATATGGTGTGACAAAAGTCATTTCGGTACGAGAGAAATGGAAATCGAGAAGACCAACTACATACACAAACACACACTCAAGCTGTACAGGTGGAATTTATTTGTCATAAAGTTCCGTTACAGTAACACGCATTTTTAAATTTTGGTGAACAATTTTTAATTCTGTCCAGTTTTTTGTCTATAGTATATATATAAGTGCAAATTATTTAATAAACAATTAATTTCTTTCTTTTTTAATTTCTTCTTTTGTTATTCAAGTAAATTTCGATGTTAAACTTTTTGATTATAGCATTAAATGCTTTGCACGCAATGATCTCTTTGTTGTGATTATTTTTTTTCTATTTTGTTGATAAAATTAAGTGCGGTGCAGATAAATGAAGGTGTTTTTTTTTAATACATTTAAAATTCAGAGAATGTGAAGTGAAAAGGTAAGATACCTGCTTAAAATAATTCTTCTACTAAAATAAGAAAAATTCTTCTCAACATAATTATTTCAGTACAGTTATGAGGGGTGGTTGGTGGGCTTACAATAACACATTTGTATTTTTACATTTAGGGAAAATTAAAATAATTTTGCTACTATGAAATTGTCACAAATTAAATTTTTTTTATTTATATATAAAACTGGAAAAGAAAAAACGGATTTTAGATATATTTTAATAAACTGTGTAAATTTTGCTTGATGCTTTGTCGACTCCTCTGAAGTTTGAGATGTCCGCAAGAACGAACGTTCCTCTTATACATATTTCCAGCCTGTCTATCCGGTTTTGTCCTCGTCTTCTTTTTATCCTCTTGTATATTATCTCCTTGATATTACCTCGCTACTCCTTCTCGTAAATTAACTAATTACCAATTTAAAATGAATTTATGCAATTTATAGTTTCATTAAAATTTAATCCATTGCACAAAAGACCAGAGAGACGATTAATCAAACCAAAAATCATATGCATTCCTGTCAATCTATTTAATAAGAATTTTCAAAACTAAAATTTATCAATTATCCGGCCTGAACCAACTTTAACACCACACAATCATCAAACTCCGAGAATAGGTATGTTTTATTTGAGAGTCCTTTAAGCGACAGTATTCAATTGACTGCAGGACTTCTCTGGTGATAGAATTTCTATCAAAACGATTCTCCTTTCCTGTCCAAATTTTATATTTTTATTACTATTATCATAATATCAATCTTCTAATCTTCCTTAGATATTTTAGTGTGTCTTCAGTCTAATCTCCATGTACAGGATTAAAACTCAATTCAATTGTGATCCAATTAAAGAAATTCTTTCGATCCATCATCACTATACTAGGCCAGATATTATTTTACTCAATAGATGTCATTAAATCGATATACTAACTAAGTACACATTTCTAGAAATCCCTAATTTCATTTTGTCTAGTTAAATAATGACTGCGGATGATACACATATAAACGAGCTTTTGTAATCTAATAATAGAAGCTAGTATATATACAATATTAGCACAATGAGCAGCCTTTGTGACTTCCTTTATATAGGATTATTCCTTCCAATTAGAGTATACTTTAGTTGTTGTTGTTGTTGTTGGTGGTAAGTAAGCTGAAGCGTAGACATGTAAATGATTGACGGTGTAATTTCGATGCAATAAATCCTAAAATCCACTAAAGACAAGAACTAATGACTCACATAATATCTCTGTTGATCCCTTTCAATTAATTTTAAGTAAAATTCTGTTTAAATCTTCTTCTCACAATGGTGTCGTCGGTCGTTGAGAATTGAAGTGAAGTTGAATTTTCATTGTAGATATGTACTATATTTCTCTTGGTTATGTTTATCTTTTACCAACGCATTTATATTTAAATATATACTAGATAGGTATTAAGAGAAAGGAGGAGAAAATTTAAGATAAATTTCTTTTTGATTTATCACATTCCTTTATGCCAATTATTATATCATCTATTACCAATGTGATGCCCCCTCCACTCTCACCTAAACGTGCAAACTGGAAATTTAAGATAAATGAATGGATTTTGTTGTGTGTTTAATCTCGATATATATGAATATCGAACTTGAGTCATACCTGAGCTCTTTTTTCAGCCCCAAATAGCGACTCATAAATTCAATCAATCATAAGCCTTGGTCCATTTAAGAATAATTTATGATCACCCCTAGTTTTATGTATCATTCAATTTCTAGATACATATTTTCGAAGGGGTGTTGTGGACATAATAACTAAGAATTAGGGTCACTCTTTCAGTTTGCTCTTTGCATCGACGACATTCAGAATTATCTTGAAGTTGTGGTTGGTCCTTGAGGAAGGAGTTAACTGTGATGAGTATATCAGAATTATTTTATTTTTGGATTTGAATTTTAATTGAGCTTTTTTTATTAAGTCTGCATATTTCTCCAGGGGTTATTATGATGTTCAGATGACTTGGGGTGCTAGATTTAATTGAATGTCTAGAATGGTCATTAATGCCAAATAAACCCATTAGTTTAAATCTCAATGAAAAACTAGTTCAAATAAATCCAGTCCGATCACATAAATAAACATATAATCCGAAATTATCATAGAAATTCCTATCAGTTGTGGTTAGTCCTAAATTAATTTTCCTAGATTTTCTAAAATTTAATTTTCTCCCTACAATCATAGATATACAGATTCAACTTTAATATTAAAACTTTTGAAGCTTTTACATAAACGCACTTAAATTTAAATATATTGTGGAAGCAACATATAGCGTTACCTACCCGTATATATATATATGTACAGGTGAATGAGTGACTGCCCGGAGTTTAAGTTTAACTCTAATTTGAGTACATTATTCAAGGCTGCAGCAACAGTTTCCCCCCTGGGCTGCATCTGTTTTATTTGCAATATAGTTTGGCCTGGTCACATCGCACACAAGCTCGAACCAATTTCAACAAATTGCTCACCCTTTGAACGTGATTTTGGATATGGGGCATTGTTTGTAGAAACTCCTTCCTCTAGGCACATATGTGTTCACGTACGTGAATTGCCAAAAAGGAACTAAAAGCAAATATTCTTTCTGCATTTAATGGCTACCAGGTTTTCACACGTACCCACTCTTGAACTAATTTCTTGTTGGCCATTTTCAATTGGTTTAGCAAAGTTCTCTACTACTACTACTAGGTACTAGTGGTATATGGCTGTTCTTTCTGATAAAATTAGTTTGCAGAAATCATTTTACCTAACATTGTAGATCGACTTTTAATGAAGTTTGGAGAAGAAATTTTATTTGTATTTTTTATTGGATTCTTTTTCTTCCCTTAATAAGCGGAATATTTGAGGAAATTATTATTAAGCGTAACATGATTGTTACATACATACATAACAGATCTTTTACCCTCGCAAACATGTATTCAAATTTTACCTATACAATTTTAGTTCAATTCTTGAATCCATTTCTAAAATTGCTTGGACTCACTCATTCAATATTCTTGTCACAGGAGATAATGTTGTTATTTGCTGACACAAAATGGTCCTTAAGAACCTTTTTTCAACATTTTTTTCTTTCTGAAAAAAAAATACAACCCAGATGGGTTTGTTGGTTGGATTCATTTTCTATTTAACATAACCAAAAAAAAAAAAAAAGAAGTAGAAAGGAATCAATTCATTCAAATCAAATTAATTACGGGAGCAAACCATTTTGCGGTTGGCATACCATCCTCAAAAAAGGGTGCGATAGAGCGATATAGAACTGTTTCACGATAACTTCTTGAATTTTAAGCATCACATTACAACCTTAATGGGAATAAGGGGTTTTGTTTACGTCAAATTTTATTGCTTCCTTGTTTTTCCAATTCAGTAATTCTACGCAATTTAACTAAATTGAAAAATTTATTGTAAATTTTCTGTCGTTGTTTGTTGGGAAAGGGATGTTTAGCAAGTAATTTAGTATCATGGTCAAGATTTGAGTTTGAGATTTTCATAAGTTATGGGACCGGTAAAATAATGCTACTAAATATTATATTGTTGTATGGGTTGGTTTCTTATTGTATACAAGCAAGCGCTTCTGCATTGCGGAGAGTGATTGAAATACAAAATTTAAATTGTTTTGCTTGAATACATGCAAAATTCATAAAACCACCAATTTTATAAACTAAGTAAGATAATTCGAAATTATATGGTTAAATATGGATAAATTATAGTAGAAAGTCCCTTTATAAGAAGAATTGCAGGTTGAATTAAATATGTTTCCATTTTCTTTAAAAATTAGAAAAGATTAAATTCATTGGAAGTAGATACTAGAAAGAAAATCGACCGAGACTCATAGGGTGAAAGCCCCATTTTTATAACTCATACTAATCTAAACGATTTTGCTCTGATTTTGTGTTATCCTTAGTCTTGATAAGCATTCGAAAGTATTGTTTTCATGAAAAGTCACCCAAACACTTTCCAACCTACTTTTCAAAACATGACGGTACTTAATTTAATCTATAGCTACTGCAACTATGCCCAAGGTTTAACTAGAAAAATTCTAACTTCCACCAAAAAATGTTTATTAATTAAAAACAAAAATTTGCTCGAAGGCAGTTTTACTGCATATGGCATCAGACACTTTTCATTTTCATAATTGTAACAACCCTACTTACTTTTTACAACATTTAAGAATTAAGAATCATTAGTTAATGGATAAAGGATATTTTTTATTTTCATCTAATAATTGCCATAGACTTTTACGTCTCTTAAAACTTCTCTATTTCATCACATTTTTTTTATTCATCCCGTGAAGTTATGTATAAGAAACGGTAACTCAGGCAGTTCTGATATTTATGTTGAAAGCAATTTTTCACATTCCTGTATATGGCAAAGAATTTCTTTAGACCTAATGTTTACAAAAATTAACATCAACTCCTCCGTCTTTTGTTTATTGTAATCAATATTAGAACCCATGAAAATTGAGAATGCTCTTTTTTATCTTAGACTTGCTAAATCGTTTGTTTTTTTTTATTTGTTTATAGACAAAATGATTGAGAAGATCCGGGTTGGTATTTTGCTTTCATAAAATTGAAGAGAAGATTCATTCACAGAATTTTAACACGATGAAATCTTAAAATTTTATTTATTTTTTATTTTATCGATTTTAAAACATTTCACATTAAAATAACGTAATTTAAAATTTTTTTAAAAAATCTCTGCATTAAAAATATTTGAATTTCAGTTTTTCACATTTTAAAATAAAATAAAATTCGAAGCAGTATGAAAAATCCTGTCATGATTACAGTAATGAGAAAAGCTGTCATGAATACTAATTGAATCCAGTAAAACGCTAATTGCCATTTCTGTTGCTGCTTATTGATAATTATCCTCTCAGCCCTTACATCAGGTTGAAATTTGTACGATCTTCTTCCAGAAAATTTTACTATCATCTCTGGATCTTTAATGTCATCTTTACGAGACAATTTCACATTTTCCAACCATGATAAAATTTTATCATCTAATCCGGATTGCACCGATCCCTCAGCACTATAGAAAGAACAGTCTGAAGAACTAAACATTTTTAATTTTTTATATGTTTTTGTTACAGATAATGTAATAATCTGTTAATAAAATTTCATTTACATGCTCATATCACGATATGTCACACTTTAAACAGTCTCGAATAATTTGAATTCAATCTTTATTTATCCATATATGTAGCTACTAATGTCGTGACCGTCTTAAATGTAATTCTTGAAGGAACTGATTTTTGATTTGTATCGGTAAACATTAGCGGCTTGATATTGGATGTGGTGTTACCGTTACAGATAAACATGGGCATATTAAATTTCGTTTGTTTAAAAAACTTTGATTTCTTTTAATCTTTTTCTGCCGGAGATGTTGTATTTTCCACATGGCTGAATTAAGAAGAAAACAAGAAAAGAAACTTATTCAGATTTGCCGAAGGTGCATCTGCATCATAATTTAGAAAATGTTTTTTTGTTTCCAAATATAGTTTTTATCTAATAAGAATCGAATATCACTCCCATAGAAGGTAGAATATTTTATGCTATCATGTCGAAGGGAATTGTGATAAAATGGCGATTTACGTTAATTACGATAAGCAAAAATGAGAAATTCTGCATTGATAGTGACTTTTTTAATAAATTTAAAAACTCAGAACGAATATGTTACCGAAAAAAAAAACTTTTTACAACCATTAAATAACCAGTTCATTTATTTATTTCATAATAATTAGAATCACTTTGTATGTATATGTTCCGAGACGTAATATTAATTGTACAGATTAAAATAAAATAAGAAAATCGAGGAAAAACCTACAAAAGCAAGTAAATTTCATTTATAGAGAGATGTGAATATTTGAAAATTGGTTCGGTACACGGATAGACCCCTGTGGAACGCCGGTAATACTGCTAAAGATGGTGAAATAGGCTATTTATGAACATATTCGTTTATCAGACAGCCTTTCAGGGGCTTAAGATAAAAAATTTTTTGTATTGTATAATTGCATTGGATGGCTCAAAAGATTTACCTCGATTGGTCATCTTCTTCGAGACATTCTCTACATAAATTGTGTGGGTGATATGTTTATGCCTTGCAAATATTTGTTGAGTTTACAGTGTCAATAATTCAAAGGACAATTAGTTTCTAACAGTTAGTTTCTAAATATAAAAGATTTCAACATCTCGTGAAATTCCTTATTAAGTACCGATATTATAGATAGTATATAGAGTATCCCAGGCATCTATAGGCACACTTGATCATCTCTAATTTAGCTTTTAGATAAATGATTGCACAGCATTTTTTAGTAGCCTACAATACGCCTCTACTCTATTGACCGACGTTCACTTGAATTTAACCAGTCCAATAGACCTAATGAATGACTGTTTTTACAGTTTTAATTCAGATCTGCAGAGAATTATTATCTGAGCTGACAAGAATCATTTACATTGCAAGTAAATTGCAGTCCATGAGAGCTTATAAAAGTAATTTGAATACAACGAGCGAAATTTAAAACATTCCTTTCGATATATGCTATGACATTCACCAAAATTGATTTTAATCTTAATGATGAAATGCTGTGAACATATTAAATTTTGAAGCGGGTAAGACATTTATAGTTCGTCATCGTCTTTAATTATCAATCAACATGTGTTCTCTAGATCAATTCATAATAGTGAAAATAGTGAAGCCCCCTATTTATACGTTACTTTACTAGTGGCTATCTTAAATTGCTTCACCGGTGTGTTCCAGGCAGTTTTAAGTTTTACACACAATATTATGTTTATTTTATTTCAACTGTTTTAATATTGAGTTTTATTTATTTTTTGGCTTCCCGTAAGGTTCATTTCTTGGTCCGTAGTTTTTATTTTTTGCGAAAAACTCAATTTGTCCCATTTTTTGTAAATATTTTTTTAGGTTCAGAGTTCTAAGCTTAAAATTTCTAAAACTAGATAACGTACATACATAACTCTTCAAAGTTTTTGAGTTCGTCCTTAGGGGAAAATCGACTTATAATCCATTCTACATTACAAATGTATACGACAAATTTTACAGCACCATTCCGCCATTCTCTAAGTACTTGTATGTATCTATGATAGAAGATAAGAACAGTCATATATTAGATTCTGGGTACTGCATCAATTGCTTTTAATCCGTCAATTCGTGCTCTGTTTGTTATGGTACAATTGTGTGTGATGTAGCTCCCGCTTCTTGTCTTCCTGCTACGACTTAGTCTAGCTCTAGAGATTATATTATAGATACACATCTCTCTTTTATACTTATTATACTTACATCCATATATATAAAAGGAAAACTTGAGCAATTTTCTTAGAATAGTCACAACTTGTGATACGATTCGAACTCTTAACGTTCATTCATGTGACTAAGGAGCTTTCCGTTCCGACGACTTGTCTTCAGCCAAGTTATTCCGTAATTACATCACATAACTTCCGAACAATCGATAGAAAGACTTGAAAGAAAAGAGATAAGATTCCGTTCTGATGTTATTTTCGTAGATCGTTGATTTCATTTTGCATAAAAAATGATAAATTTATAACGACAATGAATGTAAGTTTTTTTGCTGCTGCTCCTAATTTTAAATGATGCGTGTAGTCGTTGTAATATTTCTTTGAATTAAAGTAAGCTTTTATTCTGGGAATTATTAAATCAGTTATCAATAATACGAGTGAAAGCATTTTGGAGACAATTAGAAATAAAATTAATGAATTCTTGTAGAATATAGAATAACTTATTGGCGCGCAAAAATTAGCTGGAAGTTTTGATAAACTCATAATTTCAAAGTTGTTGTTTCGTCTTAAAGATATATTAGGATAAGGAATTTTGTTTGTATGACTATAAATAACGATTATAAAGAAACTAGAATAAAGTATATCATAGAGTAGAATGACTCGATATAGGTGCATAAATGTGTCCTTGTCCTAAATCCAGGAGGCGACCAATCAAGCTCCCACCATAAACCAAAAAATCATACGAGTACTATATTATTTATTATAAAGAAATTGTGAATTTGATTACTGATTTTAAAACTTTTGATGAATTTAAATTTCATATAAAGCTTATGCGACTATTTATTCATAGTTGAGGACGAGTCATTCTTGGCATTCGTATTCTGACTATGTATTTGGCAATAAATTATTAACACCGGTACTACCGGTCGTATTGAGAATATTTTTTGTAATTTCATAGTAGCTATTTTTCGACCGATATTATGAACAAGAGTAGTAAATTGGTTGTAGAATGGTTACGAAAGGAATATGTCCGACTGATTTCAATGGCAAATATCAGACTCTTACACGAAAATAATAAAACTAAAGTCGCATTATAAAGATTGTTCTACCGATGGTCGTACTATAGTCGATTATGAAAATAAAATCACAATTATAATATACTTATTATGTACTACGTGGTATTTTGGTTATATAGCTGTGGTATAAAGCTTTTTCTTTATTAGATAAGTATTCGATTGAAGATTTGCATTATTTCACCATGTTATGTTGCACAGAAATTCTTCTGTTGTATGTATGATATACGAATAGGAAAATTTTTTGATTAGATATTTTAATTTTGATAAAGTAGTTTTTTTTTCGATTTTTATATCTGCCATTTTTTAGTTGCTATTTCGATTGAAGGAACCACGTTATGATCCCCACTTTAATTTTTTTACCGAAGTTTAGTATATCTACACAAAATTTGCTAACAACTCATTAATTGATAACTTTAAAAACCAGATAAGAACCTTTACGCTACTCCCTTATCACTCGCAGATGAAACATGGCCACCCCTTTTGAGTACATATTTACATTACTTAAAAATATATTATGCATTTAAGCTGTAATACTTACATATTTTTTTTTTATTCCAGATAATTTGAATGCACAGACAGATTCCTCTACTAAAAGGCTCCATATTTAAGTCATTGGTAAGTAATTTTTAAATTTATGTTAAAACTTTCAATCCTTTGCATAAACTTTCCTATGGCAAAACAAACAAAAAAAAACTTACACAACTCACTATCACTACTCAAAGGAACAAACAACCTCACAGAAATCTCAAACTCAGTAAACAATAAAAACTAAACAAAAACCTACAACATAACAACAACAACAACAGCAAATTTCTACAAATGATTTACAATCTTGAGAACTGCACCAAGAAAATAAAGAATTCTGGCGACTTATTTTGCATATTTTTTTTCCTATCGAGACGCACATTAGTATTCCTCGAAGCTCTGTACAAACTCTCTTTCCAACGAATTTTTACATTTTCTTGCAGTTTTCGTTAATGCAACGAGATTAGATGGTAGAAAAGTAAGACAAAAATGGAAAATATTAATAGAAATAGATTCGTCATTTATGACATGTGCGTCTTTAGAATCGAAGTTTCTGGGCTAAGTTGAACAACAGAAATGAAATTGATTTATTGTTTTTATTTTATAAGATAATTTATTGATTCTACATACATCATAAAAAATGCAACGTACATATATAGGAAACCTATAGATATTTTTTACGCTAGTATTTCAATTTTTACAAAATTATATTGAAGTCCCTAAAATTTCTATCCATTCAGGACATTGTAAATGAAAGATGTTCTCTGTAAATATAAGTATCTAGTTAGTTATAATTCTGATCGTATGACATACTTTTATTGTGCTTTATGAGTCTTATAGTAAAAAGCCTGTGAATTTCTCGCTGGTCCGGAAATAGAATGCCGACCACCGACCAATCAATGTTGTTTTACTAAAAGCACATCCTTGTATCTTTATAAAACTTTCTTCTTAACCTCTTAAATGTCCTGTCAGCGCTAGTTTTAACTATTCTGTCAACACCAGTTAGTAAAAATTGCTGTCCTATGTAAAAAGTCAAAAAATGTCAAAAGTCAGCTAATCTCTTAAGAATTTTTATTAAAAGTTTTTCTAGACCAACAAAAATGCTTCCAAATGATAATAGCGCATCTAAAGTCTATTAAGTTAAAAGGTTCTCAACAGGATGCTTTTACTCTTTCATTAGCCAATTGTTAAAATCAAAAGATATCAAAAACTTATTAGAAATGTTGAAATTGTGTACTTGGAGCATCACTCAAACAGTAAATTAATTTTGCATCAAGTAATCATAGAAGAGCAATAGCTGGATTCCTTGACAGCAAAGTTATAGAAATTGTAATTATGGAATAACCCCACCAATATTATATGCACATATGTCGAATAAAGGAGTCAAGCATATAAAGATTTACCTGTTAATATAGTCGTCAGATAAAAACGCAGTTAAAAATAGATTTCGGTTCCTCGAACTGAAATGAAATTTAAAATCTAGGAAAAAAGCTGTGCCTAATTGATCTATGTGAAATTTTCGTAATACGCTTGACGAATGTACATACGTAAATATAGAATTAGATGGTTCGTCAGATAGTAAAAATGCTTAGAACTTATTTTATACGGTTTTGTAATCCGAAGAAGTGTAACAATAGGTATACGTGACAAAACTGCAAATCTGAAATTTTTTCTAATAGCAATTATACGAAGGAGCTACCCTATTTTGTCCAGTTTTTAACTTACAATAGATCTGCAGTTTTTAGAAGAACGCCATGTACAAAAAATTTAACTCTTTAGAGGTCCTTTCTCAAGGAGCGTTCAAATATATAGTGAAAACAGGTGTTCTATAGGGCAACGCTATACAAAGATGTTGTTCGAGTTTACCCATCATAAAAACGGGAATGTCCACTTTTCATACAACTTTAGGCCCGACACGTCCAGACCTGAGAGATGTCTTAAACGATGCATTGTGATATTCTGAACATATTTTATTAACAATGTTAATTTCTATCTAGCGGCGGAAAGCGATCCGATGTAGCTTGAGCTACTTTCTAGGATGAAAAAGTGGACTTTTCTACTTCTCGTTATAGTGCAGAATTAGTGCGTCGTGGAAAATGACTTCCTATAAGAAAAATGTTGACAACGGAGCACTAATGGGCATGAAAGAAAGCAATGCAAAAATATGTGCGAAATGTAGTAACTAGGATGTACATATGTGCCCCAAGTACATGAAAATGGGTTTTCCGGCGGCAAAAATGTCCCGAGAAAGTTTTCTTAATCGAAAAAAATATATGCCACCCGATAGTACTCGGCGAGACCTTTAATTCGATATGCAACATGCTGTTTGGAACCACCCCCCCCCCCCACTCCCAACCAAAGGTTCCTACCCCGTACCCTAAAAGAATGCAGAGAAACATTTCTTCTACGAATTGTAGCTGGTAATGTACTGAGGCGAACAGTGTAACCCGTTTTCCGATCGGAAATAACTCTGCCGAGTTAGAGCCGATCTTAGGGGAGAAAAATCTTATACCTCAGTTCGAAAAAAAAGAGAGAAATACTAAGAAGTGAGTATTGGATTTAAGCATCCGAGTATATAAGTGTGGGTACTCAAACTTCTTCTCAGGACCTAAGGAATTCGGTTCTGTACTAGCTTTTGCAAAATGTCCTAGATCAAAATATGACCTCCCCCCCACTTTCTAGACAGATAGATAGAAATAAAAATTGTTAAAAAAAAATGTTCAGAGTATCATAATGCATCGTTTAAGAAATCTCTCATGACTGAAGGTATCGGTTCTAAAATGGGCATTCCCCTTTGTCCTGATTTTTTCATAAAATTGTTATGCACAAAATTTTATATCGTGCGGAGGAACTGACTAGCCAAAATCCTACATTCGTTAGTATAGGGTAGTAAAAATTTTAATTTCATTTCGATACTAGCTGCTTCCTTTCTTTTCCAATATTTTTATACTAATCAAACCCAAAAATGTCAATAAACAGTCCCATCAAACATATTTTCTTTCCAGATCTATGTACTATCCCTATGTCAGTATATAAAAATGTAATCGTTTCACTCAAAAATTAAATTGCCACAAAATTTCTAAATTTCAAAGGTCCACACTTTTCCTCTTAAAAAAAAGCAACATTTTCTATATACTTTTCCATCTAAAAGCATGGAAAATATGCAATTTTCCATAATCTGATAACTCCGAATGACAATCCAGTAATATTATAGATGGGGGAATGAATAGGTTATAAAAACGACTCACATGCATTCCTGGTGTTTCTTCCTGTTAGGATAACTAGCTAACAACAGCAACAACAACAACGATGGCAATCGATACTGGATGAATGAATCAGATTCTTATCTAATATGTATATACTAGTTCTTGCTAAGTTAACTCGAACATTGAGTTTTTGTCCACGAGGACCCTGAGGTAATTTCTACTTCATATAGGATGGACGGAGTAACTATATGGTTAGAAAACAACAACGAAAGCTCGTTGAATTCTGTTGCGATGTCGTGATGATTCCCTATAAGTTTTCAGGAGTGCACAGTTGTTTTATCTTCTAATGTCAAATTGGACTTGAGGAAAACAACTTCTTCAGTGCAGTCTGGGATTTTATTCCCTTTTTAATTTTCTTTCATGCCGATTTAAAGTTTTCACCAAAGTATAAAGTGGATTTCTCAATATCACGCCTATTCACAGCAATAAAATTTTGTAAGTTTTATTTTTGCTTGTAACAGATTGATTTTTCTTGTTGTAGTTTTGGAGACAATCTTTTTCCATCCAATTGATTTTCAAAGAACCCTTTTGAGGGTGTGTTAAAATTTTGTTAGAGCCCAGGCTGTTTCAAATAAAAAGTTTTAAAAGAGACGACATTTGAAATCTCTGGCCAAGGATTCAGAAAAAAAGCCCTTCTGGTGGGTAAGATAAGCAATAATAGTCAAACTTTTCGAAATATGTTTACAACCACCTGGGCCAAGATGTTTGATATGTTTGCTATTCTATTTTATGTTTTATAAATGTTTTAGTACATATGTAGGTCTAGTTGTGTTCCACAATCATAAAATCAACCCTAAATTGAGAAGGAGGAGATTTTGCTTATCAGAGAATGATACTGTAACTTTTGTGTTCGTGATCTATTTGTTTCAGAAGGTGTAGTTTAGGTCAAAACTAACATTAGAACAAGTAAAATAGCTAGAGTTGATCTAAGACCAATTCTTATGATACCCTAGACTAGATGAATGCCCGTATGTAGTTTTGTAGGGTAACTTCTCTGTGCAAGTATGATTTTTGAAGTGGTCTTTCGCATATACATATTTCTAAAATAGTTCGTCGGACAGTAAAAATGATTATAACCAATTTGATAGAATTTCACATTCTGAAGAACTAAGAAGGGTTGCCCGATTTAGTCCATTTTTGAAATTCGAAATTAAATTTGCTGTTATGTCGACGCGTTCTCCAAATATATAGTGGAAAACGAAATTATTGTTTGGCAACCCCACAAGGAGTTACCCGATTTGCCTCATTTTTTAATACATTTTTTTTAAGTACATCTACAAAATTTGAGCTCTCTAAGTATAAGTGTTCTCGAATTATCGTGCGCACAGACATTATTATTTCTGTGCATTACAAACGGAATGACAAACTTAGGGCCTGTCCGAATCCAAGTCTTCATTGTTGTCTTGTTATTACAGCTGGTGACGTAACACAACCAAGTTCAGTTATTATAATAGTTCGACGAAGACGAAGCTAACCCGTCCGAATTCGTGTTCTTAGTTCGATATTTGACGTTTTGTGAAAAGTTTGTGCTGTTTTATTTAATGCTTGTACCTATGCCAGAGTACAATCATACAGTAGAACAGCTCTGTCAAAACCGTCACAATGAGTAGGATGGTTCTATAATGTGACTATACTTTGTCTTTCAACATTTTTAATTAGCACAATAGTGAAATTTTAATACAAAGGTTCCTATGTAAATCTAAAGTGGAAGAAAGAGAAATTACAGCATGCCATCCTGCTTGGTAGAATTGTCAAACTGTCTCAAACGTTATTACTGCTATTTGGCCTGTTAGACTGTCCATGGAACGAACACCACGTTACACTCAAACAGCTATTCAATAATGGAACAATACATTCGCATTACTTTTGCCGAGATGTGTACATACATAAAACTAATACTTCTCCCAACCATTGTGCAACTATAGCTAATGTTCGCCCATTTATTTCCGTATCATACTTAATAGTTCCCTCTTATGGGAAAAATTTTGAGGTTTTTTTTTGTAATTAAAATTCTAAAATTCACTTTTCAGTAGTTTGTTCTAAGCTGGTCTACTGTATTGAACTGTGCCTATGCCTTCCGCCGTGTATTAATCATCTTGAAAATAAGCTCTCTTGTCTTTGAAATGCTAAATTAGTTAGAGTTATATTAACAAGGCAGCCATATATATCTTGGCCATCATAAATGTGGTCAAATTCACCAAAAAATTATAAAAATGTTTGGCGATATGAATTATATGTATACTGTATCTACTTACTACGATAAGGTATAATGAAAAAAATAAAAATTAATTTTATTAGCCACAAATTATGACTGCTTTATAAACGCTCATATCCATTAATAATTTTGTTTTTAAATGAATTATAACAGTAAAAAGCCTATGCAATATATATGCTTCATTTCGTCAGCGTTGGCCATTTTTCAAGATAAAGCTAACCTATCCGAATTCGTTTGCTTAGCTTGATCTCGACAGCCAGCGAATAAACATAACTTTACATTACGTTGTCTATTTAAATTAGACAACTCGACTGTTGACTTGATGATCCAGCTAACCAGATGTGTAAACTGTTATACAAAGTAGCAAAGCTCGGTGGCATAGACAAGAATTCGGATAGAGCTTAACTCGATGTTACTTCAAGATTCATCATGAGTTTTTTAAGCCAATGGGTTAGGCTAGATTAGAATAAATCGAGTTGCTATTCACTATAGACTAAAGAGCCATACAAAATTCTCCAAAATCGTTGCCTGTAGTTTCCTCTAATGCCCGGAAGAAATGTCTTCTTCGTTGATATTTTCCATTTTGTTATCGTTTTATTTGATTTGTTATCAATTTTTTAAAATATATATGTATAAGCGTAAGGTTATACGATATATATATTTCTATATCGAATAACCTATATATATATATATTTTAAAAAAATTTAAAAAAATTTAAAAATTTTTTTTTAAAAATTTAAAAAAATTTTAAATTTTTTTTTAAAAATTTAAAAAAATTTAAAAAAAAAAATTAATAGCGAATACGATATTTATACATTATTTAAACTTTGGTTGATGGTTCACAAAATCCCGTTGCGTTGGTTATCATTAGGTACCTAGGTAGTAGTCGAAGAAGAGCTCAGCTCAGATTCAAAAATATTTTTTACAATTTTATTAGAAATTTACTTCAAAACTATACAAGGAGCAAAAATCACATTAAAATTTTTAAATTATTTATCAGTTTATCAATTGGTATTGACGTTTATAGTGGTTGTGATTTCTGTAATAAAACCCAAAATTACTTTTGTAATCTGGAAATAATTAAAATGTACACCTTCCGAGTATAATCAAACCTCATTGGAAATAAAACTCAATTGTATTTGCCAAAATGCATTTTTCTTTCTAACTTTGATAGAGCATTTGGGTGCAGTATCGGATTGAGCATGAAACAAATTTAGATAATTCCCTCGTACTAATGGCGAAACGTTCTTCATAGTTAAGAAAAAAATTTGGTATTCCACTTCGCTATATGCCGAATTTACCTACATACATATAACCGTTTTGACCATAACTGAAGTGCATCGAACTTTTTTCTTGGGAAGACTGTCCTAAAAATGTTATAGTAGACAGCTACTACTACTGCACTATTGATAGACTAATTTTTATGTATACACATAGAACTATTTAGGTCTCCATGTTATTCGATACACCGAATCAATCCCATCGCTCACAGTTTAGCGAAAGTATTTTAGATTTTCTTCCCCATCATAGTTCTCACTCGTAGGCATGAGCTCATTATTGAATACAAACTCTTGTTGATAAAAGCATTAATTCTAGGACTGTTTACTTACAATATATATTTAGGTTCCTTTATCCTTTTATGTTTATGTACATATTTACGCCTAATATCCATTTTGCACTCGGTATTTTGTAAGTATTTCATTACGCTATGAGTATCAATCTATCTAATATCTACCTGTACTTAATTGCTATTAGAGTGTACATATGTATACACATTAGATAATATCAGTGAATAATACCACATAATACTTTAGAATGACAGTCGTCCTTATATATCTTATCAGGAAATTATACTGGACATTTCTCGTTTCTCTCCATATATTTTGTGGGAAAATAAAAATTTCCACACAAACATTAGAGGCCGTTTTTATGATATACATATGTACACAACATACACGATTCTGAACGTATAAAAATACGTAGTGAAATATAGTGGCAGTCGCTCGGCGTGTATTCCTGTAAAATTTTCTGTAATCATAAAAATGCCACCAACCTCCCTGTTTGTGTGTGTGCGTGTGTGTACAGAAAAAATTGTGGATTTAGAAAAAGTGTTTTGAACATGCTTTAAAATTTCGATGAAAATACTTGACGGCTTTATAAAATGGATAAGGTTGAAAACTGTAGACACGCTTTACTAACTAACAGATTGCGAGTTAGTGGTGAGTGAAATAGTAAAACACGCCATTTATGTTTATAGTTAAGGTTTGTCACATGCCGATATATGTAAATATGTTTTTCTACGTTTCTTCTATGTAGCATGACTGAAAAGGGCGATTAGATATTTTCTTCAAGAGCGATAACGTGACGACAAAAAAAGATTTCTTCTTTTCTATACGGATTGTTTGCATGATATTGAAACATTAAATAATATTTTTAAGCGCGGTTTGTTTAAAATTATACACTTAAGCGATAATTTATGATTTATTGTGGTCCCTTTTTTTAATTATATATTTCTTTTTCTTTTTTTTCACTTGTTTTATGCATGCCTATCTATGCGGAAACATGAAAATTACGTAAGATGTAAATATCCCAATATAATCAGCATTAAGAACATTGCAGTTGTTGTCGGCGTTTTACTGTATGCTGATATGGCTGACGACCCCATGAGAAATAGGCCCAAATTAACAAAAATATTACAAATCTCTAAATAAAGTCGATATGACATAAATCACGTATGTCAGATATCTTGCCATATCTATGTTATATGTATGTATGTACATAAAATGCATTTACATCAACATTTTTGATTAGTTCTAGGAATACAAAGACTTCTCTGAGGTATTGTTATTGCAGTTTTGGTTATTCACAGTTGTAAACCCAAAACAAATTTATTAGTCCTATCCCTTCTGAATATATGTGTCATATCAAGAAAGACCAGATTGTAGAAATAAATTTAAAAAAAAACAACAGCGGTCCAAAAGAATCACCTTGAGGAACACGCGTGAATAAATCACATCAGAAATAACACCGCCAAACACAAAGCTGCTGTTCACACCAACAGATAAATTCGAACTCAACCATACTGTCTGCAAAGTCTACCACGATCAACCTCGTGGTAGACTTAATATAGACAGTACATAACCATTTAGAAAATATTCAAGAAATGGTTTACGATAAAAGTACAGCACATCTCACAAAACAAGTCTTCAAATATTTTAGCAACCCAAGATAAATTACCCAAAAATAGACCAACATATAGAACTAATTTATTATGTAATTGTCGAAGTTTCTGAATGTAGGGAAGACATCAGAAGAAATAGACAAACTAATCGAAAATTTGTCAATTTAATCCGAGAAATTTGTATAAAAAAAATAATTAACTTTGTGGGGAAATCGTTGCCATAAATCCAGTTATTCGTATAGGGATACCTTCATAATCTATTTTATATGTATGTATATATTATTATCTACGAGTTGTCAAAAAACAGATTAATAACTCCATATGCCCCATTTGCCTCTTGGGATTTAAGGATATTCAAGAAGAAAAAAGTACCTGTGGGCTAGATGAATGATTATCTGTTTTCTTAGCGTTATAATCGCCTGTCAAAGAAGTGATGTTTTTATACTATATACATATATATATATTTAAAGCTGTGCCAGTTCCGGGTGAGATATTTCATAGACTCATACTATGTACCATAACTCAATTCATATTAGATTTCTCGCCCCGGCCTTGTTCCACACAAGCTACCCAACAAGCCTATTCTCTTCCAGAATAAGCACAGAAAAAAAAAATTAAAAGAAAATTTATCACTTCCTATGAAATTTTCAAGTGCCTAATCAAGACAGAAAAACTTACTTTAAATGAAGTTACTTTTTTAAATCTACAAAATTTTCATTTTTAATGCACTTTTATTCGTGCTGTCCACACTCAAAAACATGTACTTACCTACTAAGTATATGCCACTAAAGTAGACACATTAATACTTTTATTAAATTATGCTCTCTCGTCTAATAATTTAGAAATGGTGAAAACGTTTGCTAATATCTATAGCAGGATAATAAAACACAGGCCATTTTACAGAGATACATATATGTATGAACATATGTATATAATGAAACCATATGAAATAGAATTGGTAGCAGGGGGGGGGGGGGGGGGGGGGGGGGTTTGCAAATAATTTATAGCTTCTCTTCTTATGCCTTGATGTGCGATTTACGATGGTAAGCTGCGGAAATATTTCGCACTTCAGAAAATATTTTGAGTTATGAGAACATATTTTTAGTACAGCATAGAAGCATTATTATTATTCTAGTCAATATTGCCGCCATTTTTCTCGAAAAATTGCTTCTAACCATTGAGTGTGCATGCGAGAAGATAGATGACGTTCTCCAAATGGGAAGAGATAGTTCATAAATAATATCTTAAAGAATTTAGATGGCATAAGTCTAGATATAAATAATTATTTACATGTTGAACTATATGAAATAAATTAAAAAATGCAGCAAATTGGGATGGCAATGACCCACCATAATTCAATTGAAAAAAAAATAATAATTTCTATCCATTATCTCCTTTATCAAGTATCACCTACTAAAATTATTTCTTCTTTTATAATTTATAATTAAAATAAACGTGCGTTCCACCGAATCCGATAAATTCAAGAAATTTTATCAGAAGCGTTTTCAATTATTTGACATAATTTTGAAAATAATTCCCTTTTTAATTATACTTAAAGTATTTTTATTATTTCTTTAGTTATATTTAATAATTTTTGATAACAGTAGAAGTAATATTATAATAAATTTCTTCCAAAAATATCATAAGTAGGTAATTATGTACATTTAAATTTTTTAATTACCTACTATTATGAAATAATCGTAATTCTAATGAAGAATTTTTAATTCCTATAGAATTAATGATTGTAATTTCAGTTTAATTGAAAATGTACAGTTTTGAGTGCATGCCTTCGTAATTATCTTTTGCTTGTATACAAATGGTAGGTAGAATTTCTATTTCTTAATTCATATTTCCTTTATAGCTTTGTAAGCTGTCAGATGGTTATTCTCCTTTTTGTACCTACCATCATTGATAAGGACCTAATCTATCTTATATAAGCCTGGCGACAACTGAGTTATAACTAATTCTAGCACCATTTTTTTTATATAACTAGGCCTTTAACGATTTTTCTTAAGACGTTCTCTAAATGCACATTAGACTCTAAAGGCCTGCCGAATATATCAGCGGAACTAGCTCTTTGAACACTAGTGGGTAGACTATTCCATTTGTGTATAACCTGCACAAAGAAAGATCGCTCGTCAATTTGAGTTCGAAAGTTAGGCAATAAAAGGTTGCGGTGCCGTGATGAACCTAGGAACTGAATATGATCATACAGATATTCAGGCTCCTTAGAATATAACAAATTATATAAAAATTTCAATCTTCTTTCCATTAGATACACATCCAGTGTACAACCTAGGTATGAGTTAGTGTAAGGAGACACATGACAAGTTCTGGGTAAACCGTGAACAAATCGAATACGTACGATGGTGTTGTTTACCTTAATTGGAGATAAGTCTGAAACGTCGTAGCTTCTTCCATACACTGGCATACATATGGTCTTCTTGGGGTTGAGTACAAGCTGATTATGTTTGGTACATTCACCAATTCTAACCAGGTCGTCGTTTACCCGCTCAACACAGTCCTCAATTAGCCCAATTTGCCTATCTAAATATATCTGAACATCATCAGCATAGAGATGAACTGATGCATCATGAAGTTCCGTGGGTACTTCATTAATGTAAAGCGAAAAGAGAAGAGGTCCGAGAACGGAACCTTGAGGCACGCCACAATTGAGAGTTAGGAGTGATAAAAGAAAGTCAGAAACTTTAACAGACTAGGTTCTGGAGAAAAGGAAATTTTTTTATCAATTTGATAGCTGCAATCGAGAGGTCGAAGTGTTGGCGCAGTTTGAAGATGAGCAGGCCATGATTGATGGAAGCAAATGCCTTACTAAAGTCAAGGAGAACTAATATGGCCATATAATCTTTGTCTAGTGCCTCAGAAATATCAGATACTACTTTGAGTAACGCAAATTCAGAGCTACGCCGTGGTCGAAAACTGGACTGTCAGCAGGTTACAAAATTTCTTTGGTTCACATATGTGGTAATTTGATCGTTCATTAATTTTTCGAGAGCCTTGCTGAAAAAACAAACTAAATTGATCGGGCGGAAATCTATGAATTCAGTACACTTGCGGGACTTTGGAATCGGTAGGATAACAGTCCTTTTCCAGTGAACTGGAAATTGCGATGTAGTTAAACATGCATTAAAGACATGTGTCAAGGCTTGTAGAATAAACGGCAGAATAATTTTAACAAATTTTGGTGGGATAGACAATTTAATTTTATTTATAGCCTTAGATACCTCAGACACATCGACACACCTAAATGAGAATCTATCGCCAATATACGACTCAGACTCTCTGTCAAAGTTAGATATTAATTCTGGACAACCATTCGCGGAGGATGATTGAGTAGATGTGAAGAATGAGTTTAAGCTATTTGGGGTCGAAATTACATTGTTGTGAATCCTTAACACCACATACTCCTAATTTGCGCAGGTTAGCCTAAAGATTTTTAGGAGGCACCATAGGGTCAAGCTTCTTTTGGCTGCATATTTCGTAGTGTTGACTTTACGTACGATTTTATAACGTCTTAAATCGACAGGTGATCGTGATAGCTTGTAACGGTGGTATAAGTAGTCCCTTTCCGCGATTAAGCTTCGGATTTCATTAGTAAACCAAGCACATTCCACATTTCGCTTGCGACAAACTCTAATAGTGATAAAATTATTAAATAAATAATAAACGTATTCAGTTAGGCATGTTACTTTATCATCGACAGTACTACAGTTAAAAACATTTGCCCAAGGTATAGTCGAACATTCAGAAAATAGGTTATCATAATTTATGGTATATTGGTCACGATATGAGTACCTACGTAGGTACTAAAACGCGAAATAGTATCAACTTGAAAACTGTAAGTCAAGAAGATTAAATCGTGGTCGAAGTTATCTGAAGGGCTAACTTGATTAACTAGTAAACCTGAGTCTGATTGAATGCAAAAATATGGACCAAATAGCCTCAGACAACTTCTGCTGTATTTCCTTATAGCTATAGCTGATTATTGGTTGACTCATTTAATTGGCTTCTACATACAATATGTTGAATTTAAATTAAATATAATTATTTCAAATCTTTCCATATTTTTTATTGATTTTAGCTAAAACTTGCCTTGCACATAAATATGAAATACAAAATAAAGTGTGCCATATGCAACTTTTTTATATTTATCAAAAATTAATATCCAAAACATCTGGTCACCAAATAATCAGCATCTGTTTTTTTTTGTATAATACTCATATTTGATATGATAATGATCCGGGTGTTTGCTAATTTAATTACAATTAATTTCCAGCTTGATATATTATGAATGAATGCAAACAGTTTTCCGGACGGGCACAACCCGACTCTCCTGACAATCAAATTTATATGTAAATTTGCAATTGTCTCTGCCGCCACGGGTGATTTAGACCATTCAATAAAACAATTGAAGTGTCGCTGTTCCCATTTGGCGGAATCCTTGTACATAACAAATACAAACATACATATTTACATGTACACATATCTATATAGCTTTAGCTGATGCTACCATTTCATCCGTTTTATTTCCTGTAGGGAATTTAATTAAATTCCAATGCAATATTCTGGAAGAAAATTTTTTTCAAAATTTATTTCCGAGTTTTGTGATTTTATTCATCGTTTTCATGCACATTCATTGTATTGAAGTAGTTATGATGATGCTGAATGGAATTTTAGAATTGGAATTTTAGTTTATTATTCAAATTGAAATTTATTTAAATATCAAAAATTAATTATTAATTTATCGGTGATAAAGAAGATTTTAAGTATATGACTTAAGTTTTGTGTTAAGATGTTGCGTTGTAGTTGATAGTATTAATGTCCTTATTAAAGCTATTGCGTATAGGAATGGATTCAATTTCTCTAATTTTATTTCAATAATTTCAACAGGAATTTAAATTTTCATCTTAAATCAAAAATGTTTTTTCAGTTTTTTTCAGTTTTCAATATGAATTTGAATTTTATTTCCTTAATTTATTTTAACTAGATGAAATTATACTGTTCATCCGATAAATTCATAAAAATAGTCAATGTCTGTTTAAATTACAGGAGCTAAGCTAAAAATCTTTAAAAGTTATTAATTGTAGTGACTGGAGCATGCAGTTGTTTCAATTAAATATTTTCATATGATCATAGAAGAGTATTTTCTGAGTCATAGTCATAATATCGTTTCCCACAAATGAAAAAAAAAAGAATTCATAAGATGAAAATAATATAAAATTCTAAGAAATTTACATCTATATGAGATTTCTTCCACTCATTCCTAACACAATATCCCTATCCATGGATAATATAAAATCACGTCAGAGACATTTGCTTTTAATTTTTTTATATACGGCTCTGTAAAATTCTTTTATTTTCCTTGTTCGGAAGAAGTGTTAGCAAGATATGAACATCTTAGCATATAAGATAATTTGTTTGAACAACACATATCTTCATCTCTATCTTACATACTAATGGTGTTCTGGAGGTAACGCTGGTACAATTGATAACACAGCGATTCATGATTTTAGGGCCTAGGTTGGAGCACTATCTACCGTTGCCCACTAATGCCGACAAATTACTTACTTTATATCGTTATTGTGATTTATCTTAATTCATACAGGGTATTCGAAAAACAGACAAAATAGGATAGGATATACCTACCATCAATCGAAATCATTTGAATATTTTGTACAACGATTGTTCAGATTTTGTTCAAATCCTGTCAACGTTTAAAATTATATTCGGATCATTTTATTCATAATAACATATTGGACCCTATTCTGTAATTTTCATTAAACAACATTTTATGTTATATTATTTGTGGTGATAAAATTTCTTCTTCATAAAATGAAAATAAAATATTTTAAAAATTCGTATTCTGTCGTGGTTCCATAATATTATTTTATGGATTCTTTTATGAACACGTAACATGAAATATTTAGAAAATTCCACTTTGGTTTCTATTACTTTTTGTCATTTGCGTGATACTCTATCAAATCAGGCGCGTATCCAGACCTGCAGCCTAGGAGGGGGAGAAAAAAGTAGGAAAAAGTCGCTTTTAATTTTTTTTAAAATCATATTTACGTTATATCACAAAAACTAATTTTCAGTTTTTTCGATAATATTATCCATATCAATCTCAGAGTAGACATTAAGGACTCATAACCAAATACGCCTTCTAGTTCAAGGATTGTAGAAATAGATGCTGACGCAAGCGATTCTGTCACGGGTGAAGTAATTGACCGATAGCAAGATCTTGAATCTTGAGGAGACACATCCAAAGGAATAGGAGTAGAAGTGCATGATATGTCACTGATTTTTTCTTTTGATCGGAACTTAACTGATCTTGCTTTTTTCTGGAAAAAGTTGTAAATGGTCTTATCAGTCTTCTGCTTTCCATTTTCGCTATTATTGCTACCTCCGTCGCTAACTAGTGTACCAAGTTTATCCTTCTCCTAGAAATTAAAAGTAAACGTGAAGTTAAATTAAACAACACTACTTGAATTAATACGAAAGTGCAAGCAAAGCAAATAACTACAAGCTAAGTACTACCTCAGACGAAAGCGAATGGATTTTATTTGTATATAGTCCTGCCGTAAAAATTCTGAAAAAAAAATTGTAGAATCAATTTTAGCGGCACTCGAATCAATCCAATTGATTGTTTTCAGCCAACAATAGTGTATTAAAATTCGAAAGCAAAATGTTTAAGTAAATTTCTAAGAACAAAATGTATGATTGCCAACGCTCATAAATATCTTTAGCGACCCAGATCAGCCAAGGCCCCGGGAATCAATATAACCCATTGGAACCATGATCGGCCACTGTAGTACATATAAAATCTAAAGAAAAAAATTTCTCATCTTTCTAAGAAAACTGAATGCTTGTACCCTTGTCGTTTGAAGGAGTGAACCACCAGAATCAGTTCACGAATTCGTTTGGACCGTGTCGTCGGGTATTTAAAATTTTTAAAAACAATTTGCAAGTATATTTCTAAGAAAAATTTAATGCTTCCCTACGAACGTAAACATTTTTAGCAACTAACGTCGCTATGAAAAATCAACAGGTGGCTATACGTTGATGATTGCATGGAACTAGGGCTCTACTGAAAGAACCGTAAATCAAAATTCGTTATGATGATGACTTTTTGACATTATATAAAACACAAGAAAATTTTAAAAACATCTTAATAGCTCTTGAGATAATTGGCTGTAAAAGTGCTAAAATATGACAACTCTTTACTGCAGATTGATACGAACCATGTCTGTAGAAATGCAAACCAGCAGAAGTCCATCCATTCCGTTCACTTTGAGATTCCCTAACTCAATTATCCCAGCCGATAGAACTTTTGAAGCCTAAAGGTGGTCAACTCACATGGATCGTAGGAATCGCAAAAATGATTTCTTTTGCATAAAATTAAAACCTAAGACAAATATAATTAACTTTTTATACTTTGCCATACCGAACCAAGTGCGAATTTCCATAATTTCTGACATAATTGTAATTCATATGTATGGCGATGGAAATTTTAGTTTTTAATTAAAACTATTTTCGCACAACAAATGTTAATTGACGCATGTCATTTTCATAAAATATGTCGAAATACCTTTAAAATGTGCTGCTTAGGATCTTCTATGTTATCCTCCATAACAGGAAATATTTTATGTTACAATGCATAAAATAAAATAAAATAAAATAAAATGTCTGGTACAAAATAGGATTTTGCATAAAATAACATATCTAAAATGAAAAAATTCTACCAACAGAATAGATCCCATTTACTACCATAATTCGCATTTACAACTGAATTTGCCATATGGTTTACAATCTGTCTAAAATTTTTGTTATCCATTTACAACTGTTCTGAAGAAAATATTAATTCCTTCACCCCCTAGACTCATGTCTCTCTCTCGACAGAGATTTATGTAAGTGAGACGATGATGACAGTATCTGCATAATTGAACAATTAATACACGTTGAAGTCATTTACCGCATTTAGGTCATAGTGGAATGTTAATGATATCTCAAGCACTGGATAAATGTCATAATTCAGATTAAATGAGGAAATATTTCCCTCCCCTTATTATTTAAGTAAAAGTGAGGAGCTAAATGATAATCACAGACTCAGAATGAGGTATAGGCAGCCCACATTTACTTACCTACGTGTGCTTCAATATCCCCATGTTTGTATCCTACTCCATTTTTCCAGACTCGAGTTAAAGTGTAGCGCTACGGAATAGTAGCATTGATATTCATTATTAATTTTTTCTGGAAGTTGGAAAAATTCTCTATTTCTCTACTTTTCTAGTTTGTGTCTCAAGTGAATTTAAGTTGCAATATTAGATAGACTTTTTTGTTTAGCTTGGAAATATGTTTCTATACTTCGGAAGGTAAAAATAAATATCTGTTCCAGATTTTATTTTATAACTTAATCTGTTGCCATTTATGGAACTTTTATATCTATACTTAGATAATTTACCGATATCACTATTCAAATTACAAATAGACACAGAAAATATAACTCACTCCCCTCACTCACACCATCTTTTGAAATATCTCAAACTGCTTTTCCATAATCCCAAAAACCTTGTCAGGATATTATAGGAATTATGGTCGTTTCTAATTATCAAACTTTGAAATTTTCCTTTTACCCATCAAATTGTTACTGAAAATTGCAAGGCTATGGTTCGTTTTATGTAATTTCCTTGGCCATAAATCTTCTACAATTCCATAGAATATTAAAAGACCTACTCATGAACAGATGATTCAAATGCTTTCTTAATATCTTCGAAAGGACAGAGAGCTAAAAGAGGCTTTTCCTCGGCCTCGGCAATTAAGCTTTAATTAGGAAATCTCTTAATTTAACTTTGACTTGATGAGATGTTTACACTTTGGACAAAAATTTAATGACTAATTTTAAGGTTTTATACCTGCGAAATTTATTATTTTTTAATTATGTCGAAAAGCAACAAAAATAAGAAGATAATCAGAAATATAACTAGATCTTAATGTGTATAAATGAGAATAAAATATTTTTCTTCATTTAGACTCCTACAACCCACTTTTGGATATTGTTTTTGATTTCTTAAGGGCAATTTTAATGTATAGGTGTAAGCGATTTGCTTTTGATCTATGTAATCTATGTATAGCTATGCGTTCGATTTAATTTTATTAATTTTCAAATCCTGTAGGATGCTTTGAAAAGAATATTTAAATTTAATCTGATAAAAATAACTTCTTTACATGCAAAATTTATTTCCAACAATACTTCTTAACTATAAATTTTTATTTGCTACTATTTGAAAATTATTCAAGGGTGGGTGCCTCAGTTACCAATTTACAAAAATCAGGATTTTTCTACCAGATTCATGGTGTGAAAACTATCTTAATTTAAAGTTTTACTTTCGCTTTAATATTCATATTAAAAGTTCAGCAAATTACAGAAGCACTCGAAATTATTTCTATTCTTGAAAGCTTATCTCATACAACATCAAATATTTTTTAAACTTGATTTTTAAAGAAATAAAATTAAGCAATTTTTGTCTACCTGCCCCTAAAAGTAGGTATGGGGGACAGAGAAAGGATTACATATATTGTATTGCCATCTATTTCTATTCCTTACTATATTGATTTGGAAAACCACTGAACTGAAACTGGACTATGGTGTATTTTGTGTAGAACTTATTATTTCAAGTTCAGTGGAATAAAGTAGTTAAACCAAAAGGAGACAACTACAGAAAATTGATCCCATAATAATGTCAAATAATTATCATACCAGTTATCCTGTTTACTCGATATCTTGAATATGATCCTGCAAATCCCATGGTATGAGCAGCACCAAGGTTGTGTCCTATTATTCGTTTCGGATTAATATTCCTTTTCTCAACAAGAGTGTCTATCAAAGTGGCTATAACTCTTCTCACAGTTCGTGTGTATTTAGCTGGCAGAAGATAAAATATGTTTGCCGCTTGTTGCTCCCAATTCACAGCTGGAAAAAAGTATAACAATTTTTATTTATTACCTAAAACATTGTACTCATTCCTTTATATAGATATTCATTTTTGATTCCTTGGATAAGATCGCTTTTGTTGCTGGACTTCTAGCCATGGACAATAATTTTAGTTTCCAAATCTGGATTGAAGTTGTTAACGACGTTGCTTAAGATTTCTCGTTTTTGTCTTGTCGTAGAATACTTTACTACAATTGGACTTTCTCCGTTTTTCCTGTAAATAAGGATAGCTTTATTTTTTCTAAAATATTTTCGTCGTTTTCTCTCACACAAATTACATCCTTCAATCATTCTGGAGGAGAAATCCTAGAAAAATTCATTTTATTGTTTGTTTTTGCTTTTTCGAGCTGTTAGCAATTTTGAATTTTTATGTACACATCGTTTGAAACCGTCCCCGTATGTTCAATTTTAAAAACTAACTACTACAATACTGACAGACTGTTGTGTGAATGTCTTCATTAGGACAGATGGCAAATTGGATTTTTCATTTGAGAATTGAATATTCTGTGCTAATATGAATCCTTTTCAACGTCCAACATCTTCCGTACTCTACGCAATGAAAAAAGCTGTCAAGAAAACAGTCAACCTGGACATGATTATAATTTTATTTAAAATTATCTACGAGTTTTATATCTATTTTCTAGTCTAAGAAATCTAGTAGAGCCTTGGTCTTTAATTAAGACAACTTATAAGAGTGGGAAAATGCCACCAGTTTAGTACCTACCAATCTACTATGGAAAGTCAAAACAAATTATGCAGCGTTGTTCCCAAAAACATTCAACTCTTCTTCCTTTATCCATTAATGAACAAAATTTTCCACCAAAAAAAAAAAAACTACTAAAGTGAAATTGTTTGTTTTCCCTAAAGAAAGAGGCAAGTAAGTAAACTTATGGTATCCAATTATTTGTCCAACTTTGTTTTATTAAAAAAAAAAAAAAACTACATTTCTTTGCAATTGCAAGTCCAACAAAACTCCATTTACTTGATGATTTTTCTCCGAGACAATTTCACTTTGAGAAATTGTGTCATGTTCTTGCTTTTGATCAAATAAATGCAAGCGGGAGGGAATTCATCCTCGCACTGCATTTCGCATTTGAATGTCATAAGAGATTGAAAGTTTTCAGAGTTTTTATATATTTCTATGGATAGGTATAGGTGCTATGTGTGCAGAAATAAAATAATTTTTTTACTTAATATTTAAAAAGACAAATTTTACTATCGTAAATAAATAAAATGAAAAAACCAAAAATTCTGTGAAAGAATTCTGTTATTAATTTTTGGCTCGACGAAAAATCAGTAAGTGCAAGCGACATTTTTAACTACAGAGCTGTGTCACGAAATTCAGCTATATTGCTTTAATATTCGAAGCCTTGATTTGTTGATTACTCTGTTCTTTCAAGCTCAAAAACTTTTCTTATGATCTTTTCAGCATGGCTAAAATTAAAATAAGTCTCCACTACTACTACTACTAATCTGTTGGAGTTAACAAATTTCTATATAGCTCCTGTATAAGGCAAATAATAAGTTGCATTTTTATGGATTTTAGTAAAGCTTTCGATATAGCTCTAAAATTCATAAGTTATATGTTTTTTTTGTTTTCCTACGATTTTGTCAATTGACTTTGTTGTTATTTGTTAGGTGGCATGCTGTGAGTTATACCGTAGACACACGGGACATATCAATGAACATTGACGGAGCAATGATCATTGCATAGCTCGTGTGTCACTGCATCATTGGCGCAATGGTCATTCGTTTCGTCATTGCACCAATTACGTCCCCCACAAGCTCTTTCGTTTGCAATTATACATTGCTTGTCATTTCTTTTAGCAATAAGCGCTCTTTCAGCGGTGAGGAACTGCAAATTGTTGGAAAAATCAGCTGATTTTCCAGCCATCACTGTTAGATGTCATTTGTGAAATTGGCTGATACATTTTTCAAAGTAAATTTTTGCATGTTTTCCAAATTATTGAATTCTTTAAAATCTTTCATACATTATAAATAGAAAAAGAGACGAAGAAAAAAGCAAGATTGTGAAAAACTGCTGAAAATTAAAAGTTGTGCGAGCTGTGGCGCATTTATATAAAAGATCTGAGAAGACACGAAGAAATAGCCACATATATGCGGATATGTTTGTGAAATTTAAAGATATGGTAGTAATCGCCAGTATGCACAAGTAACACATTTAATGGGTCAAATCTAGTCGGTCAAATCTAATTACGTGAAGACCGTCATTGCCGTGTGCCACCCCAAAACAGGAATGATCATTGGTCCAATTATTACGTAATTGAACCAATGATCATTGATATGTCCCGTGTGTCTAGGGTATTATATAGTATTTCGGCTGCTCTTTATTACGAAATAAATTTAACTTACGGTGTTCCGCAGACCAGCCATCTAGGGCTACTGCTTTTCCTAATTTACAGAACCTGACTAATTGGTGAATTTTTTGCTACGATACCAAAAGTTTTTGCATTGTTTCTTATGAAAGAGAGTGTAAAAGTTTAAATTCGAACACCCACCTTTTATATACGGTGCTCTATCAACTGCCTTCCTATAAATATTAGTGAGTGCACTATCATACGCATTAGTTATATTTCAGAGTGATAAATGCTCCTTAACTATATACCTAGATTTGATGAAATTCAAGTTTTGATGGGTGTCTTTGCTATCATGGCTAATGTTACTCTGAGTTTTGTAAAAAGATGGTCCAAGGAGTTTAATGATCCATGAAAGTTTGGTCTCCTTTCTATTTGATTTACATACATCGCCTCGACACTGTCCAACGGAGATTTGTTCGATTTGTAATTTGAGGACTTCATTGGAACAATTCTGCTGATACCCTTTCATCATGTGTAGATAGACTTAAACTTTTTCTATTACATTCTATCGAGCATAGATGCAACCCTTACAGAGTTGTTTTCACTTTTGACACTGTATTCAAGGAGTGATAAGCTCCTCTTAAATCTTAAAGCTGAATATATTTTTTTTTAGCATTACCTATAGATATGTATGCTCATGAATACATATTGAATCTCAGACTTCCTTATACATTAATTAATTTATTACTTAATTGCCAACAATATGATACACTCATTTTGTATTTTTATTTGTGTGCACTTTTCTTTAATAATACAAATTTCCAGCATGAAAACAAGCATTGAAAAAAAATTTCAATTTGAATCTATATTTGTTTTCGTTCATGTTTTTGCTTAAAATAAAAATTCGTGATCATTTTTATAAGAAAAAAATATCCAGTCTATGTACATGGATTCATCAAGTATGTTTAATTGATGATGAAAAAAACTAATATATAATTCCTGAAGTATAAGTGTGTAAACGAAAAGTCCAAACACACATAACTTAACTCAAGTGGAATCAATCGTCCATTTAAGTCAAATAATGAATCCATTTGATGGAATCAAAGACCAATATACACTTTTCTGGAAAATATTTTCTATGCGATATTTGCTTAGTCCGTCCGTCCGTAATGTAAAGAGAAATGTTTTCTAACTTTTGCGCCATAGCAAATAAAGCTGTTTACTTAAAGTTTTATTGCATTTTCCTGTCGAACTTTTGTTTCTGTACAGAAACTTTCTTTTCTGTGCAAAAAAACAATCCACGTCCTCACTGTTGTTTAGCTATATACCTATACGCAATAATTTTTCTCGAATGTTCGATTTCTATTGGAAATTTGAAACTTTTTTTTATTTTTGTCTGGAACTTTATCCTTCAAATTTACACCGCAATGCTTGCGCCTTAACTTGATTCTTTTATTGTTTACATCAGCATAGAAAATGCAATGAAAATTTTGTTTGCATCTAAACTTGCATATATGAGCACTTATTTATCCCAAAGAAAAATAGTTTTAGATGTTTGGCAGGATTTTTTTTTTTTACTTTTCTGTTTTATTAATTGCACTTTTAAGACAATCTATGAAAAAATGATGTTGAAAAATTAAAATGAGAATGAAATGGGAGATAAAAAAATGATTTTCAAATGCACTAATCCAAAACTCGTAGAAGTGAAATAGAAATTCACACTAATACGTAAATGAGCTACCTTTGAGCTAGTACTAAAATTGGTGGAAGCTTTGAGAATTTCTATTAAAAGTTAGGTACAAGACTCAAGAAGTTTTAATGACTTAAAGAGAATAATGATACTAATGATAATGTTCATCGCGTTCTTAAAAGGAAAACTAAAAAAAAAACATATTGCATAACAACAATTTGTCTAGACTCCAGAGTTCAGGGAAAATTATTCATCATAATCATCATCATCATCATCATCATCATCATCATATTGAAAATTAGACGCTGTTTGATTTGCTTTTTAGTATTTACTTGAGATAGCACATTTTCTAGAAAATGGTAATTTTTTTTTTTGTGCTAATTTTCCATTTAAACTCCATTAATTGTCTATTTACATAATGAGATAAAAAAATAAAAGAGAGAAAAAAAATTGAAAGACAGACAAGTCTAAATTAATGTAAAACGAATGCAGAAAAATGAAAATTACGGAAAAGTGGCACGATGGCTTTTAATTAGAGGTAATTTGGAAAGTTTGGATTCACTTCAATAAGCTCTTTTCAAAGTGAGTGTATTTGTCGCCGGAAAAGGCAAAGGCAATCACACAATTCGCTTTTAAAAATGAGTCTTATTTGGAAAGACATCGAAAAAAAGTCAATTAAGATTCTCGCAATAGCGACTTTTTTTTGTCTGGTTTATTTTTCCCTCTTTCTGCTATCTTCTTGCTCACTTTTGAAACTGTCGAATAAGCTTTCACGTCAGTAGAGATCGATTTAATTAATTGTCACTTGAGAATTTTAGAGGAAAAACTGAAAGTAGGTATGATTTTTGGTGACTTGCAGTAAAACATGCAAGAAGTCGTGATTTTTCTTATATATACGAATCTTGTAAAATATTTATGTGTGAAAGAATTTAAGTATTTGAAGGTTTTTTTTTTTTAACTAATGCATAAGTGTTGTACTATATTTAGTATAACAACATATCTTCAGGTTCCATTTGACGTCTGAATATTAAATTTATTTGATAATTGTTCATGATTATCACTAGCCATTTTTTAGAAATCAAATTAATTCGAAATTTGCAATAAATCAGCTTAGTAGAAAAATATACAGCTAATGATGCCGCCAAATAAAAAAAAAATACACATAAACATAGTAAAAATAACAAAAAAATTATTAAATAATTGCTAATTAATTAATCCAAGATAGAATAGAAACAAAAAAAAAACTTGAAAAATGTAACACCTGTACTTAATTCACACGAAATTCGAAGCTCCTAAATAACAAGACTCGCCGTTTAAAAAAACGCGTCTTTTTTTCCCATGATAAAAAGACAAAAGGAAAGCTAAATTTTAAATTATTTGTCAACTTCATCCATTCAAAGGTTGTTACTAGAACGAAATCTCATGATCATCGTCGTCGTCAACATCATCATCCCCTAACAATTCTTACTTATGGATTGTCACCGGTTGTACACCTTCATTATGTGAAAAGGGCACTTCCACAGTGTTAGTAAAACAAAGGGACTTACAGAAAGCTTTGAAGGTCCATGATTGATTATATTTACGGAATGTCTCCTTTGAATAATGATTGTTGCTTTTAACGTTTTTGTTCTTATAAAGATCAAAGTTATAAATATTTCACGTTTATATGAATATATGTATGTTAGGTATATAGGAATATATATCAAGGAGAAAAGATGTCTAGAACAAAATTTTCTTCAATTAGTTTTACTTTTGATGGCGCAGACGTTTTTTTTTGTTTCGATAAAAAAATATTGAAAATTTTAGGAAAGGTTAATGACTTCCTAAGAAGAATGTCAAGGAAAGGAAAGATGAATAAAGTTAGAAAAATTATTGATGATAAATAAAAAATTTCTCGCTAAAATGGAATCATTGCACTTTAAGTCAAGTGATAAAGGCTATTTATAACTCGTTCAAGTGCAAGTTCTTCCAGCCTTGAATCTCCTTTTGTTCTTTTTTTTCTACATTTTTTTATTGTCTTTTCCATCAGAAACAGTACCAAATTTAAATCGCACGATTATATTGAAAGCATTTTCTGCACCAATTTTGAAAAAAATGCTAGCACAAATTCTAGCAGAATATTCTTTGTTATGCTTGAACAACATACGAATTGCGTTAACTGTAATAATGTTTAATTGTTGAAAATTCACATTTTAACAAATAAGAAATAAAAAAAAACACAATTGTGATCCGAAAGTAATGCATGATTGATTTGAAACTCAATGAGTATATAAAGAAATAGGCCAGAGATAGAATAGAGCCTTGTGGGACAGGACATCACCATTGATTATATAAGAAACAAAAATATTGCGATTAGACCAAAAGTTTCAATACATTAAAGTAAGGGTGGAATCAGATAAACTTGGATAGGATTAATTAATTAATTGATGGTTAATTGGACATAGGCTAGACAGACGATTTAAGTTGTAGAAGGTTTCGTATTCAAATTTTTCAGCACCAAGTTAAGTGTTGATTATGAAATTCCCTGCCGCGTGCAGAATTTAGGAAAGTAATAAAGATTTGTAGCGGCTTTATTAGCGTCGAGGTGCTATTTTCTCCCGGTATTTAATTTCATGGCTACTGGGCATAGAATTTAAGTACTAAATATACAAAATTCACAAAATGTGCGCCCTGCTTTGAATTTTAGTTAGTATGAGTAGAATAATTGCGACCAATGTGGTGGATGCTCTTATATAGTAGTAGGTAGGTAACAGTAGGACTTTATAATGGTTTTACTGAATTTCTTATACTCGTATTGAACTCGAGTAATTTTCGCCGTAATCCATAATAAATTTAATTTCGCGTTTTATTATTTATTTTTTATTTTTCACGAGATATGGGAAGCTTTTTTTTGCGACTCTGTTTTAGAAAATTTATAGAAGCTACTGAGGATGTTATTTTGGAAATTTCATATTGCTACTTGACTTAGGTCAGGATAGATTTTATTATGACCAAAAAAAGATAGACTCTTTCAGTGGAATTCTCTTATGTGAGTGGCTTGAGCGGTTGTGGTAGTCTTTTAATGTTAATTTTAATAATCCTCCAGTGGTCCACTTCAGTGTCCGGTTTCTTCTAGTTTAATCGCTTATCCCCAATATTATTAGCACCTGTATTTCATTCATTGCTAATATGTATGTAGCTGGCTCTGTTGCATTCCATGCGTGTGATCTCCATCCATCTCTACACAAATACCTATTGATTCTATCCTGCACCGCAAGTTATTTATGTTAAATCTTTTTCGGTTATCAAGTTCCATACTTGATTTCAATCCAAGTAGTTGTTGCTTTTCTGGTAGTAGGTACCTACCTGTAAGTTTGAAACGGGATCTACAGGACTAGCAATTTTCTGATCACAAACCTTTCACCAAATCACATCAACGGGAAGTTTCAGTGGCCTAAACAACCTGCGGATGGCATTGGTACTAATTGCTATTATTTTTCTTATTAGCTTGGAGCGGACTTTGATAGAAACTTGAGCAGATTCTGTCTGCACTTTAATATTACCTTTTCAGCTAAATTTCTTCAGATAAGTAGGTGCTAATTTGTTTGCTCTAAATTCTTAACTCTGTTTTAAGCCTAAGGGAGAGTAGGATCTTATGAACAGAAGGATTGATTAAATGACTAAATTTGCTCCATAAGTTAATTAAAGGTCGATAAAGGTATGCCCACTGCTAAATTTATACTGGCCAACGTCATTCGCTGCCAATTCACGGCAATATATTTTAGCAACATCAACTTTCAGTTAAGCTAAAACTAGAGTCAATCCACAGGTCTAACTCTAACTAAATTTGAATACGGGCCTGGAGCCATTATGCTTTGTAAGAAATTCATTTAAATTTTTATAAAAATTTTAATATTTCATACAGACATTGATATTCGTTAGTTGCTTTTTCGCTTTGAAAATATCGAATTATTATTCATATTTAAAATTTAATGAAAAAACCAAAAAATTACCATCATGAAAAACAATTTCCCCAAATCCTACTTAACTAAAATGGCTTTAAAATTCTGTCATGTCAATGGGCTAAGCTGCGCGCTGACAAAGAAAATGGTGATCATCACATTTGCCTTCTCCTGTTCCAAAAGTTCATTTCTACCCTTTTACCTCTTTTATCCCTCTTTTACATTCGAAAATTTTGGTTATAAGAGAGAGACAAAAAATATTATCACATTTACCTTCTCCTCTTCCAAAAGTTAAAGAATTCTGATTGGTTGGTTAAATATCCCTACACAGAAATTTAGTTAACTTAACGAACTAAACGAATAATTCGGTCATGCGCAGTAGAATGGAATTTGATATTTTGTGATTTGAAATTTTCTGATCGCCTGGTATTTTTTGTTTCTTTCAAATTGCACTAGAGTAAATGAGACGAAATTATAAAATTCATGATAGCGGCAAGCACATTGGAATGCAGTTGTTTTCAAACTAATTATACTTCTGCCAATAGATGGCTCCGGGGGTATCAAAATGAGAAATTTTTGGCTCGATGAAATCAAGAGTTTTCGTATAATTTTTATTAGTTTTCTCGATTTTCTTTTGCATGAGCATAGAAATAATAATAGTTATATAAAAATTACAAACAAAAAATTAATAACAAAATTTTAGAAATTTTTCTTCATGATCCGATAACTTGAGAATCCATTTTTGTATTTCAAAATAAAATTTTGGGTTAAAAATTAGAAGATTTTAAAATGGAGTTATGATCAGTTTGGATAGAAATATATTTTTGATGGGTTCTATATTTGAGAATTCCTAAAAAATCTGCATACCTACCTACCTACCTACCTACAAGATCGGGGTCCGTTTAGGTGTCGCAATATTTCAGTTTTAATTTTTTACCATCGTTTGAAAAGTTTAAAGATGTTAACTCATCGCAGTCGAGGTTGTCTTGTATTACTATTTACCTACCTATACTTCTCTTGAGGAAAGTATTTTAATATTGATTAGTTTAACGAGACATATATTTTTCGTACTTTTGTCCCCATTAACCGATCACGTTTCAAATTCAAACCCTAATTTCGGTAGAAAAGAATTCGTATTCTGTAGATCCTTAGCTTCTCACCCTAACTACTTTTTCTGAGTAGGTACCTACTTACGATAGTTACAAACTATTGTCTTGATAAAAGTCGGGCTATTCTCCATCAAAATCCAGATTAGGATTAAATCGATTCCAGTTTTTACTGAAGGCCCGAAATATTTGATTTGATTTGTTTGAAATCGTAATTCTTCAGTTAATTTCGGTAATTTCTTACCCAGCTGGAAATATCAGACCATCATTCAAACCGGATGCCTTATCGGAAGATATGATGGACGCCTCTATATTGGACACTTCATAGAACATTCGTACCGGCATGTCTTAGGGAGAAAGCAATTCAAGCTTTTTCGTGTGCTTCCCCTATCTTTCTTGGAAGGAACAAGGATGTATACCTCTTCGTTGGTCACTTTATGGAACATGTTCTTGTGAGGAAGGGATTCAATCTTTTCTTGTGCTTTTTCCTAGCTTCCGTGGAACGAAAAGATAGAAGCAAAATGAATTAGACACCCACGCATATTAAAAAGAAGCATGAAAACATTTGTTCCACCTTTCAACAAACTTCTTCCGGGATCAATTTAGAATGGAATAAAAATTGTTCAGCTTTTCATCTTTTTTTTTACTAAGTTTTACTGCTTCCACAAGCGTCTTCACGTGGAGGGCTTGACCAGATTTTCCGCTGGGTATATAAATATGTAGATATCAAGAAAATATTATGCCAATACTGTGGTATCTATATATTTGCAGATATCAGACATTTTATTTCATTCTCTAATTATTAATATATTTTTTTATTATTTTTTGGAGGTTTGAGAGTTCCAATTCTTTCGTAGTATCTCATAGCGCCTGTGATCGGGATGAATTTCCACCGTCTTTCAGCCACTGCATTTATGTATAGAAGTATTTTTAAATACGCTAACCAAATCTTTAAAATCTTCTGTCTCTAAAAAGAAACAATTTTTACAATTTTGTCTCAAAGTCAATTTTAGTTTTTTTCTTACTAGATGGAATGAAAAGTGCGTATCAATCCAAATATTCTTAATGTAATCGTACAAATTTCGTAAAGCTCCAATTTAGCTCAACTCGAGCTGACGGTTATTCAATTTTTTTTTTCCATAGTCCTAAAGTTTATATGCAACGAATTCATCCCCGAGGGTCTATTAAAGATTATTTCATAATCATCATTCTGCTGTTTTTTTCAGTTAAGTGAATGTTGCACTACCTACTTCTCTTTTTTATGAGTTGTCTTTTAATACTGTTCATGCAATTTTCTGGAAAGATAAATACGTCGAACACCTGTTCTTTCAAGAATTGATTGAGAGACCGTATTATGATGATTTTGGATACAATTTCAGAAGCTATTTTTTTGGAGTATTTCGGATTATGTTACTTGAAAATTTAGTTAGGATTTTACTCCCCATATATACTACAATACTATCCTGTTCGTTGATTTTGTAATACTCAATAGATAAATAAACACAAACAAAATATATTTTCTACAATGCTTTAATGAAACGAACATAATTCCTTCTGCATACATACTTATGTACCATACCATGAAATTGTGGACATGAGGGAGAATCAACAACAAACTGGTAATGATTGATAAATCTTAAAGACCACAATTACAACTTAGTAACCCGTTCATACAATAGTACAGATTTAACTGGTTTACATTGATACTTCACAGCCTAATATTTCGGTGAGCCACAATTCAATTATATTTACCAAAATATCCAATTATTACTGATAAAATTATTGCTTCATAGCCGGTATTCCACCACACACCATGAATTTATGAACACATCCCTCGTCTAAAGATTATTTTGGTTTCCATTATATATGTATGCGCGTCATCTCTCATATGTGTACCTATGTATCTGCAACAAAAGAGGTTGATTTTGAGCACCCCATACTAAATATAGCAAGGAACATTTCACAAATTCTGATAATATCAAAATTTATTATCGTCAATGTCTGGATGTCTGAAAGCATTAAATAATCTTATAAGGCGTCCTTTTACTCCTTCTACTTCTTATAACTCCTACATAAGCCCTTGATGCTAGCTTGCTTGCTTGCTTGGTGACGTGCATCTCTGAATTCCAATCTAGTCCACAAGTGTCAACCTTAAATTTGTCATAAAATACAATGCCCCGGAATTGTCTATGGTGGTAGCCGGCCCCCGGGTGGGTGTCCGACTGTAGAAATATCAGCTAATGGGAAGCATATCGGATTTGGATTTGGAAACCACTAGTCGTCGTCGTCGTCGTCCTAGACGTCGTGTTGTTTTCACTTTTGTGTAAGGACTGACAAGAATTGTTTTAGACCACGTCCTTTAATATATGTCATGTCAGAATGTTACTATAATGTCGGCTGCTACTGTTGTTGTTATTGTTGATCTAATGTTTGTGGGCTTTAAATATAACAAACAACGTGTGGACAGAAGTATCGTACGTGTCATGGCTGTATTTAAGGATTTGAGTTTGTTTTGATGAGAAGTTAAATATTAGATATAAAAGTAAGTGGTTTTATATTTAAGCGGATTTTTGTCTATACGAAGTTTTTAATTAATAGAAAATTGAAAAAATGTGAAAGCTTATGTATATTCGCAAAACAATACATTTGATGTGTTCAGATCTGGTTAACGTTTGATTAAGGATTACTGTGGAATGGCTGTGTATATACATATGTAAATTTTTTTTATTTGAAAACAGGGGACGAAAGATCCCAAGCACGGAGGCTAAGGCAGCCTATTTTGTGCTAACCTGTTAAAAATACCAAACGATCTCTCACCAAAACCTTCTCGTCCTCTTAATGAGAGGTATAAGTTCTAAGTGAGGTAAGCTTTCAGCTTATCCACAGATAGGAGGGCATATCCAAATTTATCCAACTTAGTCCAAATAAAGGCCGGACAAGCGCATAGAAAATGTTCGGTTTGTGTCAGACTCTCCTTCCAGGTAGGACAGACACTCAGGGCTATCAGCAACTCCCATCTTTGTTACATGAGCGTGAGGGGAAGTGTGGCCGATGATGAAGCCCAACCACAGTTCTGCATTATTTTCTTCCTAGCCCCAAGAAAAAGTCAGAGAAATTCCTATTAGAGGCTTATCAAGAAAAAGTCTAGAGCCCGACCTGATATTCGACAGATGAGGAGGCTAGCCCTTTCATTCGCCATGATCCTCATGTGCCCGAGAACCCAATGTACTGATTGATACCTTGTGATACCCCTTTTATACTTTGGGAACAATGACTAAAGAAATTAAGGAATTATACAAGAAAAAATAAAAAAATATCGGAGATACGTTTTGCAGGATATTCAAGGATGAAGGACTCAACTCTTATTCCTGAACAATTTTGTTGGGTGAACAATTTTTTTTTCTTCAGTTCTAGGAAATGTTTGTTCATTCCGTTTAAAATGATATGAAAATAATTAAATTCGGTTACTGACTTCTGAATTTATATTTAGACCTTTACAACGACATTTCACGAAACTTTGAATTCATCTATCTCGCCAAGTGCGGGGAATCAAAAACTCAGAATAAGGATAAACCTTTCCAACATATTAAATTTCAAAGAAATCCGTGATAGTCAAACTGAAAACTGCAATAATTTTGGACGATTTTGCGTGCAATGACTCTATACACAAAGCATAAATAGTTAAGTCAATCAATTCAAATTTTAGTGCAACACACAATCGAATTTCAATATTTCGAAATTCGTAGACAAAATATGTAATTTCTTTGATGATATAAAATTTAATAAATTCTGTCTTTGTGAAGCCCTTTTCCATATTCAGTACTTTTTTTTTATTTATATTTTCAATACCAAAAAATCCTCATATCATCCCTGTTTCGTACCTACACTACATTTTAAATGTACTCTTGATAATACTCTTAATTACAGCCTTCAAGGCATATACATAAACACTATAAGAAAATCACTAATTATAGGAAGAGCCAGAATCCTGCCTCAGTCAATACCTATAAAACTCCAAGTACAAGTAAAGTACCAGGACCTGAACTTAAAATTTTTAAGTATAAGTACAAGTCCCGGTAATGGTACTTAAAAATGTTCATGTACAAATCCAAGTACTGGTGCTGCTTTATAAGTCCCACATGTCAGCTTTTAACTACTTATCTATGAGTACATAAGTAAATTACACACATAATACCGCCATAACGCAGAGTACGTACAATTATTTAAGTACGCCTTCTAATAATAGAGGTTTGTATACATATTTGTAGTAAGTGCGTACCTTAGTACATACAAGGTAGTTAAACTTATATATGGGACTTATTAATACCAGTACCAGTATTTGGACTTGTACTTGAACATTTTTTGAGTACCAGTACCAGGACTTGTACTTAAAAAATATTTAAGTCCAGGATCTAGTACTGACACTAGTTTACTTAAGTACTTTACAGGTCTACATTTATATTATCCTCATTCGTATGAGATATTTAAGAAAAACTAATTTACTAAGGAACTCCTTTGTATCATGTACATAACTCTTTCACAATTACTCAACGTTGAAGCGTATGCTAAAATCCAGTTTTATTTTAGTAGTAATTTAGGTAAATAGATCCCACAGATATATATTCATATTATGCAGGAGTTAATTTAATTGAATACACGTAAACGCCAAATTTCACAAGTCATTTTTAAATTATCAGCAACAGAAAAACTAAAATCGGGGATTTTTATCTTCAACTACATAATTGATTCGTTATTTAGCGATAATAATTTCATTCAATTTCGCAAACTTTATCAAAATGATTTGAATAAATCTGGCTGATATCCATCCATAAGAATATAGAAATTTTTGATTCCTTTAAACGTGCTCAAAATAATAACAACACAAAGAGATTATTTCTTTGACACACAACTGTATGGCCACTTCAAAAGCATTTTAAGAACATTTCAACGTTGCAACAGCAGCAGCAGCAACTTAAATAACTTATGCACTTTTCATGCATACCAAGCAGATGATCTACGTGGATATGGAGACTGTCATCATAAAAAACACGTAAAACACTTTTCTTGCTATCAGTTTCATGTCTTGCAGATAGAAATATTCTTCACCATTTTATCCACGATTTTTGTCTTAACTTTTGATAAATATTAAATTGTGTTTGTCAGAATGATGCACGTTGTCTATGCATCTTTCTAGTATCATATATTTATATGAAGTACTGAGGTAATATATGGATATATAAAGACACACACACACACTTATCTATTTCTATCCGTCCACACAATAAATTCTGCTGAATTGTGGGATATATGTAGAAGTCCTGCTTTCTGCACGAATGATTTATCCTGAAATTTACGTCTTTTAGAAGAGGAAAGAGAGAATCACATCGGTCTGTAACCAATTTAATGGAAAATATGGTGTGCATAACTTGTCCCATATAGTAATAGAATTAAGAGGGGACATTTTATTCAAATTATAAACTTTTACACTGATTGAAAGCTACCAACCACCCGCACATCCCACATGCCCTGTGATTTTCATTCACAATTTCAGTTTAGTTTCATAAAATTTCGGTTCTATGCGAAATCAACATTTCTTTCAGATTTTTCACATTCTCGGTACCTTTTGCTGCGGTGTATTCATTCGGATATTTTCCTTTTGCCTTGTTATATAGTCGGTTTAGGAAAGCTTAAAATTTTACTCATAGTTTCACGAATACCTTTTTTCTTGGTGACCAAACTATATAAGCTTTCTCATATACATACATATGTATATAAACGAGTATGCACAAGAATTGTTCAGAAAATCATTTCGAGAGATTTCATTTGGTTGACCTAACACCAACCGTAAAATAGACCTATTAACCATGGAACACGTTCTTTTTACCTTCTCGATTGTTTAGCATTCCCAGACCGAAAATATATATTCTTTCGAGGAGACTAGAAAAGGGAACATTTCAAGGATATAATTTTTGGTGAAAATTTGATGACTTTCGATATCAGCATTTGTAGAGTGTGTTTGGCATGTATAAAACAGGCCAATAGCCGACATAGATTAACGAACATCTTGTTCAAATTTTCCATTCATGAATTTTTAAAAAGGGCACCACACAAGATGATATCCTTATGGGAAAAATCTTATAAAATTAAGTGACTCTGTTAAATTTAATGAATAAATTCACATATGTTTCGTTATTGCTTCTTATTTAGTTATGAGTTTTGGGACATGTGTAGAAGTTTAAGATTAAAATAAACCAATTCCATCAAGTAGACAAAAAATTATGTTTCGTTAATTTAATCTGAAGAATGAGTTGAAGCATACGTAAATTTGGGAATTTTAGTTTTACATTACTGTTTTAGAAAAAATTCTTTCGTGACGATAATTAAAACAAACAGAAAAGAAGAACTGCACAAATTAAGTATATTTTTATTGACTTCCTTCCCCTACCATGCTGAAATATCCAATTGTTTCCTTCGAAGACTTTATTACCTATATTTTGGGAGCCCTGAAGATCACAATTATTTAATTCATTGTTAATTCTTAGTCTGTAATAAAAAGTTTCTAAATATATTTTCCATAGACCACAATAGCTTTTATTCAAATACGCCTAAAGACCTAAACTCAATAATGGCATTTGGCATCGTCATTAGATTAAGGACATTGACATTGGACTTGGGACATCAGCTTGAACTCGGAGCATTGACATCTGTCAAAATCAAAAGACATCTATGCCAATAAAATGCAGCCGAATGGTGGTAAGGCTTTCCGTTAGTCACAGTTAGTCCTTGTATATGTAGAATCTAAAATACAATTACATTTCGGCAATACCAAATTGAATAAAATGTAATGAACATTAACAATGATTCGAAGTTTCTCGGATTTTCTGTGGAAACAAATTAAATTTAGAATTCATATGTCATTTGGTGGTTCAATTCTGTGGTTGTGTGTATGGAATTTGTGTACCATATATATAACCTATACATATATACGTATGTATATTAAATCAAAGGAACACAACTATTTGTTTGGTATTAAAATCAATTCAAATAAATTAAATTTTAAGTTTCAAGAGTTATTCATATTATCAAGTATTCGTACTCAACTTTTACTACTAACTGCTAAAATCTGTGCAGTTGTTGTTGAGTATTATGAGGGAGTAAATAGTTTTTATTTGACACTTAGTTTTCAAAGTACCTTATAATCATGTCTGGTATTCTTCAAGGTTCGAGTCTTGGCCCTTTATTGTTTTTCATGTTTTCGGTGATTTGCTAAATGTGTTATCGTAGATATATTGTTCCGTGCATACATATATGATAATATATATAAATCTACATCCTTCGAGCAATAGATCTTATGAAAATGTAATCTATTTTTTTAATCTAGCAGCTATATACATTTATGTATATGTTCGATTGGCGAATAGCTAATTTACGACTAGATGGGAAGTTTTCTACTGAGGATGTTATTTTGAAAATTTCATATTACTACTTGACTTGGGTAGGATAGAGTTTATTATGACCAGCAAATATAGTCTCTTTCCAGTCGAGTGGGTCGCTTTTTGAGGATTTCAATCATAAAATTGGTTTTTGTAATATTATTTCTTTCATGCCGTAGAGTATGACTATTCTCGAATTCCAATTTGCTATTTCGATTTCTTAATCACCATTCCCACAGCAGCATGTCAGCAATCAAATTTCTGTCACTATTTTCGCTCTAAATGAAGGAGCCACACATGTTTATCCACAAAGGTTGCATAATATATATTCAATAGTTATTTTATCCCAGACGTCATCCTTGCAGCAGTACCTGTTCTTCATCACTTTATCGAACCTCTTTCAGGCCGAAAGAATTAAATTATTTTTACTATTTCATCGGTGCGGCCAATAACCTTCCATTTGGGCTCCTTTCTATATTTCCGTTGGATATTTTTCCGCGAAATGTTTACTTATTTGTAAGTATACAGCGCATCAACTATCGCCTTTTATCTGCCACCATGGTACGTTTATATTACCTTTAAAATTAGAAATATTAGAGCAGTTGTGGTAGTGTTGTAATACAATTTTGAAAATCGTCCAGCGGTCTGCTCCAGTTTCCGGTTTCTTCTAGTTTAATCGCGTATCCCCAATTTTATTAGCACCTGCAATTTCATTCATTGCCAATATTTGTAGCTGGTTCTGTTGCATTCCATGCGTGTGATCTCCATCCATCTCTACACAAATACCTATTGATTCTATCCTGCACCGCAAGTTATTTATGTTAAATCTTTTTCGGTTATCAAGTTCCATACTTGATTTCAATCCAAGTAGTTGTTGCTTTTCTGGTAGTAGGTACCTACCTGTAAGTTTGAAACGGGATCTACAGGACTAGCAATTTTCTGATCACAAACCTTTCACCAAATCACATCAACGGGAAGTTTCAGTGGCCTAAACAACCTGCGGATGGCATTGGTACTAATTGCTATTATTTTTCTTATTAGCTTGGAGCGGACTTTGATAGAAACTTGAGCAGATTCTGTCTGCACTTTAATATTACCTTTTCAGCTAAATTTCTTCAGATAAGTAGGTGCTAATTTGTTTGCTCTAAATTCTTAACTCTGGTTTAAGCCTAAGGGAGAGTAGGATCTTATGAACAGAAGGATTGATTAAATGACTAAATTTGCTCCATAAGTTAATTAAAGGTCGATAAAGGTATGCCCACTGCTAAATTTATACTGGCCAACGTCATTCGCTGCCAATTCACGGCAATATATTTTAGCAACATCAACTTTCAGTTAAGCTAAAACTAGAGTCTATCCACAGGTCTAACTCTAACTAAATTTGAATACGGGCCTGGAGCCATTATGCTTTGTAAGAAATTCATTTAAATTTTTATAAAAATTTTAATATTTCATACAGACATTGATATTCGTTAGTTGCTTTTTCGCTTTGAAAATATCGAATTATTATTCATATTTAAAATTTAATGAAAAAACCAAAAAATTACCATCATGAAAAACAATTTCCCCAAATCCTACTTAACTAAAATGGCTTTTAAATTCTGTCATGGCAATGGGCTAAGCTGCGCGCTGACAAAGAAAATGGTGATCATCACATTTGCCTTCTCCTCTTCCAAAAGTTAAATAATGCTGATCCTCTTTTACATTCGAAAATTTTGATTATAAGAGAGAGAAAAAAAATATTATCACATTTGCCTTCTCCTCTTCCAAATGTTAAATAATTCTGATTGGTTGGTAAAATATCCCTACAAAGAAATTTAGTTAACTTAACGAACTAAACGAATATTTCGGTCATGCGCAGTAGAATGGTTTTTTTGATATTTTGTGATTTGAAATTTTCTGATCGCCTGGTATTTTTTGTTTCTTTCAAATTGCACTAGAGTGAATGAGACGAAATTATAAAATTCATGATGCATGATGGATTGCAATTGTTTTCAAACTAATGATACGTCTGCCAATAGATGGCTCCGGGGGTATCAAAATGAGAAATTTTTGGCTCGATGAAATCAAGAGTTTTCGTATAATTTTTATTTATTTATTAATGTTTTTCATATAAGCATAGTGCATAGAAATAATAATAGTATCTACAAAAAAATATTTATAAAATTTTTACAATTTTTTCGAAATTTGATAACAATAATGATAAAATTTTGGGTTAAAAATTAAAAGATTTTAAAATAGAATTATGATCATCACACAGTCAAAATAAAAATATAATATTTGATGGGGTCTATATGTGAGAATTGCTAAGAAATCTGCGTATGCCTTAACTACAAAATCGGGATTCATTTATGTAGGTGTGGCAGTATTTCAGTTTTAATTTTTTACCATCATTTGAAAGGGTTGAAGATGTCAACTCATCGTAGTCGAGGTTGTCTTGCCCTACCATTTATCTACTTTATGAAAACAAAAAAATTATCTTGTAATAATTAACCAGCAAATTTGACTTTTAAGAAAAAGTACCATTTCTGGAGTACCTAAATAGTTTTCTTCGTTCGCAGTACTAATTTCAATCATGTTTCAAGTGAAATCATATGAAAATGGAAGTTTAAAAAAAATATCCTATAACTTAATTAATTGGACGATTCCCATATTAGTCGTCCTTTTTCAAATTTTCTGTCCTTGCTAATCTACATATATGATTCAGGAATTTAAAAAAATTAATAAGCGATGTGAAAAAAAAGCATTCCTAAGCTGACTCTATGACCATGTTTTGACAATCTCCACAATCTAAATCTAAAATCGCTTAATAAAAAAGGAGTTGATATCTCCCAGATTCCTCTCGTTTCGCTAAGATTATTTTTTAATTTACAAACACCTGTAAAGTAATGTAGTCAGACCTTCCCTCTATCATTTGAGGTTGCATTACATTATTCTGTACTTTTATAGGTTTAAAGTTTTTTTTTTTTTGTAAATACCTTTTGACTTTTAAAAAAATCGGATGTTATATGTATTTCATGCAGATTTAGTATACGAAAAAAACATTTTCCCCAAAATTACAATACAATTTCGATTAATCAAAGAATGTTCAAAAAATTAATACAAAAAACAAGTAACTTTTATCGAACATCATGGAGAATAGCTTCAAAAATCTGTCTTTTCACAAACTTTCCTGCATCTACAATAAATAAAAAAAAAAAAAGTCTTCCCACGAGCAGAAAAACTCAATACTAATCTGCTGGGATTACTACCAATGAGTTTCATCCTGATACAACGATTATATTAGTTTAATCTTGTTAGGGAACTTCAACAGTGATAAAGAACTTGGTCCAGGCATTTAGTGCGAGAAGCTTAACCAATACATACTCATAAGCCAAAGACAAGAAGACAATACGCCACTTTCCTAAAAGTTTTATTATTTTCTGATCCGGATAAAACCAATACAAATTTCACGTCTACAGCAGTAGAGAGAGATATATCTACTTCCTACGGAATTCTGCTTCCTTAATATCGGACCATAGAGATAGTACAGTGAATGCCTTGCTTAAATCTTTATGGATTATCTATCAGGTGCCCCACGCCCCTCCACCACTTCTTGATCGCTCTAAAGTTTCTACAATCTTTCCGTTCTTCTTATAAATAGGAATTGTGCTGAAACCTGTTCAAATCTATTTTGTGTTGCGGAGATTTCCCTTATACAAAGTCATCCTTACGAAGCAGAAACCTGTTAATTGCATTTTAATTAGTCTTTCACCTTGAGTAATTGGCACTAGGTGTCTGCCTTCATAGAGGAGCTGACATGGATAATTTTCACAAGTGATGCCATATTGTAAGTGCAATCTGTCTGAAGTAAATGCATTTGCACTTCAATCACTTCATGTCTTTTGGGAGTCAATAGCACTTTGGAATCCATAATGCAATTGATTATGCCAAGACTTAGTGGAGTATATCTCATGGGAAATATATATATAAATTTAGTTTGGAGGATACATGTAACTAATATTGAGTTAATAAGGACTAAAAAATATCTTTTGCGATGTAATTTTGAATGGTTTACATGAAAAATCAACACGATATATATATGTAAGTTCATAAGATTACAGCTTTACCGTAATTATAGCATTGAAAACAAAAATTATGAGAAAAGTTTAAGATATTAAGACAGAAAGTGCTGTGGTAGTTAGTTAAGAAGAAAATTCTGAGATTTAATCCATCTATTGAGAGAATTTTGTTATTCCTTTTCAACGAAAATGTTTAAATTAGTCGATACATGCACATATGAACATACATTTGACAAAAGGAAAAGTGTCATCAAATCTTTAATTATGGGCCTAAATAAATACGAAAACGTGTAAGCATGTGTTCAACATTTTATCTAGGTTTATGATATTTTACAATTCTTACCAAAAGAACTAGCATACGAAAGTTCAAATAGGTTAGCAAATCACACCCCAAAGATTGAGGTTCTATATGGTGATACATGATCGTATCTACGAAGGCCATGTATATACCTGATTATAGAATTGAAAGCAATGCTAAGTTTCCTTGTACTATTATATACTAGTTTGCAAAAAATTTGTCAGCCATAGGTTATTACAGGTACCTACTAGTAGAGCACGAACAAGAAGTAATTTGGTGGGCATTGGCGTGAAATAGCTGGATGCCCATAATGTATGAAGTCCGCCATAAACTTTTCTGATAACAGAATTAATATGGTCATCCCAGGTGAATGTGCTATTAAATATAACCCCAAGACTCTTAACGGAGTTGACAAAAGGAATAATAGTATTATTAATAAGTCACAGGTGAATATCCATCTGTGTTTAATTTTACCCTATACATAATCGTGCTTTTAGATTTAATTAGATTGAGTTTCAATTTATTCGACAAGGACCATAAATAAATTGATTCAAGATCTTCATTAACACGAGATATGTTATCCTCAATTAGACCAATACGATTGGAGATGTACAATTGTACATCATCTGCATAGAGATGTAAATCACAAAATTTAACTTGACGAAATATGTCATTGATAAACAAAGAGAACAATAACGGACCAAAGATCGATCCTTGAGGCACACCACAGGATATCGGTAAAAAGGGAGGAATAGGTTCCGTTCATGTAAACTACCTGTGATCGGTAACTCAAGTATAATACCAAATCTAATCAGCTGCCTGAAATGAATATTTAAAATATCTACTGAGCTTACGACAGAGAAACAAATGATCTACTGTATCAAAAGCCTTTGAAAAGTCTAAGAAGACTGCGAAAGTAAAGCAGTTGTGCAGCTAAGTCCAGAATGGAAAATCTGACTGATTGTCATGTAAGAGTTCATTCAAAATCTAAAAATGAGAGATTTGCAGGTACATTAGTTTCTTCACTATTTTTGAGAAATATATGGTAGCAAACTAATTGGGCGATACTCCATACATTAGTAGACTTAGTATCCTTCAGAACAGGAACTATCTTTGAAGATTTCCAAGCTCTAGGGAAAATGGAACTTGTGAAGCATGAGTTGCAAATATGTGTAAGGGCAGGAAGGATCGCAGGTGAGCACATTTTTACAAATTTAGGACTTAGGACAACTACACCAGAAGCAGTAGATTTAATCCGTTACCGTAATTACTTCATGAATATTAGTCCTTAGGAAGCTAAACTGGGTTTGATCTAGATCATTATCCAAATTAACAGCAGAACTGCTCACATGACTTGAAACAAATTCATGATAAAGTTCATCAGGATCATGAGCTCAGTTTTGACGCGACAAGTCCACTTCTTTTCATATTGTTCCACAGAATTTTGTTATGGAGTTTAACATTTAGGATGGTAGAGTAATAGCGCTTTTTAGCTTTGCGGATAGCAGCCACTGCTCTGTTCTGTAGTACTCGATATTCCTCCTAAAGAGTAATCTCTTATTGCATAACTCATGAAAAGCCGATAATCTATAACGCTTCGATTTATCATATGCAAGAAGATCTCATTCCGCAATTTAATTTCGAATATGAGAAGAAAACCAAGGGTAACGCGAATCTATGATAGTTTTAGTAATGAAAGTAACATGTTTTTCATGCAAATAACTTAAAGTAGAGTTTAGAAAATCTACTTGGTCTTCCACATTGGGAAAATGAAATATGCTATCTCTAATGCATAGGTCTACATTCCTAAGCAACGCTTCCTGGTTAATACCATTATAATCAAAATAGGAACAAGAATCAATTTCGCCTGTGTTATTAGGCTGAATATTATATATTATCATGATCATGTCGTGATCGGATATTCCTGGGAGAAAAATTTGTTGCAAAAACAAAACCTTCGACAAATTTCGAAGTAAGGAAGACGTCTAGCAGAGAGGGTGTTCTACAGAAGAAGTGTGTTGGGTAATTATTGACTCTCTGTAGGTCCAAAGCATCCAACAAAATTTGGAAATTGTTCGTCAACCCAGAGGGTGCTAGAAAATTCAGATTAAAATCATCTCCAATGACCACATTTTGGTGTTGGAGTCAAACATTTAAGAGATCATTATTAAGGGACTCCAAAGATGAACAGTTATGAGGCTTATAAACTGCTCCAACTAGACACTTCACTCCATTCACAAAAAATATACTCACAAGTACCTGCAACGTTATCAGACGAAAATAAAAACTTGTGCTTAAAGTTGCTTTTTTATAGAATAATTCTTTAAAGTCAGAGTCTCGTTGATGTAAATTGGACCGTGAGAATCAGTATCACGGGCTAACCCAACATCATGCAGTGATAGAGGTTTAATTCCACTGGCACGGCGCTCCTTTATTGTTTTTCGTATATAGATGATAACATAGCAGTATTGTCACTAGAGTTTTGCAGTTTAATTACAATGGTGGAATTTTTTTTAATTTTTATCTCTGCCGGAACTAAAAATGCTCACAGCCTTAGCGCAGGAATGTTCATTCCGAGTTTTTCACAAAAAGAAGTGAAGACTAAAGGTAGATCCTCGTTATCAATACCAGGTACACCAGCAATAATCAAGTCCCAATCAATACCCTATGCATAACAGAAGCTTGCTAAAGTCCCACGAATTTGTGAGAAAATTTTTGTATTGTTAGAATACCATGGTGGAAAAATGCCTTGTTCCATACCTTTACACACCTTTTTTTTTTTAATCTTTCAGTTCGCCATTGTTGATGAACTAATAGAAATACGAACTTCTAACGCCTTTTAACCAAAATTGATAAAGGTTAACGATTCTCAAATAAAAATCGTTTCAGGTTATGATATAATTTCAATATTTTACATTCAACCAAACGAAGAAACCCAGGAGATTTTGTAAAAAAAAATTATTCTGACTTTACATTTTGACAGTATTTAATTTTTGAAACAGCTCATTTTATGGGAAATATTTTGCAAATGAGGATTTGGTGAAATGAAATATCGTAGCCAGCAAACAGATCCATAAGTCGTATTATATATATGCAAAATCAATATCTGCAAAATTTGGGAAACTTGAATTTTCAAACATATATCATTTTGGAATAAGGAATATTATGCCTATTGAAAAGATCACATTTTTCATGATGTTCCACATGTAAAATGATCGGTTCAAGAGATATAGGATATTTTATAAAACACACTTTTCAGTAGTAACTTCTCCGGATCATCATAAAACTATGTAATGTATCTTAGAGTATTTCTTATATTCAAAATTTCCAGTATCTAGTACAAAAATGCGGGTAGCTCCTCACAAACATATATCTACTAAGATAAAAACAAAAAAATATACCATTTTCAATCAATCATTTAAAACAAACCTAATTGAAGAAATTTTCTAAAGAGTATTTCCCCCTGAAGTGTCCAATCGATTTAATAATTATTTCAAAAGTGTCACCTATTTTATCCTGTTCAGCTAAAATTTCCATTGCCCCATTCCTTCTAAATAATGGGAATTTTAAAAATGCAAATAGTCATCGTACCCTGCCCTTCTAACAATAAAAACCACTGGCACTTTGGGGCCCACAATACAATCATTTGTCTTCATTGTTCCAAGACTTCACAATTATTGCATTTTCAATGAAATTGCAACACTTTTTTCACTGCTGCTTTATATATGTCTTTTGGTTGGCTGTTGGTGAAAGACTTGGTGAAAGGATATACCAAATGGAAAGTATACGAATACTGGGGTAATTCCCATATATGAACCTCCCCCGGTGATGAAGATGATGATGATGGTGGTGGTGGTGGTGGTGATGGTGATGAGAAACGTTGTCCGAGGATTTTTATGATAAGGATGAACGGCAGTAGACTGATTTATAGCCGTTGGGGACTTCCTTCATTTTCGTTATCCTGCGGCTTTGTTATTTTATCCGTTTTTATGATTTTGTGATTTTTAATTTCATTTTACCCCATGAGACGGGATTATTAGCTACTGCTGCTACTGCTGCTATTGCTGCTGTCGGATAATGAAATGTCGTAAAAGAGAATGTTAGCCACAGATGTGGTATATATGACCGCTGTTAATGTTGAATTTTACTTAGAATTTATTTTCTAATAATAACGTCTATTTTAGTTGCTTAACACTATACCTTAGCAGAAGTTTTTGTTTTTTGTTTTTATTTTCAATATTAATATAACTAATAATGTATAATAATTTTCTTGCAGGATGGACAATAATGTCAACCGATGCGCACTGGTAAGTCATTTTTATACAAGTTTAAGTCTTTCTATAAAATTATAATTATTATTTTCAAATGATAAATTCGTCTAAGTACATAGTTGTACTTTTAAAGATCTCTCATTTTGTTACAACTATGACTATTTTGTAGGCAGATCCTTTATAAAAACAATTTTCATCATCTTCCCGAAATATATTTACTTAGAGCCCTATTTACACGTTACTTTTGCATCTTCATACACATCCTCACCTTTCAACATATTTCAAATCATTCATCCACCAATTCTACCATATTGCATAATCATAAATAAAATTTATTTATATTTTTTTACTTTGCAACATGATGGTGCCGAAAACGGATGTACATAACTTTTAAAATTAGTCCTAGTCCAAACAAGCTTTTACTAATAAATCTAGATACATATATACCTACATAAAAGCAATTCAATGCTATCCATACAGATCCAGGAAAAACAATGACTTCTGGTCCAGGAAATAAGTTACTTCTGAACTGTGCTTTAACTAGTCATAAGCTTCCTTGTCTTTCTATGCGGTGAATGCACATTTGAAAGGGGACTTCCTTTTGCGGAGGTGAATGTTTACATTGTATACTCGCCTTCCGTGTACAACTTCCACCACAGATCCTGTTTTCGAATGGGTTTAATTGGAAATCCCATAAATATTGCACATATAAAGGTTTTTGTACAACTATCATCATGGATATGTTGCAAATTGAAAATTTTCCTTTAACTTTGTATATGTACATATGTAAGTATGTATGTATGTACATATGTATATGTACAGGAACTGTTGTGGTTACTCTGTTGTTAAAACAAGTGTTGACTTGTAAGAACTGTTGTAAGTTCTTTGCATGCATGGCATACATATAAACAAGAGGCTTTACAAATATACTTGTGAGCTAATGTTAAAAAGCCTTTTAAGACGTGACTACAAATAACTTTTCTGGTTGAGGTGGAAAAAGAAGAAACTTACAAACGTACAATTAGAGTATGTACGTTTGTAGTAATAAGAAGTGGTTGCTTAGTCTTGTGTTTTTTTTTCTTTAATTCTATTATGTTTTTTCGAATCTGTGAACTCTAAAGCGTTCTCCACGGTAACAATTTAATTTTAGCTCTACATATTTTCTCTAAGCTGTATATAATGCCGGAATGTTCATTCATTCTTTTTAGATGTTTATAGAACGGCGAACTCAGATTTGAGAAATTTCTTCTCAAGTCCGTTATCTCCAGTAGTGTTCAATGATTTTATGCTCTAGTATCAAGTTATTGACAAGCAAGCAACATCTCCATCCAATAAACAAGCTAATTGCATAAACATATGTTTACCTTGGTCGGAAAGCCTGTAGATGATTTTCAACATTTAATTAACCACAGTAGGTAAATATGCATCTGTCTTGAAGACATATTTACTGACCAAATATCTACTATTACCGACTTCTCCGATAAATTTCATGCAATTTTTCAGCAGTTCAACATTTCTTTTATTATCTATGAAATTCTACACACCTCTTTTGAAGACTTTCTTTTCTGTGGATTTGAAATATTGACAGACGGACCATCGAAATTAAAATAAGGAGTATTCCGTATTTTAATCATTATTTAGAGAAGAAAGCAAAAAAAAAAGAAGTTGCTAGGTTTAACTAATTAAGTGGCTTGCTCTAAAGATTACATATATATTCGTCAGTAATTTATCTAGCCCTTCTTTTTACATGGGTATTCTGAACCATGTATATATAATTCAATTCTATTCCTTCTATTTTATATTATATCTCTCAATGTAATCCTCGATTACACCAAGAGAACTACCTACTAAGGTAAATTTCAACATAAGCAGCATAATTATGAATTGCGACGAAATTACGTTTAGTTTTTAGTAGATCATAGCGGCCTTTTCGAACATCTACAAATGTCGTTAATTTCTGAGTATTTAAAAGAATTAAAAGAGTTTACTGCTATCTTGACGTTTTCCAGTGGCAATATTCAATCAGAGAAGCTTTTCAAAAAAAAATGTATGTTGACCCTCAAATCTTCTTCTGTATGTATTCGACTAAATTTTTTATCCCTATACTTCCATTACTTGACTTCTTCCTTTCGGTTTAATGGAGAATACCAAATTGGAACAATCTATAGCGACACGAAAAAAATGTTCAAATTTCAACCATTTTGCCTAAAACATATAAATCCCCTTCTAAAATACTTTTTTACCAATTCAGCCCGGCAGGTATTTTTCTGGTCCATATAAATCTCTCATTTAATGTTTCATTTAAAAACTAGAAAACTACTCGAAATATTTTAATCCAATAGTGTTCCTACAATTATACAAAAAAGAAATAATGCATTTTTTCTTTACACTTTATGTTCCGTATGCCTACATAAAATACAAACATGGCATAATGTCAAAAAAGTCAAACCCAACATAAATTATATGATTATAAATTCTTGCCGTGATACAGGTAAAAAGTTTATTTCTGTCTGATTTATTGCATTATCGGTTCCTGTGAAAATTGAAAATTGGCAGGTGAAACGAAAAGCTTACAACAACAACAACAAAATAAAATAAATCTGTCAAATTTATTAGCTCACAACAATAAAATTTGCTAGTATACTACTTCGATGGTTTTGACACATGCAATTTATGATGTTCTGAAGTAAATAACTACGATAAAAAATTAATCCTTGAAACATGGATTTTATGTCAGTCACCGTGTAAAATTGTGTGGCATTTTTAGCTATTTTGGGAATACTTTTCGATTTACTGCCCCCCCCCCCCCCCCCCCCCATCAAGAGTAACCGTAAATTTATGTGCGGTCAATTTTGTATATATTTTGTATGACGGCTTAAATTTCAAAGAAAACAATATAAAAGTAGTCGTTTTATTGCAATCATGATTGGTTTTTGTGAGCAAGTATTATACAGGGTGTCTCCGCCTAGGAGGTCAATAAAGCAGGAGGTGATAGTACTTACCTAGATGAACAGAAAATTGTATGGCAGAGGGGGGATGCCGTTTAGGAGTTACAGGATGATTAAGAAAAATAGCTAGTTTTTCACGAAACACCCTGTATCTTCACAGAACTTCATGGCCTTTCCAACGACTGCTCAAACATCCCCGTATCCATCTCCACTCAAGAGTTATGGTTGTCTAAACTAAAAGTTTCGGATTTTCTTACCTTTTCTTACTTTGACATCTTTTTTTTATAAAAACTGTAAACCCTGTAAAAACCCTATATTCTAACTGTAGCCGTTGAGCAGTTACAGTTAACAATTTTTATAAAAAAAAGTTATGTTAATGCAAAAATAATAGAGGTCAAAATAAAAAAAAGAGGTAGGAAATTTTCCGAAATTTTTATTTTAGACAACCATAACTCTTAAGTGGAAATGGGTACGGGGCTGTTTGAGCAGTCGTTAGAAAGGCCATGAAGTTCTGCTCTTAATTGTGGCCCTGTACTTTTTAAGATACAGGGTGTTTTATGAAAAACTAACTTTTGTTTTAATCATCCTGTAATTCCTAAACGGTTGATATGGTCCCCTCCCCTACCATACAATTTTTTGTTTGTCTAGTGGAGTACTATCACCTCCTGCTCTATTGACCTCCTAGTCGGAAACACCCTGTATGCCGTAACTTAGAAGTATTTCTATCTCTCCTCTAGCACACCTTATTGCAGGTAACCAGACCAAAAAGATTGTGGTGTCATAATTGGATGCTAAATTCTACTAATTAAAGGTAGCCACATGACGATTTAAAGAGTGCTTTGAAAGCAGCTTCTCTGAAATGGCTCCAAGGAAACATCTGACTTTACCTGTTGTCCTAATTTTAATGATATTTAGTTTGAAATGTCGATAGAACCTGAAGGACTCCAAATCTAATACATCTTCATAGCTATTGTGTCTAGATATATGCTTATATCCTCTCAGTACCATAGAAAATGCGGTAAAACTATCCATAATAATAATATTGGCTACCTAACTACGAGTATAACCCTTTCAGCACTTTCTAAGTGTTTGTTGCATAACTTTTAGCACTTTGCGTGATTTTTAACAAACTACTGAAAAAAAAGAAAAGAAAAAATGAAAACTGAAAAACATCAAGAACATAAATTCTGGGTTAACTAACATATTTCACGATGACGTAGAGCGATAATAATAATTTTTCTTTAATTTCATCGACTTTATTCCATTAAATATAGTGCACACCGCATTCACTATAATAGCTAATGGACGCCAATAAATTGTACTGTTTTGATTTATGCAAATTTCTGAGTAATGAATTACCTGCGGCCATGAGAAATGTGAGCCAGCCATAGTAGCAAAATTTATTGGACATAATTGCAGGGTAAAAAATTTTCAATTTTCATGTTAAATACCTATGCAGAAAATATTATAATAATAATAATAGAGTCCGTGCGCAGAAATAAGACTCCTTGACAGCTCAATGAACTTTCATAAACACATCCCCACAACGTTTTTTATGGAAATTGAGTTATGTTGGCTGTTATGTCTCCTTATTTCATATCTACTTTAATGATAAGATTTCAAAAGATATGTGGTTAAGTAAAACTTTTTGCCAGACAGGAAGTAAGTTAAATCATTTTCCATATAACTTTTCGATGGGAGTTTTTTTTGTTTTTTTACTTACCCTTGGAAGAAGTCTCAGGAAGCCATTTGTTTTCGTCCTCTTAAAAAGTTTGTAGGTAGGTATATTCCGTATTGGAACAATTGATTTGAATGAAGAATGAAGAATTCCCCTTGGAAAGATATTTTTATTTATTTTCGTTTTTATCTCTTGATTAAGGGGTTTCTTTTATGTAAGTTGTAAATTTTCGGGGTTGTTGTTATTGTTGTTGTCCTTAGTCAAAGTTCCACCATGTATTTGGACAGACTAATTTTATGTCAGAAATTATTACTCATGGTTTGAACTTTGGGTCGAATCTCCGCTTCTGGATGTTGGCAAACAATTAAATATTTTTCAGATAATTTAGTTTAATTTTTTATAACTTGGTTACAAATAACAAATATTTAGCGGGAAAAACAGATTTAAACTGGTCTCAATTATAATAAATAGATTTTTCAACAAGGAAGAGGATAAAATGTCACACTTAATTGCATATACTCTGTTTGTCTTTTTAGACTCCTTTTATAATGCTGTCCATGATTCTGGCAATTTCAAGACGTTTATAAACCTAATAAATATTTCATTGCAAACAATGTCTGTTTTTTTTTTTTTGTATCATTGAATTTGAAATCGTTCCCATATAAGTCCTGTGTGAAAAGATGGAAAAAGCCTTATATGCATTCACATCTACACTCAGAATTATAGGTAGGATGCACTCTAACAAAGCGCATACATTTTCCAAGTTTACTCAGAAAATATTGAAAATTGACTGCACACAATTCAGCTGTGCCTGGAACTCACTTAAGGGCAATCAATACAGAGATTGACTCCATTGCATTGAAGATGAATTCCCAAAACAGCATAAAATATTCAACAAACGGATAGAAGTAAATGTATTGCACAAAATCTAGTTTCTCTTATCCATATATGTATATGTACATATATACAAAAATATGTGGGCTAAACAACCAAAAGCAAAGTGAAGCTTGATGGTGAAAACTGACGAAAATTTCAGCAAACAGACTACAAACATGCTCACCACCACCATCCAATTTATATGCAATTTTTGGTTTTATTGTGGTGGGAATATATACCATCGCTCTCACGTTTATTAGACCTGTTATTTATGGATTCGAAAGATACGAGAGGTGGTTTTTGTAAAATGTTTTTCTTCCTACTATAGAATAATTTTGTGAAGTAAAACTGGGAAGAATAGTAAAATATGTCATACGTTATGGCACCTCTCTCTCTAAGTATAAAACTCTATAAAAGAATTGAAAGTTTTACGATTTGATGCCATGCAAACATATCATTTGGAATTCTGAAACATTCTGGGATTCATGTATATGGTAGAGTGCCATAGTAAGCATACTTAGCTCTATTTACCGAATGCATTTTCTCTATTAGGGGTTTCGTCTTCCTGCTAGCATAGTTGAAAATTTTAACATTCAGAGAATAGGGATGAATTGAATGTTGGTTACCGACTCACTATAGAAATATTATGGTATATTAGGAAAGATGTTATTAGTTTTGTTGGTTTCATGTTTCTGGTTTATTTTTATTCATCAAAATATTTTTAGTGTTAAGTGGAGTGTACCAAATAACTAGAAGAGGAAAAATTTATATAATATAAGATATACAAGCTGTTGTTTTGCTCCCAGCATCAGTATCGGTTGTTCTTTTAATATTTTATGAATCACCCTATAACTTCTGAATAGTACCTACATATTATGATGATGATGACGACTTATAATTTATTAAGGAGACAATTACTGAATTCAAAGCCCTACAATATTTTTCGCCTATTTCCTTCCGTTCCGATTTTGTCAATCTTTTGAAAATTTAACCTAGTTTTTGTTTCACTAATAATTTATTTAGTTATTATCTCTAAAATAAAATTATATCCGCACAAAATCATATTTCCTAAATTCTTGCTTTTTCCATTTTTTTTGTTTTTTTTTTCTTTTAAGTGGAAAAATAAAAATAAATTTCAGTCCTTGGTTTGAGAAATAGAGCTAGCTAACCTTAGTGAACCGATTTGTCAGCATTCATACCAAAACGATCAAAATTTTCAATTTTTGCACCCGACCGCCTCCGATTTCGATGAAACTTTCAGAATTACTTAAGTACTAAAATTGGACCCGTGTTTTTTGTTAAGCTTTGGAAAGGTCCATTTAATATCTTTAATTTGAGAATATTAAAATTTTAGTCACCCTGTAACCAAAACCTGAGGTCGGGTGGCTTAACAAAAAAACACGGGTCAAATATTTTTTAATACTTAACTAATTCTGAAAGTTACATCGAAATCGAAGGAGTCCAATGAATGAGTGATCGTTTTGGTATGGAATTGCCGTATGTAGATACGATCACAGGAATATTTCTGGTTTCAGTCCCTAAGCACTACAATAAAGCCTCTGAGAGGTCCCATAAAACGGCCGCAGCTTTCCTCAAAAGTTTTTCTCAGATGAGAAGAATTCGAATATACGAGTAGTTTCTGCGCGGAATAGTCCATGTACATTAAGCTATTTTTCTTAATAAATTGAATAAACGCTGGTTTTTGTTAGGCTCAGTGATAGACTATATTTATAGCGTTCAGCATTAGATCGGTGGTGATTGTTTCATCAGGCTCAAAAGCACTTTTAGAGCGAATTTATATTCTAGTTGACCTAATATAAGGACGTGAACCAAATTTAGTTCTCTTACCTATCTCCATGTGTTTACAAATGCTTCAATATCATTGAGAGTAAATCACTTAAACTTTGTTAAATAAAATTATTAAATATAAATTTTTTAGAATATCTAAGATATTTTCATCATTCATCTAAGATTTTCCATAAATAATCAGACCATACAAACTTATTCTATAAAAAAAAAAAATTAAAAAAACAATGACTTATTTTTGAAATTTTCCTTAAATTGTGATTTCAAAAATTCCTTCTCCAGTTTTGATTTATTTCTTAACAAATAGGCGTTAACTGGCTGCTGAACTCCTTCTAGCATTACAAAGACTTTGGCAATGGACAACAAACATTTTAGACTTGGCTAAGATCCAGAAATTTTTACGTTTTCTGTAGAGAATTGTTTTCAGGTCAATAAAACTTTCAATTCAAGGATTTAGGTATAGGCAACGATTTTTATAAAAGACATTGTAGCAAATGGTATGAAGGTAAATAGAGTTGTGTTTGACGATATGTATACGGTATGCATATATTTGTTGTCTGTTTCTAGATATTTTTAATTTAGCAGGAAACAGAGTAGGAGCTCCTTAAAGCTGTAGGTAAAAAAAATTTGTAAAAATTGGTAAAAAAAAAAAAAAAAATTGAGATTTAAAACTTTTGTAGAAAGCTTTCTTTTTTTTTTGCTGCCTCTCAAAATACACAAACAAATAATTTTCTACACATTAACTATAAGCTTCATAAAATTCACATGAATAATTGTGACAACAATTAAAATGCAGAAATATTTCAGTTCACTGAGCTGAAAATTTAAAATCCGAATAGTATACATATAATATCTACTCTCACCTGATGTTTCATATTAAAATATTCATGACACAATAAGGGCAATCGTATCTCACATGATGTTATTGAAAATTTTACTATATGAATTATGAAAATCTACATACATATGTATGTATGTGTAAACATACTCACATAATACGAAATACGAGTACCTTTATATGGTCGAGTATACGTTTGCCTTCATCAATTATTTGAAGTGTAAACTTTCGTTTCCTGAAACACTTTTTAGATTTATCCCACCCCTATGGAATACATTTCAAACTGAATATATACCTGTGAGCTTAGCCTGAAGTATGAGGCTTACCAAACCATTGTTCATTAAAATTCATTTGGCATCTGATAGCAGACACACATTCTGTCTCTCTACACAAAAATTTCTCGTTATTATTTTAGGATGGAAAATATTTAAAAATTTAACATTTTCGAACACGTTTTATTGAAAAATATATATACATACATAAATATGGATGGAATATTATGGTAGGTGAGGTTTTCAATATTTTACGCCTGAGATTTCTTTAATTTTCATTTTTATTCTAATTAACTACGTGCAGATTCTTCTTCAACGGAATTAATTAATTCATAATGTATCATAATTCCTGATTACCGTATATATGTCTTCCTAAGTCTAAATTAAATTATTATGTCTTTCGACATGACATCGGGATGAACCGGATTTTTAGTAATTCTTCAAGGATTTATAAGTATCCAGCTTGTTTGTCTGGCCAAGGAATGTAGTCTTGGTCCTGTTAGCCGCGCACAATAGTATTATTATCTACATTGACCCTAGTTCTAGGACAAGCTCGAGAGATTTACATATATTCGCTCCTCACTTCAATTCGAATAAAATCTTGGAACTTGATTACTATAATTCGTTGACACTGTCCCAATCAACGTTATCAACTTAACCACAGACGAAATTGTTTGATTCTCAAATGCAAATCTAGTATAAGGTATCTCCCCATACTTGATATGTCCTGTACATACATAGATATTTCTCCCTTACTCTCAGGTCTTATATTTTTCTCTAATAAGTCCTTTCATCACCAGACACAGAAATGTGAAATTGTATTTTAATCAGTTTGGTCCTATTTGATCATATACATATACCAATAGCATCAAGGGGATTCGTAAAGATGTACTATACATATATGTCGAAATGATTGTCTTTTGTTATAAGTCCCTTGTTGCCTTGTATACATAATGCATGCCTATAAACATATATATGTATATTCGTCGTACCTTAATGTGCACGTGAATGTTCGATCCAAAAACAAACTGAATAACAATTATTGCCGGAAACTTAAATAAATTATAATATCGGCAGGAGGCTGTTTTGTTAAATCACTTTCGAAATACCTTCACTATTCGCACCTTTCACCACATAAAGGGAATCCCAACAATCAATAAAGAGTAACTAAGAAGCCTTATCCTTGCGTAAACATGCCTTAAGTAGAAATAAAACGTCTACATTTATGTGGCATAATAGTCTCATCGTTGTCGCGCTATATTGGTTTTTTCCCAAGGAGTTCTCATATAAGATCGTCTTCTTGGGGCAGGGTAAATTCTCTTTTATTACCGGCGGGACAATTTATAATAAAAAAAAAATAAATGTATTCATACACATACATACATACCATATAGTTACTAAAGAATATTCTATAGCATCCCATAGCGACAATAGGAGTAATGCGTTCAAGAATGAAAACGTGATTTTACCGCCCATTTGGGCACGAGTAATCTTGTTGGGATGTTTTTTGTTCATTGATCAACGGAGACCCATTTGAACCTCTCTCATCCAGATTATCACGGATTTGGAGTGTTTCGTTTTTATGCAAATTTTAAGAATTTTTTCTTTTTTATTTATTAAAGCATTAAAACGGATTTGTCTTTGCTTTTGTTTTTTTTTTCCTTCTTCTTATTATCCGATAAAAACAATTTTTCGCTCTAAATTTATTAACGCATTTGGTTGGAAATATTTTAAAAATGATTCAATGAAATATTTCAATCATTAAAGAAACTAAGCATTCCCCCGTGTAAATTATGAGATTTTATTAGAAGCTTTTGGGACACATTAAAGAAATTCAAATTTGTTTGGAAGTTTTTTGTAATCTTATTTTATGCTGAATCCATTGTCACATTCTATGCGCAATTCAAATAAGCGACAAATTTTTTAAATTGACGATCTCTCTAATTTCATATTCATATAAAATACAAAAAAAAAGTGTTTTTATCTGTTTCGGAAGTAACGATGTTAACTTTAAGATAAAAATAAATATTACAGTTCTTTATTTTATCTTTCTAATTGCTATTTTAGTTCGGATTTCCAGCTGATTTCACTAGCATCAAATCTAATGTTTGAGTGTGACAAATTTCTGGTGGCGCGTTTTCTCGTGAAAAACGTTGCCTACGTTTTGATTGTATTTACCTTAATTTTCCACTTATGAAAGTAGTCGCTTAGATCTTCAAGATTGGTTTCGAGGTTTGTTACCATAACTGAAACCGACTCATTTGCGGTGTACAGTCAGGTATCATCTGCAAAGAGAGTTAAATCTGCTGCATTTGGTTTGGGAATATCTGCAGTATATAAGATATAGAGCAGAGGGCCTAGGACAGATCCTTGAGGAACTCCTGCCGCTATGTTAAAGTTGGTCGATTTGGAATTCCCTAGATTCACGCTAAAGGTACGGTCAGAAAGAAAGGATTGTATAGTCTTGGATTAAATAGATGGCAAAATTCAAATTCAGAAGTTTGTAAATTAAGCCATCATGCCAGACGCAATCGAAAGCCTTCTCTATATCTAGAGTTACTGCGGCTGTAGATTTACCCGTTCGTAGGTTGGATTTTATGTGCTGAGTGACGTGCTTAAGTTGATGTATAGTCGAGTGTCCTAGTCGAAACCCAAATTATTCATTATGGGGATACAGTTGAGATTATTGGCATTTTCAGAAATTCTGGTTTTAATTAATTTTTTCAAAAATTTTGCTGACCGAACTGAGCAAACATATTGGTCTATAGCTATAGACATCAGATAGATCTTTGTCCGGTTTCGGCATTGGGATAATTTTGGCATTTTTCCAAGCTATAGGGAAATAAGATAGTTTAAGACAGGCATTGTATACCTTGGTAACAATTTTGATGGCTATTTCAGCAAGGTTTTTAATTTTATTGTTGCTGATGCCATCGTCACCGGTAGATTTTTTCGTTTTGAGGAAATGAATAGTAGCTTTTACCTCGATTAATTTTATAGGTTCACTCTCAATTGGAGTGGTAGTTAGATTATTGAGTGCACTAAAGAGTGTACTAAAGACTCAGTTTCAGTATTTGAAAGAAATGCGTTGTTGCTTTGTTGGCATTGCAGAAATGATTACCAAGGTCGTTCTCAACTCTTTCGTAATTGTTAGCAATTCAAAAACTTTCAAGTATTTCACAGTAGTCTTATCAAATCTCCCCAGAAAGTCTATCGTTATTGTGACATTGGGGCAATATAATCCCAAACTGCACAAAACAAAAAACAAAAAGAGAATAGCTGAGTATGTATCACCTACTCCAAGAATTGAATCCCAAAACAAAATATATATGCGAAAACTCTAACCACATAACTTGATACCAACCAACCCGCCTACCTACAAAAATAACTTTTCACTAATGAGAGAATTGCATGCTGTTTGTTTGCCTGTCCTACATATTTTCCTGTTTTCCATTTATATAGGATTTTAAGCCGCTTCGCTTGCTAAGCCTTTTTTCCCGGTCCCCTATATCTCTTCCATTTCTTTCCTTAACCAAACAAGAGCTTCGATAATTTTTTCTGGAATAAAAATTGGCGCAATTCAACTTTCACTTTAGATGTTGGCTATGCTAGCGGCTGGTCCAACTTTTCCCATCAAAAACTTTACTCAATTTTATTGAATTTTTTTTTTGCCTTTATTAGAATTCTGGCGGCTAGTTTGGTATGCATGCGTTCAAGATGTCTTTTTCAATTCAATTCAAATTTTTATGCTGCATTATACGTGCACAGCAGTTAATATGTATACATACCTACTACTTACTATAAAATCTCATTTAAAGTGCAATTTTACGAAAAAAAAAATCTTTGTTGAATTAAAAGGTGTCCCCAACTGCTTAAAACTTAAAAGAAAAAGAAAAGTTACTATTGAACGTGAGATATTTTTTTGTTTTCTTTTTAAAAATAATTTGTCGAACTTTGTTGTTTAGTATCAGAAAAATTTTGACGAATGTGAAGTAGGATTAGGCTACACAGCAATTTTAGAATTATCCATTTGTAAAATATTTATTGGTCCAATTGGAAATATGTTTAACGTATTTTTTTTTTACCTATTTGTGATTATTTGACTTTTTCACGCGAAAATATAACAACACAGGACTATCAAAAATGACGGCATTCTTTGTCACTTGTTTTGTTCTACAATTTGCATAATATCATATAGCTGTAATTTATCTCTGATAACTATACTTAAATCTACTGAATAGTAAAGTTACATAGGTGATAAAGGTGATATTATCCATTTCAGAGCTTAAAACTTAAATAAAAAATAAAGGAATATAATGGATAATTTTTGAAAAAAAAAAAAATGAAACTGGGGCTCCAGAAATTTTAAATTTAAAGTACTGCGTAACTCCGTACTACCGTTTACGGGTGGCTGTCTCCAATAAAAAACCGACTACCTACATTATCCTTGTGTTTCTCAGAAGATCGTGAATGGAGTTCGTTTCTTTCACTGACATACATATAAAAATGGACTGCTTGATCTCCTGTTTCATGTGTCATTTTTGGTTAAACAAGCAGTCCATTTATATACATGTCAGTGGTTTCTTTCCAATGAAAAGTTCTACTTTTGCTTTTACTTACAAATATACCAAGAATTATTGTGAGCTTATTGAAATCCTTTCGAGATTGTCGAAGTAGCCGGTATTATTGAAAAAGTTGACACTTGCTGATGCTTCTATGAATTCGATCCTTTTACGATTTATATTCCCGATGTTCTTGTGGTTTCTTTTAAAGCAGATGCGATACCAGAAAAAGGATTTTTGAAACTAACAATGAAATATTGTGTAAGGTTTGAACGAAATTATCTGCATCAGGCCCGTGCGCACAGGTGGGTTCTTGTGGGTTGAAACCCTTTCCAAGGATCGAAACAAAATAAATTCTTTCTGTTAACATTGGTGCAAAACAAATTCAACAGTAATGAATTTGTGCGCATTTAATTGCAGCGAGATTCACGGCCACTTATTCCTACTCAACTAGTGATGCAGTAGCTTTCACAAATTGTTTCCATGTAAACGCACACTTTAATTTAGTTAATCTAGAGACTTATCGACGGATAATGTAAAAAATACCTGTACCTTTTATGTATACGATTGTACGAACGGTATTTTATATCAAAGTCTTGGGAAAATACTTGTATGTACTTGTACTCGTATTCTCCTAATATTTGTACATGTATTTTCCTAAGCTTTAGCTATAAAATAATTGTAGTTGCCAATTTCGAAGTGTTAAAAATGGATATCCATCAATTTTTTTTAAAAAGACCATGGTTGGAAAGCAATGATGTAAGTGAAAATTATGTTATAATTATAAAAATAAAAATAGTTAAAATTTACATTTCGCTTTTTAACATCTGATACATTCGTAAATAATGGCGAAATTCGATCCGGTATTTCATCGTAAAAGCGCGTTTACAACAGAACGTTATTTAGGGCGCCAATCGTAACCGAAACGTAGATTTTTAGAAAGAAGAAAAAAGCTAAAAATGTTTGTGCGAAGAGGAGGGCGGAATGTCATGAGTCCGAAGGAAGTTAAGTCGATTTACAGCCCACGGTTATTGATGCTCTGGAAATTATTTCGAAATGGAAAGATGCAACTACGTCAACTCATGCTTTGCAATTCCTTTCGTGATTTTTCAAGTTTCGGTTCTGGTTCTTCATTTAGTACAATCTTTGGCTTTATCGTTGATTAGAGGTTTGCAAATAAAAAATCAAGACTGGAAAGAAGCTATCGCAATGATAGATGCTACAAAGGTTGAACTTTCTATAGCGACAGGGGGTTTCAGGACGATTTTTCACAAAATGAAAACTATTTTCCAAGCCAAGGCTTGCATCTCATCAAACCAAACGATGCAATGCAATGATTAATACAATTGAAGATAATTATCGTGACGTGTGTTGATCTAAATGGTGCCAAGATGGTTTTCCAAAGACACCACTTTATAAACTGTATATCCATTCTGGACTGCAAACAATTTTTATATTGTTTATATTTCAATACTAACACGTTTTAAATTAGGCAATTTTTTTTAAATTAAATGTTAGATTCTTGTTTTACGCCATTTTCTGCCAATATAAAATCTAGACTGACATATCAAAAATATTTTCAAAAACAATATGAAAGCCTACTCTTCAACTTTTCTGAATATGTAATACGGTGCTAAGGAAAGAATTTTAACGAATAATTTATGTAATAAAATACTGCCAGAAGAATCGGACGAGCGAGCGTATAAAAAATAATTAAAGAAAAAAAAAGAATTATAGGATAAAATATAAGCAGCAGGTATTCAAACCATACGTTGATCTGTTCATTACACATCTGGAGGACCGTTTATTGAAACGTCACAGCGTTTTGTCAAATTTCTAATGTCTCTTTTCAGAGCAAATGACAACTTTAGATGAGACAGCGTCCGAACGATTCTTCGAAACTTTTACTCGGAAACTCATCTGTCATATGGATCAAAGTAGTCGACATCTGATCTGGATGCGGCCGAATTGCGAATAAAACAATTCCCAATTCTATCAAGGCTCTTGATATCTGCAGCCAGGATGCATTCCCAAATTTCCACAAGCTTTTGAACATTATTCGAGCTGTGACCACAACTCCAAATGAACGCCCATTCCACTTTTCATCGTCTCAAAGTCTATTTAAGGTCCACAATGGGTGAAGTCGATTCAATTCCTAATGATTGTTTTTTGTACCCTGGCGTGTTAATTTATTGAAGAATTTCCAGGTGTATTGAACATATTCTTCGTACAAATTTTTCATTAAGCGATACCATGATATTAATTTAATTATTCACCCAACTACAAATACAAGAATTAGATTTGTAGTCTTCTACTACAAAACCCCCTCCTTTAAAAAATCCTGTGCACGAGCCTGTTCTGCATTATCTATCCATCCTAATAGTGTAATAACAAGGACATGTATACCAGGCAACCATTAATTATGTATGTATGTTTTGAATTTTGTTCAAGGAAAAACATTACAAGTTGTTCTCTCTCCGCACATGTCTTGATTTTTGGCTTTTGCACACTCATAATTCTAGTTTCATTCGAATTATTACTTCTGTATCTGCTTCCTCGTTGAAGAATATTTCCACATTATACCGACAAACTACACCCCTTAAGCGGCCGGAAACTAATTACTGGGTGGCATCTTCTGAAGTTACGTAGTCCTCATTGTTTGTCTGATTAGAATCATGCCGACAAGATTTTTTTTTCATTGTTATTATAATCAGTTCTACCCATATCTCTGAAGAAATTTTGAAATTAAAATTAAACTCTTCTTAATTAATACTTAATTAAGGTAAGGACAAAATATTGTAGGTATCTCCAGCAGCAAAACACTCACTTTAACAAGCAAAATTCATATTTCTACTTATTCCGATCATCCCTAAATATTTTATCAAATACTTCCGTAGACATAAGAATTAACCAATTTTAACCATAATTTCACACAACTTTTCCACCTTGTTGGTGGCCTACATCAAAATAAAATCTGAAAATAGAAAATAAAAAAAAAAAAATAGAAAGAAAGAAAACGTGACAAAAGATAACATTGCGCCTCTCAACAACTTAACTATTAAAAATTTAAATCGCAGAAACATTGTTTAATGATGTCAGTTTCTTGTCATCCTAATTTAAATTTTTTAAATTGCACAGTTCATCTTCAGACATCATATTAAATGAAATCATGTTTTGTGCTATTTTTTATTCAATTCCAGACTTTTGTGTGTGCGCTTAAAAACATCGCCAAAGAGACCTTTAGAGACAAATAAAAGCGCACGAAAAGTCTGCAATAAACAGAAAAACTTTTACCATCTCTGCAAAAGAAAAACAAAGAAAAGTAAAACATGACAGAGAGAAAAATCTCGACGGACAAAAGAAACATTTAAACAATCAGAAAAAAAGAAGTTTTTTTTATTGTCTGTAGTAGCAAATGTCCTATAAATGGACGTAGATTAAAAGTTCTATGATAAATCAGGGTAGACAAAAAAAAAGAAAAAAAAGGTGGAAATATGTTTTTTTGTTTGTTTGTATTCTTTATTTTTTTCCATGAGAATCTGATAGTGGAACAGAGTAGACAGGAACAACTTTAAACCCCAAAAACTCAAGGATAAAAACCCATCAATTAGAGGAAAGCATATGAAAGCTCTCTTCATTTTGGATTCAGAGCAGCGACGTTGTACTTAATTCAGCACGTAATGACTTTCGAAGTTGCAAGTACTATGCTCAGCCTCCCTTAGTTAGATGAAGACGTGATTTGAAGAATTTAAGGATCCTTGAAGAGAAATAGTTTACTCACTTATGGTAGGATTGCATTTATAATTTTTTGAGTTTTTTTTTTGTTTTTGTTTTTTTTTTTTTTTTGGTATAGAATGCTTTATTACAAATAAATACGCTTCCCTTCAAAAGAAACAATACGAAAAAGAATTTGGTGGTATTCTTTGTTTTCCAGAGCAGGCAATTTTTCAAAATCACATTTTTCCTTCTTTCACATCCCACCTCTCCAGCATACGTCACTTTCTCACCCTTCGACGAACTGAATACGAGAGTAGAATATTAGCCGCCCGTTGGATAAAATTTTCTGGCAAATTTCAATTCTGTGTGATATTTATGACGATCATAAATCATAAGCTGTTCGGAATTTAAAACGGTAATCACAAGGTGGCAAATTATATAAAATGAGTAATGAAATAAAACCAATGCTAAGCGCTCACGTAAAAACTGGTAGATTGGCTTAGTATATGTACTATGGAGGGTGCACAAAAAGTCGATTCAAGCTGAATGGAATGCGATGGACTGATTTGGAAGAGGGGGTGGGGGAAGAGGAGATGATATATTAATTAAACCAAATTGACATTGAGTTATGAGTTATGGAAAAATGAGATTTACTGAGCACATAAAATTTAAGGGATTCCATTTCAATCGATGCGAACCCAAACAATAAAACACAAATGAAAATTTATTAAAAAGATTTAAAAAATAAATTATCAAAATATTTATAAATGACGCGAAATTTACCAACCAAAATGGTTTTAACCGGAATTTCGTCATAGTACTTATGTGACTTTTTAGTATTTTTTTTTTTTTATTATTTATTTCATCTAACTAAGAACTTTAATCAGAAAATTAAAATTATATTTAATTTAAATATTAAATGTTGTGATTTTGTATAGGTACATAGTTATGTAAGTAAAAACAAAAACTGATTAATTAGTTTAAAACTGAAGTTTTTTACATTTTAATTTAATGTATGACCTGAAAACGATTTAGTAAGCAGGAAAAATATTCATTTGGAATATCCCGACCAGCATTATCAGTTTTCTATCGAATCGGATGACTATTCCAAATTCTGTTAATCTATACAAACAAAAATGTCTGTCAGTAACGATATGATTGTTATCGTTCGTATAGGTTAGGCTAGTTTTATTAATCAATCTTAAAATAAATAGCGTTTTTTTTAATGTCTCAATTGGTATGCAATATACCAATAAATATATATCTTAATTATTATATATTTTATAAATATAATATATAATAAATATAAATTAATACGCATTTAAAGTTAGATTTTCAGCCCATTATAAATTTTAAGCGAACCACCATTAATACGTATACAACAACGCCATCTTTAAATATAATAATTAGCACACCATGTAGTAACAGTGTTCCTCTGATAGAATATTATTAATACAAATGAAAAATAATAGTGATCCCAAGATTGATTCCTGAGGTATACCAAGTTAGAATGAAAAAGACAATCATTACAAAAAATTTAAAGAAAACGTATTTGTAATTGTATTTAAATTATATTAACATAATACATTTAACGAACATTATACAGGGTGTCCCACGTAACGTGTTCTCTGGGCATTTTTCTAGTACCAAAAGCAACCCATCTTAAGCCGGGCTATCTTTTGGTATGGTCAACATTTAAAAACAAAAGCCACACGCAAAAAGGAGATCTTCGGTTTGGTCCTTTTCGTCCTTTCTGAGGATGCATTTTGGCTACATTGAAGAATTTTCAATAGGTATACCACTTTTTATCTAATTTGACTTGCAGTTATTCAATGTAGCCAAAATGCATCCTCAGAAAGGACGAAGAGGACCAAACCGAAAATATCCTTTTTTGTGTGGCATTTGTTTTTAAATGTTCACCATACCAAAAGATAGCCCGGCTTATGTTGGGTAGCTTTTGGTACTAGCACTTCGATGATATCTGTGTGCATTTTCGAGAAAAATGACAAAGGAACACGGTACATAAAGTGCAATTTGAGGCCTTATATCTCGATAATAAAGGATTAATCTGGAAATGTATCCTTAATGAGGACGGAAAGGATATTTTTTTAATATATCCTTTTCCAAGTTCTTTTTGACGAACTTTGGCTATGCCAGAGGATACCTTGACTAACGATGCGTAACTTTTATTATTAGGACTTTTTCGATATCTCCGCACATTTTCGAGAAAAATGCTCAGGGAACACGTTACGTGGGACACCCTGTATATCGCGTTCCTAAAGTATTAGCTTTCCGTATATCAGCAATTCGATGTATAACCCTTTTCAGTATCATCTCATTATAATTTATTTAATTGCTATTTCTTTAGTATTAACTGCCAAAAATACATTCTTTAGTCATAAGTAGTTTATTATTATTCTAAGGTTTTTAAAAACATGCAATTGTTTAACCAAATTCCAAATTTCCACTAAATCTTTAGTCATCAGCTTTCACCTGCTGTATCGATATTTTCAAATCGTTTTTATCCTACAAATTTAAAGTTAAACGATTACGGTTTGCATAAATTTTACCATCACAGATTTAATCGACTTTAAGGATGCTTCTGTACGCTAAAATCGATAAGTGTAAATGAATTGATGCACCACATCTTCCTAGTCAAACCATCTTTGTCATGGTTACGAATACTTACCTGATGGTGTATCTATTGTAATTCAATTGTAACCACTCTGCCGAGGAAGTACAGAAGTAGACACAATTCATGTTTTTAAGTGTTGAAAATGATCCGATGCGCAGTATAATCTTTAAGGACAATTGATTATGCACTAAAGGATGGAATACGAATATGTAAAGTCAAGTATATACCAATTAGGTTAGGTCTTGAGGTCATCTCTTTGTTCACAATTGCACTCTGATTAGCATATTCATAACCAAAAACGGAGAAGACTACAAAGATAAAGGAGCCAAAATAATTGGGATAAAACCGATATCCGCACTCTGCTCTGCAGTATGTGGCTTTGGCTTGGCTTGGTTTGCAGTATTATATGACTGCTATTTGAGGTTTTTATAGAATATGGTTACTGATCTCCATGTCCTTACATACTCTGTACGAGTACTTTTACTATTTTGTAGATAGTATGTACACTCGAACTAGACAAAATCTTGAAATAACTTCTATGGATGAATGATATTTGTATATTGAAGACTACTACTCGTTTCATTAATGTTCGATATAATCGCTCTACTGGGAATGGTTTTCTATTATATTTGCGGGGTATTTTTCTTGGAAATTGGAATTAATTTTCTTTATACAAAAAAACTTCAAATGATGTTTATCGATTTTTATTGGTTTCTTATTTCAATTAAAATTATTGAATCTGGTGCACTTTGTATATGAAAGGAAAATTTGAACTATTCTTCTGATCTTAATATAAGGAAAAAAATTTGTTTATATTTATCTTGATGAATCCTTTACAGGCATGCATACAGATTCAAGTTAATTAGCATACTTCAAATTTAATCAATCTAATCACTTCAATTACCGTAAACTAAGGAACTATATTGGGTGATTAATTGCTAACGCATATGAGATGCTTTTTTACGATATTGTGTCGTTAGGAAGGACTATACATACTAATAAGAGTTATACCAGTTATGTTTTATGCATCTGCATGTTATATGTATTAAAATAACTATGGCATAGGACTCCAACTATATCTGGTTTTTAAAACCAAACTTCTTCCTTATGTAATTGAAAGTGAAAATTTATATTCTAAAATTTATTTCAGCCTTTCTAAAGAGATGGCGTTGCTAGTGTAATGAATAATACATTGTCTCATGATTCTACGAATCTAGGTTCAAATCCCACTTAATCCCATCTAAAGTCTAGGCATCATCTGTTTTTTGCTGAGCCATTCTCAAAACACCTATACGACTTTTCGGTGATCTCTGCCTGATCCACGCACCCACAGATCTCTTAAAATACCAGTAGGTATGTATGTAGGGTAATATTTGAAAAATTGAATTATGGGCGAATGATCATTAATCTTGATGATCTTGTTTAGGAGGGTATTAGCTAGATTCATATATTATTATATGAGTTTTTTGGAAAAAAAAAATATATATGTATATGTTTTATGAAATCACTGATTGATCAGATACTCATGATTCTGTTCTTTTTCCTCAATGGCGAAATGTAGCCGCAAATCTAAAATGTTTGGTAGGGATCATAGGGCTATTTTCACTATAACGATAATATTGTTCCGTAGCCAATGTCCAGCTTACATATAGGGCAGGATTGCCAATATTTTCTGGAATAAATAATTTACCAGGTTATTGGAAATATGGTGCAAATATTTCTACACATTTGTTTAAACTACATATATTAATTATGTGCTATGAAATTTTTTATTTTTTCATTTTTTTTATTTAAAGAATGAGATTCGTGGAAAAGAAATTATCGTTTGTTAGAAAAATAACTGAAATAAAGTCGAAATTTTACAAAAAAAAAATAGTAAGCAGCTTCCTTCCTTTACATATATGCATATACATTCACCTTCTTCAAGAAACTCAATGTTCTCTTTATCCAAAGCAATGTAAAGATACTTCTCTGGATTATATGCAAATTAAAAACTCTCCATAGAAGTCCTCTTTGCATATGATTATTACTTTTGTCGAGAATATATCCTTTTTAGTCAGATGTACGTACCATGATAAAATCTATGTGAATTCGCATATCTAGTGAAGAGCCGTCCGTTTTACACAGAAACTACTTTCATTTCATAGAACAGAAACTAATAACTTTTCTGAACTAGATCTGATTTATAATATCAAGAATTCAGAGTGCTGAGTTATTCTGGCCACCCCAGGATTATACCTACTACTACGTGCAGTAATGTGAAAAAGTTTTTGGGTCACCAGAAATTTACAACTTTCCCAATTCATCTTTCTGCAATGGGTTTTTGGTTAAAGCGCAATTATTGTGCAGGAGAGAGATGTAATATTTATACATGTCACAAAAACTAAACACAAAGGAATCATAGCATATCATAATGCTCTTGAATGGTGTTTATATTTAGGGTTTTCTTTTTGTAGCTTATTATATAAAGGAAAATTATTTATTTTCCCTTCATTTCACTAATACTTTAATTTATTACTTTTAGAATTGATCTATGTAGGTATATATAACACTGTATTACAAAAAATATAAACTCGATATGCTTTTGACGAGACCATAGCTTTTGTTGTAGGTCTAGTGGAATTAAAAGTAGTGGCATACTAGAAATTTCTCATACACCCTCAAAATCTCAGTTTAGACCAAAAACACCAATATTCGGTAAGTCCATGTCATGTATATAATAACTTATTAATCCGCCATTTTTTATGCGATGTAAATATTTTTCTTCTGGTATATGAAAGAAGAGAGATAGACCTTTCTAACCATATGTTTCTAATTTCGTTGGGATGAGAAGTCACGAAGTTACAGTCGAAAACATTTCGAAATTTACCATTTTTTACACAGTTTTTCAATTATGACAACATTTTGAAGGCTTATTTTCCTCTATAATATTTTTTTTAATGTTTTTTCTGTAACGAGGAAGGTCTCTTGAACTTTTAATATTTATCCAAAAATATAGGTTGAAAATCTCTGTTCTCAACATAGTAATATTATTAAGAATTTTTTTAACAATAGCCATCAGTGTCGCTAGTTGTGAACGGAGCTTTTAAAAATTAAAATTAATTAAAAATTATCTTCGTTCCACAATGAGTGATTTAAGATTTTGAAATCTAGCGAGACTGTCCATAGAAAAGAGAAATAACAGACAGATATAAATTTTGACAATGTCATTCAAAACTTTTGTAATAAAAATGCAAGAAAAATAAATATATAAATCAAAATACATTTTATCATTATGTGTACAATCTGTTTAAATAAAATAAATAAATGGTTTTACTTATTTCTTTATTTATGCTCAATAATTGTTAATAACCACTCTTGGTGGTTTTGATTAAGTTAAAAAGGGCGGCAAATTCGGGACCGCCCCAGTCTGCAAAAACTCTACCTACGCCAATGCTTCCTTTGGACCTTATTTGGAATTATTGCTTAATAATTAACTGGCATAGCATCTAATAAAAATCTATCAAGATCTATACAACTCAGATTTACTGAGATCGATTAGTCTCTTAGTTATAAAGTTATAAAAATGTTTGGGTATTTTTCAATAGAAGGTTTCTTCCAATGTATTCTTGTAGTTGTATTTTCCAAATAAATTATTTCTATCACCAGATGAACTTGTGTACCATATTTTCCTTATTACTGTTACATTGGGATAACCTAGATTCTCCTGAACAGCAGTTTACTTGATTACTTTCATATATGGTCACATATAAAACAAAAATCCCAAGCGTGTTTTGGGTTCAACTATAAAACAACCCCCCAATCAAATTTATGCGGTGAATTTTTCCGAAGTGCCAAAAAAACTCGAAATTGGTATAATTTTAAAATGTACTTTGCGGTGTTGTTTTTTTTTTTTATTGACGGGAAACATTTATCTACACTTAAATCAACAACACCAGATGACGCCCATGGTATACGCCGCAGCCAATCAAGATTTTTCCATAATCATACAGAAAGAGGGAGTCCATGATGATGACCTATAATTATAATGCATGGATATAAAATCGCACCCGGCTTATCGCTGTTGGCATTTATATCCAAAATTACCGAATAAATGTGCAATAACTGGCGTTCCAGTGAATAAATTCAATGTGCCAACTTCATGGGGATGTCAATGAGAATGCAAGTATCTCCGGAGCTCAATTTCCACAGGACTTCAGTGTATAGTGAATGTGAAATATCTCCTTTGTTCAAAAGCTCCGGTTATTTAATTTTCGGCAAGTCATTAATTTCTAGTCCCTGCTGAAAGTTTAATTAATTTATCTGAATAGTGTGGAATGTGTTGATCCGCTTAGAGCTGGAGTATCATTATCCTATATCTCTCTCTCTTTCTCCTACGTACGAATTGAATTCATTTATTCCCAAAAGGATATTTTAGATAGCGTACTGAGGTTCCATGAAATCTCATCAATTCTTCACGAATGCGCACGATAATAATGGTCAATACACATCGTTTCGATAGAATTAGTGCGGCTTTATTGTCAATTTGTCAAATGTGAATAATTTTATCTTTTCAGCTATGACCCAAATACTTTAAAATGAAAATTTATATTTCCACATTGCCCACAGATGTGTGGTTTATTTTAACGCAAACAAATCGAGAGATATGCTTTGCGTACCCAAGCAAGGAATTGCAGGATGAATTTTGAAAAAAATTAATTTAAATTTATTTAAATTATTTGTAGAAATAAATTAGATCTGTTTTATGTTAAACCATTTCTTATACTTAAGTAGAACGTTTAGATCTATTACCTTAGTTCGCTAGCCGGCCCATTTTTTTTTTTTTTTGTCAAACTATTCCTTTCTTGTAGGATTGTTACTTATGAGACAGACTTTTATTAAACAAAAATTTCTGAATTATCAAATTGTTAGAGTAGACTTGAATCACCTGTCGAACTTATCAAATTTTATAAAACAGTTGATATGTGCTGGCTTTCCTCCCTTTCGAGATTATATCTATTAAATTTCCAGTCCAAGATAATAGTTGGTATAGTTGGCACTACCTAAATGAATAATCGATGTTCAAAGTAGTGTCCATCATCATGGTTTCTAGTATTTAGTGATTGCATTAACTGTCGAGTTCACTAACAAAAAAAAATAGTAAATTAGAAATTTATCATTATAAAATTTTCAATACATATTACATAATAACCTAATTAACTACACTATCTGTTGACACACAGAAATAACTTTCCTCTCTATCTTTCTATAATTTTCATCAAATGAATAATTCGAAATTCAATTCTCATAGAGAATTTCTCAAGTAATCGCAACACAAATAAATTCAAGAATTCTAAGTTTTACATAAAACAAAAATTTGCATATATAGTTTGGTAAGAGTCACAAATACAAGACTCTCAACTCAAGTAGTACACAGTACATAGTACATACCTACATATCTAACCTCCATGAAGTCATGTACGCAAGAGCTGTTAAAAGGCTTCACTATCACACAAATTTGCTTACTCAAAAGACATGCTGTGTTTACACCTAAAACAGACTCTGCGATTTATGCAAATTTCATGTGCTGTTATGAAAATTTATCATAATTTCAACATAAAGCTTGTCTTCCTCAATTCCTCATCAGATTAACATTTTACCTCAGACACGCTCCTTGTAGCATTGAATTACGTGTACATAGGTACTACTGCTTGGTATATGTAGGTATAAGAAGATATCATTCAGGGGTGAAATTTTCATCAGGCAGATTTTCAGTGTGAAAAGTTTTTCGTTTTAGGTACTGCAACGATATGACAATAATTGTAGAAGAAAATTTTGAGAAAAAAATTTAATCCCAAACGCCCCATATTTGAGTTAATTCAAAAATAACAACTAATTTTTAGTTACTTTGAGCCAGAAAAGAATTATTCAACTCGAAACTGATTTTAATTCAACTCGACTTTTTGTGCAAATTGAAAAGACTTTTTAGTAGTTATCAAAGATTGCAATTTACGGGAGATGGTTGTCTTTTGTTTCAAGTTAGAAACTACTAACCTCACCCTTAATAACTGAAGGTTTAAAATGTCTAAAGAAATCGATTGTTTTAATATTTATTTGATAAAATTATGTGTTTTGTTATGTATGCTCAAGGTAACATCAGATTTACACGAAGCGCTAGATAAAGATCAGCTTACACAAACCTTGCTTTGCTTGATTTCAGCAAGGCAATCGATAATATCAATCATTGCAAGCTGCTGAGAAAACTTTCAAAAGAATTTTTATTTTCTTCGTCTGGAGTAAAACTCTTCAAAAGTTTTTTAACTGGACGCAGTCAGTTTGTTAGGGTGAATGAGGAGTGCTCCGGTAGAACGTCTCTATTATCTGGAGTTCCTCAAGGATTCATTCTTTGCCCTTTGTTATTCTGTCTCTACTTGAACGACATTATTGACGTAATATCAGATGTTTCCATTCATCTGTACGCGCTGACGACACGTGCAAATGTATCTAAGCAGACCAATTGTCTTGATGGAGGACTGCGTATGTCGATTCAATGATGACCTGCAGCGTGTATATAATTGGTCACTGCTAAATAATCTGAAGTTGAATCCCAGTAAGTCAAATTGCTTAGCGATTTATAGAAATGGAATTGATCCTAATACTGTTCCACAAATATCTATCAACAACACTGTAGTGTCATATGTTGATTCAGCTAAAGCCCTTGGTTTTGAGCTTAACTCAAAGTTCACCTGCTGTATTCATACAAGAGCTACAATAGGTAAAATATATGGATATTTCGTCTGCCATAGTTAAGTTCGAGTTTTCTCTCTCTTCATATGCAGATGAAGCTAGTCAAGTCTTTAGTGGTCCCCCACTTCACATATGTTTGTATGGTGTTCTTAGATCTTGACTCAGTCTACCTTGGTGGCATATAACGACGTACTCCGAATTGTTTCGATGCTCTCTGGATGCATACCTAACCCAACGCAGATTAAAATTTCTTCACAGATTAATATATAGCCAACAAGCCCGCGTACCTATTTGAAAAGCTTAGCTTAAAGATCAAAGGAATGTGTACCCATATCACACGAGATATTATTTGCTTTAATTAAGATGAAAGATCTACTTTGACATATGACACGGTGTCAAAAAAAAAACATACACATAAAATGTTTGTTTGTTGATGCAAATCAGTTTTCAATAAGCATATTTTATTGGGTTATCCATCTCAAATTAAAACATCCCGAATAATACACTTATTTCACTTTATCTCGATAAAATTGATCCTAGAGGTAGATTCCATTGTGAATTCTTTAAACAAAAAAAAAACAAAAAAAACATGAACCACTCTGCATTTTATTTTAGTTTTAAAAGTGAGTAAGAAAACAAGCTCATCTCACCACTATTGCTCAATATTATGTTAACAATAAAAACATCAAAATCACGCATAGAAACCCCCAACTCAACAACAAGCAAAAATCATCAATTTTTCAACCATTAAACACGAACAAATTTCCAAACATAAAAGTTTGATGGGTGAAATATTCAAATTTTTGCAGCTGAAATTTTCTTTAAAATTCGAACGAAAATCAACACAATGGAAATGAATCGAATCTCTTTGAAGCGAAACAATTTCATGATATTTACGTTTGCACTAATCAGCAAATGGATTTCTGCAGGTGAAAGGTTCGATGAAAGACGAACTTAGTATGTGTAGTTGCACGTATACGAATAACTACATACATATGTAGGTACGTACCTATAGTTCTATCTTCAATCTATCATTAATCAATAAAACTTGTAAGGTAAGAAATATGGCAGTAAGTTCGATTAGCATTGGAATGATAAGTTGCACATTAAATTTGTATGTCATCCATAAATAAACTGCTATCGACTTTGAATGAAAACAATGAGTTCTATCTTAGAGGAAAATAGAGGAATAGAAGCATATGAAATTATGCGGAGAAAATCGTTCAGAATTTTTAGATTTCAATAGATTAAGATAGATGTATGTGTGTTTGTGTTGTGAAATATTGAGTGATTTAAGAAATTTTTTCGCTCCTGTGATTACGAAGACAGTTTTTGTAGTCAATAAATTCTGTTCAACTCGCATTATTTCTTTGAAGTCGTCAAATTCCACCAAAATCCAAAAAGCGGATTTTTTTCGAGAAACACGCCAGAACTCCGGGATAAAGAAAAATCCAGCTATAATTGATTGTGTTTTAGAAATTTCAAAATCGAATCTCGCCGGAAAACCCGAAAACGATTTTTTGCATTTCCAAGAAAAACGGCCTCAAACTCAAAGATAAATCCAAACTCATAATGCGTTAGAAAGAGCCTAAATTACGATTTTTTTTTGTAGTTTCGAGAAAAACAGACTAAAACTCCGGGATTAAGCCAAATCCATGGTTCGTTCAAAAATTTTAATACAAATTCCGCTTAAATCCCAAAGATGTTTTTTTTTGCATTTTCAAGAAATAAATTAAAAATAATTGAAGCCAGGAAAACTAGACAAAGCACATTTATGTATATATTTTAAATATTCCCCGCAAACAAATAGCTCATTTCAATTACCTTTCAAAACTAGGACAAACTATGTAAATCAAAACCATCTCAAAAGTACCCATTATCCATCCCCGCTCCAAAGTTTCAAGCAAATACGATCTTCAAACGCACAAATACTATTAAGTAAACTTTCTTGAAGTTGAAAATTTCATCGATTACCCTCTGATGTCGAACTGAAAGAATATTTTAAAATGGAATCATCTTTCCAAGATATATTCGCAATTCATGCTATTAATGGAATCATAATTAATTAAAGCAAACTTTCGAAGTCATCAATCAATTTAAATTGCACACACACCCTCTGTTGTATAATGCATATAGCTCCCCCACCAGCCTCACGTAACCACACGGAAGACGCGAATCTGGATGCGATCCAAATGTAAATACTAATTAGCAATATCAATGTCTTAAATGTTAAAAGAATAATTGATTATTTAAGATAGCGAGCGAGTGGTTTTGAATCCATCCTCAAGCACCATTTTAATTAAACCCTGGCCTGGCGTCTTTCAGGTTTGGCAACTAGCAGCAGAGCACATCCTTATAAATTGGAATTTGTTGAGTCGAGTACTCGAGTGATATATCAAAGCCCAAGCAGGCAACGAATTTACTGAAGGGCATGAGTAATTAATGGCACTTTCATCCTGCAATATTTCATGGTTTTTGTGATTTTAGCTTCAACTATAGGGAGATATTTTACAATTGCACTAATAGAATGGATGCACGAAAATGAAATTAGTTTAGTTTTGTATAAAATTCCTATTCATACCTAGGTTTTGTAGGTTTTATATACATTATGTATCTACATATGTAGTGTGAAGTAGGGGATTGTTCACTTTAGGGGTTTTCATTAATTTGTGCTCCTTCTTAATTTGTTTTTGTGGTAGACAGGATAGTATATTCCTGCCTATACTAGAGAAAACAAACTCTGACCATGACAAATAGGTATACCTATTTAAATCATTTAATTATAACAGTTAAGAGGAAACATGACCGAAGAAACTCTGATCTTATGTGGAAAGCCCTTAACATAATTTACAGATGATATCAGAAGATGAGTCTCTATGGCAATTTTGGTAAAACTGTAATCGTTTTATTCGCGAGGAAGGCGAAACTTAATTTACAAAATTTACATGTATACAATCTCTTGAGGGAAAAGAAGCGCTACTATCTACATAGATATTAGCGTAAATAGAAGATTTACTTGAAATTGTCTTTTAAAAAGAATCTTCGAATAACTACAACGCTCATATAGAAGTTTCCGTAAGTAAATAGACTTAACCGCCCATGGTCATATATGCGCTCCACTCAATTAATCCAGGTGATATGGGATGGAAAATGCAATCAAGTTTAACTCCTTATCTTTCGGTTTAAGGTATAAGGAAGATTGTGAAGCCATAAAGCGGTAAAACTCAATTTCGGAAAACATTTCACGCTGAAAGACACTAGTTACAATTGTTTTTTCTATTGCGATGCATTGCTCCATTTTTATTCTTTAGAAGAAAAAAAACTTATTTTTGTTTGGTCACATCCTCTTTTTTCAAACCTTAAACTCTGTCAAGCAAACACAATATTATATGGCTGGGCTCCTTTTCACCCATATTCTCTCCAAAAATTCAACCCTTCCACGTCAAAAAAGTTCTGCACATGTATTTTAATTCAGATGCGAATCATAACATAATCAATAAAGTAGAAAATTAGTTAAACCGAAGACCGGATTTCCCCATAATATAACTTGAACTTTTTTCAATAAATCTTCTTTCATACAAAGCTCTTTAAAAAATATAACATTACCATGTCTCTTATAAATTTCAAAGATAAAATGTCTCTCTACCCAAATCACACCGTAAATAAAAGTGCACATGGGTTGTCCAAAAAAAAAAAAAAAAAACAAAAACAAAGAACCTTTCACGCATTATTCTCATGTGGAGAAATTCGTTTCCTTTTTAGACGGAACAAATAAAAGCAACAAAAATCTCTATACCTTCTCTATGTTAAAACAAGACAAAAGCTTTCAGCAAAAGCTAAAAAGGTAACGTTGATGATATATCATGCCTAATTGCCAGCAAGCAGTCACTCAAGGAAGACAAATGACAGGAAGGAAACAAAAGACAAATTACACGTAATTGTCCACATCTGGGAAGGCAGCAGAAAAATAGCAGTCCACCTTTGAGCTGGTGAGAGTAATGATGTGAAAGATTTGCAGAAAGTACACGAAAGGATTCATCTTCATATTTCTGTTAAGGAACTAAGTGTATGCGCCTACATGAATCTAAGAAAAAATCTGTCTTAGTGATAGTGCAATGGATGTGATATTAGACCAGTCGCCATATAGTATTGGTCTAAATTGGTATCTGATTAGATAGACGCAATAAGAACAAAAAATCATTAATATTGTATAACATTAATTTTTATTTGCATGTTTCTGGTAATCTATATATTTTTGAAACGTTTGGTCTAACTCAAATTCTTGCTAAATTTCATAGCATCTTGACAGGATAATATTTTCTTCAGAGCGACTGCCCCCATTAATCACTTAAATTTGGTTAGGTTTACAGAGAAGCAAGAAGTGATATCGCAGCAAGGAAAAATGTCGATAATCGCTTTAATAGTGAACCTAATTACGGTAATCAACGGCACCATCCATCGTCTTCGTAAGACTCTTAAAGAATTGTTTCCGCGCTTAGTACCATGATATATATGTGTATGTGTATATCGTCTAACTCAATGGGATAATTAGCACCAGCGATTTTTTTCTTTTGCTCCATTTATTTTTCTCCTTACTCATTATGGAACCCGGTACTTATTTTCACTTAATGTTTAGGTCACATTTGAAGAGATTCGCCAAACTATATAATTTGTCACATTTCAGAATTTGTTGGCATTTTATGAAATTATTTTTGCTGTTTTTGGATGTTGTGTTGCTCTAGTGAGTTTTGGATAGAAAAAATATTATATTGTTCTTAATTAGGATGGAAGCCGAGTGATATACGTATATTTTTTCTGCGATCAAATTCACTGATTTGAAATTTGAATTTAATGGAATCAAAAATTTCAACGTTTAGAGCTAACATTGAGCTATCTAATAGCATACGAATAAAAATTGCAACTGAAAGGTAAAGCAAAATGAGAAAATATGTTTTACAAAAAAGACAAATTCATGGTTGACAAAATTATAGAGATAAATATTAATTAATAATTAGTAGAACCTTGGGGGCATTCTGTTTGGATGAATTTAGAAGCTGATCAATGTTCTTCAGTTCATTAGAAAACTGTCGATTTTTCTAATTAATTAAGCTACGAATCCGTATTGTATTATAATTTGAAGGTTAGGCAATTTTGAAAAACTGATCCGAAAGCTTTCTCTATGTTCGAAGAAGCAGCCTAGCCTACTGTGCGTTATTTTTTATTGAAGAACATGGTGGCATCTGTTTGGAATTTCAGTGATGGAAGTCGGGTTGAGGCTTACTCTGTGTCTTGAAGTCGAAATTGTCTGTCTTTATGAATATTTTACTTCACGTAAGTCTTCTATTGCTCATTAGTAGTATAGTGAGTAGTAGTAGTGATAGTAGTAGTGATAGTAGCTTTTAATATAAATTTTAGAATTGTGCGCATTTTACGCTTTCTTAAAATAATTACTCTAAATTAAAAAGTGGGGTACTCTACCTACTTTTTTCTACCCAAGATTGGTAGATGAACCCAGAAATAACTTGTACAACAAATCCGAAGGATTTTATATTACAAAACGATTGTACACTTTTTTTATTAATTTAGGTGTTATTACAGAATTTCATATTCACCTCATTATACCAATAATGTAAGAAGATTGGTCTAATCGTATAAATCGGTGCGTTCTCAGTTCAATTCTAAGAAACAACAATCGTTCGAATTGTCGAATTGGTTCGTTACGTATAATTAGCTTATAGAAATATTACGTTACCCTTTTTTATTTAATAATACTTCTGTATATTTAGACCAATAAAATCAAATAACAAATTTGAGAGTATAAAATTATGATTATGATTTTGAAAAAAAAATCATCTTCATCCTCTCCTAAAATATGCACATATTTTCAAATTTTCATATTTTCTCCAATATCATGCTCCTCCAATCCTGCTTATCTCTGCCTGGTAAAGACAGATGAATGTCAGTCAGTTAATAGGATCCCTACGGTTTTACCTGCAGTATCTATCTATAGAACCCTAATTCCTTAAACACTAATAACAGAAGAATGTATAATAACTATACTACAAGTGTATAATATAAAGTGTGTAATGCAGGTTTAAACATATACTTATATAGTTACCAATAAATCCCTGACATTTTCTAATGTAAATAACAAGAGAGGGATAGTACACCCATATTGCGCTAACAAAGCATATCCCTTCAAGTATATTAAATAGAAGTATGTTTAGCTACATACATACATATGTGTATAAATTTCGATATTTGTATATCATCGAATCGAGAGCACATATAGAATCAGGAACTAAACGAGCAAATATGAAACCATGACATAAGCAAATTCCTGATTGCATCCTCCAAATTTGGCATTGAAAACTACACGTTCAATTTTCCATTTGGTGTTTACTTCAAAGCATAATCGTTCTGACTTCAACGAATTTTTTTTTTTTGTCTTTTTTATCTTTTTCCCATTTTGATCAGATTCCCAGTAAGGACGCGTGTGTATTTTTATTCCCCCATTCACTTCCCTGATTTGGCATATAATCAAGCAGAAAACTGGGTTAGAGGTTGGAGATGAATATCAGATTTAAGCTCTCATTTTATCGGATGATATGCGTACCCGAGAGTATGATAAGGAAATTTTTACTTCCAATTACGTAGCATCCCAAGAGATTTTTTTGTATCCAATGGAAAGCTTTGATGTATCCATGACTGGGTTGATTACGAGCTTTTGATCAAAAGATTTTATGGTCCGAGAAATATTATTACCTCATGACAGTGAGTGAATTGATGAAACAGCAGAGTTGGCAGATAATCAAGATTTATTTCCCGGATATGGGAGTGTATGTGTGTGGAAGCGCATATATTTAAAATTTTGTGGTTTTTTTTTCTTTTTACTTTACGAATGACTAAAAATTTACTGATCGTATTTTCGTATTGAAATTTCTATATAGAATTATGGATTTTATCTACATACTTATTTTGTGATATCGTTTGCTTCTTTGTATATTTCCTCAGGCGTAGCTTCAGTAGAGACTTTTCCAAATTTTAAAATGAGCCTAGTTGGTCTCACTTAATCCTATATAAGAGTCGAAACTGAAACTTTAACAGCTCCTTATCATTCATGCAAATTTATTGTCTCTTAAAAACATTAAAGAATATCGAATAAGATATGAAGGCAATGTGGTAGGATAAAGGCCCCAAATTGTCAACAAATCTACCTTGAATCTCACGTTGGTCAAACGGATGCAGAATATTTCCAGATGGATCCAGTGAAGATTATTTTTTATCAAAGCCCAAAGACTAACTTATATAGTGAAATAAAATGTTTCGCTATATGGGAATGGGACAGAAAGAGAGTTAAATATTTCATCCAGATACTTTGCATTGCATTGCTAATTGCGAGGTGTTTAATAAAAGGAAAAATTCATGGAATTGTTAAATGTACATAAAGCACAAATGCGTGAAGCTATCTGAATTCTTTTAGACAAAAAGCTCTGTGCGAATGCAACTAACTTTTTCACTCTGCTTTGTAGATATAAGATAAGATAAGATAAGATAATTATTTTTTAGTACAAATAATACTTTTATAAACATAATTCCTAAGTTACATACAAATTCCTTAAACAGCTCTATCCTTTACAAATTGCACACATTTTTAAGAGAAAATCTTAAAACTACTTTCTCTTTTTATTATATAGTGAATTTTGAGTCCTATTTCTATTAAATAAGCCTAATCAAATATTTACATCTGCTCCTCTCAAGTTATACGGCTGAACATCTGATACCACCCTAATTCTCTCCTGTAGATATATTGGTAGACATCCCTTTCTAATTTTAAAAATGCAAAGAAGTACATTAAGATGTATATTCTTTGGCTGCAACTGATCCATTTAAGGTTTCTAGCATCATTCTTATTGGCGTGAGTCTATTACACCTTAGTATTATGCGCATAGCTCTATTTTGAAGCTTTTGAATTCGCTCTAACTTTGTCTTTGTGCACAGAAATAGTATTGAAGAGCAATACTCAAAATGAGGTTTTTGTTAAAACATTATATATCTTAATTGCACTCAATATCAATAAATTGCTTCGAATTCTTCTAAAATAGGCGACTTTTTTTCCAATTTTTTTACAAATATAATCAATGGGTCCATTAAAGCTTAATTAGATGAGAATAATAATCCCCAGGTACTTAATTTCACTCATGCACTCAATTTTTCCACCATCAATTTCTAAGTCGTCATTATACGAACTATTTATGGCCATAAATTTAGTTTTTTTAACATTTAACATTATTCTTTCTTAGCCATTCACTTAATTCTATTAAATCCATTCTTAAATCGTTACTGATTCTTTCTACATCTTTACCAGTTACAAACACCAACGCATCATCTGCAAAAAGTATAATTTTTGAATGCCACAACGCACTCTTAATGTCGTTTATATATAACCAAGAACAATAATGTACCCATCACTGATCCTTGTGGTACTCCCAATTTTATTTCAACTGCTTCGGAAAGCATGCCATTGACTCTTGTTCTCGGTCTTCTTCCCTCTAGATAGTTCCGAAACCAACTGTACTCCTTGCCTTGTATTTTTGAAGCTTTGATAGAAGAATTTGTCTGTCTATAGTCTCGAACGCTCTCTTAAAATCTAAGAATACTGCTAGAATAGTGTTACCTTCCTCCATTTCTTCTTTCCATTCCGTCACTACCCAATTTAATGCTGTCTCGCAATTGTGTTGCTTTCTAAACACTGCTTGTTCCTTGGCTATAAGACCATTTTCCTCTAGGTATTTTTCTAGTTGGATTTCTACTCCTTTTTCCAATATCTTCTCACATAATCATATTAACTGGTCTGAATTCTTCACATTTCTTCGTATTTTTTACTTTATGAATTCGTATTACTACTGATTCCTTCCAAGAATCGGGAAATTCTCCAGTTATTAATGACTCATTAAAGATATGAGCTATAAGGTTGCACCCAGTTCCGACCAATGTACCAAGGTATGTGTTTTCCCTTCATTTCTTACAATTACAGTAAAAGTATAAAAAAATACACAAAGACGAATGAAGTAGAAAATAAGCTGAGAAACATCATGTAACTTAGATTGGTCAGATCAGAAAAAGATATGTAAACGTCTGGCAGTCCTCAGTCAATTTTTAACCATCTACTAAATACTTATATACTATGTATCGGTTTCAATTTTTAAGTGTGAATATTATTAACGGAAAACTTCCCTTACCTACTTACATATATCCCTATTTACTTACTACTTACATAATATATTCTAACTATACTACCCAAAGCAAAAACATTAAGTAGCTGTACAAAAGTAGCTTTAGTTGCTACTTCATTTTGCTGAACAAGAAAACCTTCCTAAAACAATAATTAATATACATAAAGTTTACAAGTTTTGATCCAGATCAATACAATACAACATATTTATATTATCATATTTTTGGACTGAATCATATCCTCACAGATAGTCACAGCAGTTCTACGTTCTCATTCTAAACAAGTAAAATACAGAAAGTCCTTCTCTCTAATAACGAGCCCAAGTACACCTGTGAAAATATCTTTGCCATCCATTGATCATTATTCCTCTCTCAACATTAACTATACGGCAGCAAATTTTCCCTAAATAGAAGAATTCCAATCTACCTATCCTTGGATGCATCCATTCTTTGCTAGTCGGATGTCGTTAACGCTATGAATTGAATCTTTCATCTTTAATTAATTCCGGTTCTATTGACTAATTGCCAGTAAATGCATTACGTAAGTTTACGTTAGAAATTTCTCATCTCCTAAGGTAAGGTATAGAAATTTTACACTAGATCTCCTTCTTGTGACAAATTTTCGTTTGAAAAGAGCTCATTATTTTCAGTCTAGGTTTTGTTGAAATGAGCATAGGACATACATACCTACACCTACACCACCTTTTCTTACCGTTTCTATTTCCATTATGAATTGTCCAATTATTTTTTATGCTATTTCTGCTTTAATAAAGAATGGCAATTTCTTTAAGGAGAGTATACTGTTTTTATTTCAAACCGCCTGAAATTTATTTTACTCTTCAGATTAATACCAAGAAAATAATAAGAAGTACCGAATTATTTTATTTTTCTTTGCTGTTACTACTCTCAAAATATACGGCTTACGAGTACGGCTAGTACCTCTATATTAAACCCAACCAACGTACCTGTGTAGCTTCCCAAATTCTGGAATTTTCCCCTGAAACTACTCTGGGTATTGTAGCCAAAAATGGGGCTCAAATTTTGAAATCACTTTTGAGCTGTCTGCGTGTAAGAAACAAGAATAGAAAAAGTTCATCAGCTGCCAGCCAATATACTTAGAAGGCAAAGATCCTATGATGAATGAATAAAACCAGAAGACCATGCTTAACAGATTCGATCTAATCTAATCAAGATATGAGTAGATAGGTACTATTTGAATTTGTTCTCAATTTGATATGTATACTGATTTGAATCTGAAATTTGATTAGAATCTGATATTCATCGCGATTCTCAGTGGCATTCTTTCTAGAGGAATTTTACAAAGATTGAGAAGAAATTTACAAGCATTTATATTTGCGATTTCCCTGATATTATTTTTTAGGCGCAAGCGGATCTTGTGTTTAGTACTTCAGAAATCGTTATTGCTGGCGATTTCAAAGTCCGCAAGATGCAGTGGCTCAGACATTCTTCGAACACAAGTCCAGCGGGAAGACATATTGAAGTATTTAACGAGTCCTTTACCTTACAAAAGTTAGTTGATAGCCTAACTCGCTTGCCTGATATAATTGGACATAACGTCAGTGTCATCTCCTCTTGGCAGCTCGGGTCATTGTCGCGTTTCAGCCCAATTCTCCATATCATCACTGAAACCCACCAGTCGCCCTTGTAAAAAGCGATTGGTGTGGCACTATGATCAAGTTGTTTGGGCTTCACTTACTCATTAGAGAGTTAGACTGGTCTGAGTGCTTTTCCTCGAGACATGTTGAGTGTTGCTCTGAACCCATTATCAACATCTTATGGTTTGGGATGTGCAGCTTCATTGTGCACAATTACAAGTGTATATTAAACCTAACAATTCATATTGGTTTAACAATGACTATTATACAGCCATTAAAAACAAAAAAGCTGCATGTCAGGCATATAAACTGTGCCATGCAGCGGAATTGAGACAGATCTATAAAGAAGCACGTAACACCTGCAAATCCATTATTCAGCTAGCTATGCTCTAATTCGACCGAAACATTAGACAGAAAATCTTTACTAGTCGAAAGGGTATAGTAAGAGTTTCTGGTCTCTTGTTAAAACAGTCAAGAACAACTTCATCAGTTCTTCGGTACCGCCCCTAATTCACAACGAGGATGTGTACACGGAATCATTGGACAAAGCTAATTTGTTTCCAGGTAATTTTGCTGTGAATTCTATCTAGCCACCTTCTTCACAAAAGTCCTCCTTTTCCACCAACATGCAATTACAGACAGAGGAGGTCTTCAAAATGCTCGCAGGTCTTCATATGTCTAAGGCTGCTGGGCCTGATGTTATTTCGCCCCTGCTGCTGTGCTGCCCCTCTTTATTAGCTAAACCTCTACACAAACTATTTCACCTGTCCTATTCTACAGGAGTCTTTCCTTCGGCTGGAAACTTGCACATGTTCAGCCAATACCCATAAAAGGCAAGCGATCGCTCAAATTATAGACCAATTGCGCTTACTTCGATTCGTTCGTAGGTTTTCGAAACACTCTTCAACACCCAATTGATGAAATATCTTTCGTGTTTTCGTGCTGGCCGTTCTACTATTTGAGCTAAACTTCAGGCATTAGGTCTAGACCCTCTTTACTTAAAATAGATTTAAGGCTTTCTTTCATGCCGTTCAATTCAAGTTATATTGAACAGAGTTACTTCTGACCATTATATAATCCATGCTTGTGTACCGTAAGGTTCTGTGCTCTCTCCTACTCTCTTCCTCATTTTTATTAATTATCTGCTAGCTCTCACTTTCAATCCTATTCATAATTTTATAGACGACAGCACCTTTGATTTCGTGTACTCCTTCGACTCTATAACTGATTCTCGTAGGAATTCTGTAGTTGACAAACGAAACCACATCTTCAGTTCACTAAGCCATGACTTGACTTTACAACAATTCTCGCTTGGGGTAGAGCTAATCGGGTCTTGTTTAATGCTTCCAAAATGCAATGTTGTCTGTTCTCACTTAAACGTACTCCAACTCCCACTCAACCCATTTCCGTCGATGGAGAAGATATTTTGAACTCGTCATCTCTTAACATCTTAGGCATTAAAGTGTCCAACACCAATCTTAGTTGGTCCGATTATATTTTTGGTAGGTATTGCCAAAAACATGATGAAGTGCCTGGGCTTCTTGGAAAGATGCAAGAAATAATTTAATCCATCAGAGTTGGCGCAAATCCACAAGTCTCATACCAGGCCTAGATTGGAATATAACTCCAATATTTAGGTAGGACATTGTCCGTGTTAGACAAGGTCCAAAAGAAATCCTTCCGGCTTACTAGCGATGACATATCAATAGCAACTATTGATTCCCTAGACCACCGATTTCGGATGTCTGTCTCTCTTTTATCGCTGCATCTATGGTCATTGCTCTGACGAAATGTCTAGCCTAATCCCTTGTAGAATTCCTCCTATGCACACCACACAAGCTGTAACCCGAACTCATCCTCACACACTTGAAGTCAAATTCGGCCTTACCGTGAAATTCCGTGAATCCTACATAAGCAGAACAGTACAAATGTGGAACATTTTTCCATCCTCTGTTTTCCCATTTAGCTATGGGCCGCATACATTTAAGCGTAATGTACACCATTACCTCCTTGACTCAACCCGATAATCCTCAATTCCCTACCCCTTATTCCGTTCCTGCCAAGGCTGTGTTACGGTATCATGGGTAATCCCCTGAGCTTTGGCAACATCATAAAAAAAACAAATTTACAAAACCAAAGGCTTAATCTAGAAGAGGAATAAAATTGAGTAAAATGCATCATTATAAGCAGAAAATTACTTTTTTTTATATATAAATTATTACATGTGAAAAATGTAAATGTTTCCACCAATTATCACTAAAAGTGAAATAAATTTACACCAGGAGAAAGTTTCATTGAAAATTTTGTACCAACGATTATTTTTGTTTTTTTTTAATGATATTCCACAATCACTGGCAGTAAATCATTTTCTCTTACACCAATTTTATAAAATGCTCCATAATCAGGGTTGATTGGAAGGACAAACAAAACATGAATTAGGGAAACTCATCGAACAGGCTTCACTTTATGCCACTATATTTCCTAACCCCCTAAATTAATAATAATGTCTCACTTGATTCGAAAATTACATGAATTTAGCTAATGTTGATGACAGATCTAAGATTAGTAAAAGTCTTTTGTTGCTATAATTTTCTATAAAAAGACGGACACACACACACATCTATATACTTACATTAACATTTCCATTATATGTAATCAAAATTTCTTGTAAGATCATAAAGACATTTTTTTTTTTCAAAACTGTCCACCTTAAAAACTTCTATAAATACGAATAATCCCGACAAAAAACTGCAGCTGGAAAGATGGATTTTCTCTCGACCATCTTTCTAGAACATTAAAATTGCATCCGAAATGAAGTTCTGTAGTCTACTAAATCCCATACGCATCATTAATTTTCGTGCAGTGAAAAATAAGTCTATGATAAAACTCTGCAGCAGCACAGTCGAGGAGTTTTAATCAGCTCCAGTTTGAGTTGGGTAACATTTAACAAAAGTTTTCAAACTGAAGTGTCACCTCAGGAAGAAATTGCTGAATCAGCTCGTTACCACCTCGTTACCTGCAACTAATAGCTCCTAGCGCAATTGAGGTTTTAATCAGTAAAGTCAGGGAAAATGCTTCTTTGCTGCTGTACTCTATCTGTACCACCACACACCACTTACCCGCCCGTTTGTCACCTAGATTACCTGGATTTTATAGAATTTCTCGAGATGTGTGCAATGCATGAAACTTTCTTCTTAGTTTCTTTTTCAATAGAAATCTCTGCGGCCACGTTTATTTAGCCGCAGAGTTCATCCCTTTGGGGCTTAGCTGTGGAAAGGAATTAATCAGGTTTACGTGGTTATCGGTCACCTATTTTTTTTTTTAGAAAGTCTTAATTTTAAGGTCGCAAATACCGAATTGAGATTTCATGGAGGTAAAGATAAGGATTTTTTTTTAGATGAGAATACCTTTCTAATTGGAATATTTTTATTTTTTCTGAATAAGGATTAAATCAATGATAGATGTACTAAGAATGTTAGTTTACTTTATTATGATGTTTGAATTTTATTTGAAGACTTAGGTATTCCATAACAATTAGGCATACTCCCTTAGCTCTTAGTTTTTTTAATATATTTCAAATGGGTAGGTATAGTTGCGATTATGTGACACTGCAGATTTGGATGATTTCTTGTAAATATTTACAAATAATTATATATATTATGCAATCCGGAGAATGACCATTCAACATTTGAAAGAAAATTATTAATTTCCTTATAATCAGTATACTTGTATAACTTTTTCTTAAACACTTCTGGTAAAACCTTTTCTTTATTAATATACATAAAAATATCAAGAAGTGGATGGTGAGAATCTATATTCGAAAGAGGGGAAGTAGATTGAAATACTTCAATATAATTAATATTACAAAAAAACAAGATCAAGAATTCTATTATTAAAGTTATTTATCTTATTATATTGTTCAAATTGGCAAAATGACATACAGTTCGATAAAGAAAAGGCTATACGGTTAATATTAGAAATCATTTGCATTCACATCATATTCCCAAATCAGATTAGGAAGGTTGAAGTCACCGAGGACTATAATTTTAGAATTATATTCCAGTTTAGTGATTACATTTGAAAAGTTGTTAAAGATATCATCATGTACATATTTCGAATATAAGCACAAACGACATAATGTTAATGTTAAAAGCAGCGGCGACCAGTCCTCCAGGATCCCGTAGACACCGCGAACATAGTTGATCTATTGTGCCTTCCCCTAGAGTGGTTAGGCAAACTCGAGCCTTTTAACGAGCACGATTATTGCTTTTGGGGTTAAATTGCAGACATTATCCGGAGAGACAAGTGCTCCTCCAATGATTTGCAGCCGTAGACCTGCAAGTGCTGGACACTCAAATATAACATGAATCGAGGTTTTATCTTCCTCTTCGCATAGTCGACACAGTTCACTGTCGGATTTGTCTATTTTCTTCAGGAAGTGATAGAAGGTGTCATGACAAGTGACTGCGTGAGCAAATAGTCTGAGCGACTGTCTGCTAAGTCCAATAAGTTGGCGCTGTTACGCCCGCCGAATGCTTCAAGCGAGCGGGGGCACACTTGTTGGTAATCACTGGTTGATTAATTAAATAAAAACACTTCCTCTATGTAAACCCGTTAATTTAAAATACATTTATTGATATTATGTCACTTTATTACATAGGACTTTACAAGAAATTACAATTGAAATTCCGACGTGTTACCCTTTGGGCGAATTGAAGTGTACTCCAAGTGTGTAGACTCAACCCCAAGCCTCTGTACAGCACCGTTCTCACACATAAAACCGCATGATCATCAGAAAATCGAAAGTAAAATTGGATGGACACAACGCGTTACGCCAAAGGAGATCCAGTTGCCTGTTTTCCTACTTAAGCAGCTCACCCTTAACGTGGCTTTTTGGTAGGCCAAATGTCGCATATGGACCAGTATACGGACATTCAGCTCCGGCTTCGTATCCAGGGACCCAAACCAAAATTACTTGGTTGTCCCTAGATAGTAGTTGAGTTTCGAGTAGCAGCTCCAGACTTGTTTCGACTCAAAAGCTTGAGAGGAAAGAGCTAGGAGCGCAGCTTGGCTCTCTGAACACATGTAGATGTTGGAGTTCTTACCGCCCTCATTTAGGCTTTCCTGAGCTCCAACCTCTATATCTATAGCATAGACTTCCGCTTATAAAATGGAAGGTGAGGCACCAAGCGAAATGGATAGTTCCACTTCTGGACCAACCATCCGTGCACCTGTTTTCCCGTCCTTCCGGGATCCGTCAGTATACCAGACTTGGGGCCCGTTGCGAAAGCTGGAGTCCTCTGTCTAGTAATTGGCTTCTTTCATTAATTGTTACCTTGTAACCCCTTTCAAAAGAAAGTCTCTTGGCAATAGTATCTGTTGGAGCTTCTAGGTCGTTAATGTTAACCTGCTCGAAGATACTGAGATGACCCACCATGGAGGAAGTGCACGTATCTAGCCTTTTTTTTCGAAGCATACTAGTCGCTGCTTCCCTCTGAATAAAGAGGTAGAGAAGCTGTAAGCCAAGATTGCCTTAAGTGCACGTTGAGGACACGATGTAAAGGTGCCAGTGGCGGATAAACATGCCATCCTTTGCACCTTATTAAGGGTTATTCTGGTGGTTGCCTGCAATGTTTTAGGCCACCACACATTTGCGCCATAAGAAAGTATGGGTCTGACTATGCCCTGGAAGGTCATTTTGGGGTTCAGACCCCACTACCTATAATGGCATGAAGATTGATCATAAATATTTATTATTCACAATCCACAAACCTATAACATGTCCACCTCTGCCCTTAAAACATATTGTTTTATCTATTTTTTGTCATTTTTTTTTAAGGTAGAAGACGCTTCGCATTCGAAGGAATAAACAGAATTTATATAGCTGTGAACAAAAAATCAGGAAGTTTCCTTTTCAATAATCAGCATAATAAACAAAAATAATTGCAATTAAGTATTATTAGAAAAACAAATATAAAACAAAACTACAGTAAAATCTTCCAAAATTCTCAAACAGCTTTCCGAGAAACTTTTCTCTTTACCCCGATACGAGAGTTCCATTAACCTTTGAAAAAATCCTTAAAAGCAGATGTTTCTAATTGTGTTATCGAGGGTCGGGTATACCTTAAATGAAACATGAAATGCCAAAATAGTTTTAAATTCTGTACAAAATGCAGTTTATTTAACACTTTGAAAAGAAACCTGTGTATAGGTAAATAAACGATATTAGCAGAAATACACCAGTGCAGCATTGTAGGTATGTACCATAAATTTCAACAACAAAAAAAAATCTATGAAGCGAAACTTTTAGGATACAGCTGCAAAATGCAATTCTCTCTCACCTTTTTTGAAATGTTAAGCCATCTAGAAAAGTTTCCGACTGCATCTAATTGTACATAAAAGTACGAGGCGAGTTATGCAGTTCTAAATACTCTTAAAAGGAATATTTCAGGATTTATAGCACACATCTAAGTTAGGTCAGCCGCTTAAAAATTCACAGCAGGTATTTTAACCATCATGCCGACATTTCACTTGCATACTTATGTATATATGGATGTATGTACTACAAACATATGTAAGTATATAAAAAGACCGCAAACTTTTAAATTATTTCTCAACTCAACTAATTGTAAACATTTTTGGAGTGTGATTTAATTTTTACTGACGACAACAACATGAGATTCAGTCATGCGAATTGTTTCGATTTCATGTAATTTAACACTCACACCGCATTATTAAATAAAGTGGTAAAGCCTACTCTCATCGACACATAACTCCATGGATAATTTTGTGGTCTGAAAACATAAATATCGTGGGTAAAACAATTTACATGGTGCATAATATTTGCATATAATTATTATTATTATTATCACAGATCAAAGAAAACTTGTCAGGTTTTCCGGTTAGATTTCAATTGCGTAAATATATGTATACGTTGTAGAATGAAACTGTGTGGACTATAATTTAACACAAAAATTACAAATCGAAGATTTTTCCTGCTGCATCAAACATATTTTCACACCATTATTAATCGATGCTAATTTGGAAATAATCTCATTCGGCCGAACATTTATAATATCTACAACCGAAATGACCATGTTATTAGTTGCAACTAATGGAACAGCAGTTTCTACGATAATTAAAATGTTTTTGGTGGTTCAATTCTGTGGTTGTGTGTATGGAATTTTTGTAGTAAAGCGAATTCTATATAAGTGCTATGCTAATGGGTTTATTCCGTTTAATAGTTTGTATAATTTTGTTAACCATATATAGTGCATGTACATAATGTAGGTATGTATATTAAATAAAAGGAACGCAAATATTTGTTTGGTAATTTTAAAATCAATTCAAATAAATTAAATTTCAAGTTTGAAGAGTTATTCATATTTTTAAGTATTCGTACTCAACTTTTACTGCTAACTGCTACAATCTGAGCAGTTATTAATTTGACAATTAGTTTTCAAAGCATCTTTTAATCATATCTGGTGTTCTTCAAGGTTCAAGTCTAGGCCCTTTATTGTTCTTCATGTTTTTGGTGATTTGCTAAATGTGGTATCGTAGATATATTGTTCCGTGCATACATATATGATAATATATATAAATCTAACGCCTTTGAGCAATAGATCTTATGAAAATATAATCTATCTTTTGAATCTAGCAGCTATATACATTTATGTATTTATTCGATTGGCGAATAGCTAATTTGGGTTCAACTAATTTTACATCACTAAATCCTTATACCTCAACTCGACGTATGTATGAGTAGAATAATTGTGACCAATGTAACGGATGCTCTCATATAGAAGTAGGTAAAAGTAGGACTTTATAATGGTTTTGCTGAATTTCTTATACTCGTAGTGAACTCCAGTAATTTACGACGACATGAAAAGTTTTTTGTGCGACTCTTTCTAGAAAGTTTGTAGAAGCTACTGAGGATGTTATTTTGAAAATTTCATATTGCTACTTGACTTGGGTCAGGATAGAGTTTATTATGACCAAAAAAAATAATAATCTCTTTCAGTAGATTTCTCTTATATGAGTGGTTTCTTTGAGGATTTCAATCATAAAATTGATTTGGTAATATTATTTCTTTCATGCCGTAGACTGTGACTATTCTCGAATTCCAATTTGTTCTTTTGATTTCTTAATCAGCATCCCCACAGCAGCATATCAGCAATCAAATTTCTGTAACTATTTTCGCTCTAAATGAAGGAGCCACACATGTTTATCCACAAAGATTGCATAATATATATTCAATAGTTATTTTATCCCAGACGTCATCCATGCAGCAGTACCTGTTCTTCATCACTTTATCGAAACTCTTTCAGGCCGGAAGAATTAAATTAGTTTTACTATTTCATCGGTGCGGCCAATAACCTTCCATTTGGGCTCCTTCCTATATTTCCGTTGGATATTTTTCTGTGAAATGTTTATTTATTTGTTAGCATACAACTCATCTACTACGGACTTTTATCTGCCACCATGGCACGTTTATATTACCTTTAAAGTTAGAAATATTAGAGCAGTTGTGGTAGTGTTTTAATGGTAATTTTGAAAATCGTCCAACGGTCCACTCCAGTTTCCGGTTTCTTCTAGTTTAATCGCGTATCCTCAATCTTATTAGCACCTGTATTTCATTCATTGCTAATATTTTTAGCTGGTTCTGCTGCATTCCATGCGTGTGATCTCCATCCATCTCTACACAAATACCTACTGATTCTATCCTGCACCGCAAGTTAAATCTTTTTCGGTTATCAAGTTCTATACTTGATTTCAATCCAAGTAATTGTTGCTTTTCTGGTAGTAGGTACCTACCTGTAAGTTTGAAACGGGATCTACAGGACTAGCAATTTTCTGATCACAAACCTTTCACCAAATCTCATCAACGGGAAGTTTCAGTGGCCTAAACAACCTGCGGATGGCATTGGTACTAATTTCTATTAGTTTTTCTTATTAGCTTGGAGCGAACTTTGATAGAAACTTGAGCAGATTCTGTCTGCACTTTAATATTACTTTTTCAGGTAAATTTCTTCAGATAAATAGGTGCTAATTTGTTTGCTCTAATTTCTTAACTCTGGTTTAAACCTAAGAGAGAGTAGGGGCTTATGCGCATAAGGATTGATTGTATGATTAAAAATCTGCTCCATTAAGTTAATTACAGGTAGATATAGGTATGCTCACAGCTAAATTTGTACTGGCCAAAGTCATCCGCTACTCACGACAATGTAATTTAGCAGCATCAACTTTCAGTTAAGCTAAAACTAGAGTCTAACCACAGCTCTAACTCTAACTAAATATGAATACGGGTCTGGGGCCATTATGCTTTGTAAGAAATTCATTTAAATTTTTATAAAAATTCTAATATTTCATACAGACATTGATATTCGTTAGTTGCTTTTTTCGCTTTGATAATATCAAATTATTATTCATATTTAAAATTTAATTAAAAAACCAAAAAATTACCGTCATGAAAAAATATTTCCCCAAATCCTACTTAACTAAAATGGCCTGAAAATTCCCTCATGGCAATGGGCTAAGCTGCGCGCTGACAAAGAAAATGGTGATCATCACATTTGCCTTCTCCTCTTCCAAAAGTTCATATCTACCTTTCTACCTCTTTTATCCCTTTTTACAGTCGAAAATTCTGTTCATAAGAGAGAGACAAAAATATTATTATCACATTTGCCTACTCCTCTTCCAAAAGTTAAATAATTCTGATTGGTTGGTAAAATATCCCTAAAAAGAAATTTAGTTAACTTAACGAGCTAAACGAATATTTCGGTCATGCGCAGTAGAACAGAATTTGATATTTTGTGATTTGCAATTTTCTGACCGCCTGGTATTTTTTGTTTCTTTCAAATTGCACTAGAGTGAATGAGACGAAATTATAAAATTCATGATAGCGGCAGGCACATTAATTGCAGTTGTTTTCAAACTAATGATACTTCTGCCAATAGATGGCTCCGGGTGTATCAAAATGAGAAAAATGAGAAGTTTTTGTATAATTTTTATTAACAGAGAAGTTTTTTTCGATTTTCTGATGTGATTTAAATTGGTTTTTATGTTTTGCATAAAAATTAAAAAAGAAAATTAATAATAAAATTTTCGAAATTTTTCTTCATGATCCAAAACTTGGGAATCGATTTTTGGCATATGTAAGTTATATTCTTATCAAACATATTAAACTATCAATTCATGATTTTTGTATATTTGTGAATTTTATCTTAAAAATGAACTTAATTTACCCAAGTTTCGAGACTTTGAAAAAAACTCATTTATAGTGCTGGGGGTTTTCTTGTACAAGAAATGATTTTGTAAATATTATCTTGAAATTTGACATAAGAATTCAGAATTTCAAGTGCAATAAAACAATTTAGCTAAGTCTAATAACCATTTGATGGTCCTACACATGTATGTATGCCAATTATATTATCATTATATCTTATGAAAACTAAAAATTTCTCTTAATCCTAATGATCATTAATTGTAATTAATTAACCAGCAAATTTGACTTTTAAAAAAAGTACCATTTCTGGAGTACCTAAATAGTTTTCATCGTTCGCAGTACTAATTTCAATCGTCTTTCAAGTGAAATCACAAGAAAGTGGAAATTTAAAAAAATATATACCATAACTTAATTAATTGGATGATTCCCATATTAGTCGTCCTTTTTCAAATTTTCTTTCCTTGCTAATCTACATATATGATTCAGGAATTTAAAAAAATTAATAAGCGATGTGAAAAAAAAGCATTCCTAAGGTGACTACTGTATGACCATGTTTTGACAATCTCCACAATCTAAATCTAAAATCGCTTAATAAAAAAGGAGTTGATATCTCCCAGATTCCTCTCATTTCCTAATTTTTTTTTTTAATTTACACACACCTGTAAAGTAATATAGTCAGACCTTCCCTCTATCATTTGAGGTTGCATTACATTATACTGTACTTCTTTAGGTACATCACGTCTGAAATGAGTACTATCAGAAATTCTATATATATTTCTTTGATTTAGACAAGGACGGAGAGAGAACGATAATGATATGCAATTAATGGACTCATTTAAGAAGTGTTTGATGCACAGACATAGAACTATGTGCTACTGTAATGCTACTGAGATCTTACAACTTAAAAATCGATAAATTACTGCTTTGCTTTTTAAAATTCCATCAGTTACCTATATAAAGCGACCTATGAATTCCTTTATTTTTTTCTGATCTATTGATGATGATGTCAGGAGCAAAACAAAAACTTTCACTCACTCAGAAAAGTATAACCTCAAAAATCATGGCGTTAAAACTCATTTCATTGACATTAAAAAAGTATAATATGTAAACGCAAAAAGGCGATCTGATTCAGGTAAAATATTAACAAGGATGACATACTCATATTAAATTACATGCTTCATTCGTGTCCGCCATATTCCCGAACTTAAGGTCATAACTGAGAAGCAAGAACTCTTAACGTCCAATCATCATTAAATCATCTCATAGAACACACAATATTACATCGTCGTAAGATACATATGTGCGGATCACACAACATAGTATGAATGAGAACATAACAAAAACACCTTTTGTGAATTTGAAACCACACACTTATGTGTAACTCTTAAATGCTCTTTCATCTTATTTCTCTTACTGAGACCCGGTAGAAATAATCCCAAATGGGAAAAGTGAAAAAGGGAAACTTCATTTCTAGTTTCTAGAGCTATTAAGACAACAAAAGGGTTCCTCTGATGGTTGCCACTTCACTTAAATCCTTTTGTCCACCAGTCGACTTACATATAACGTATAAATTACATACTCCATTGAAGGGAGCCAAGGAGCTTTTCTTCTATGGATACTATGTATGTAATATAACCAACCAGTCACAGCCCACAAAGTGTTTACTGATGGGGAAATCTTAGACTTCATTTCTCTGTACTTTGTTGTACTTGATATTTTGTGGTCGCTATGATGTTGCAGCTGGTGCAATAGCCAACAGCATTGAACAGAAGTATCAGTAGGCGAGGAAAACTGCTATTAGTTTGTCTTGTCGAACAATATTATTTACTCTATAGCGGCGTCTGTGACTGCAGGAACTGTTATATAAGGTGACATTAATTCCTTTTGTCAACAGCTAGATGTCTTAAAGTGTTTACAATTTTAAGGATTACTTGAGAAAAGGGGGCGGAATTGATTGATAAGATCTGAAAGAGTACGAGGTTAGAGTTCATAGTCAATTTGGATGACAAAAATAATTGAAAGTGCTAAGATTATTTCTTGTAGATATTTGGTAGACAAGAGATTTTATCTTTTCGAAAATATTTGTTGAGAAAGCGTCATTAATAATAATTAATGTGTATACAAAGAGAAGGGGAGAGTGAAAGAAAAGAATGGGAAGAAAAATTGGATTTTCTGTAATGTAAAAATTGGATTGTGTATGAAATAGAAAGTGCTGGCATTTTTTTTTTTTTTAGATTTCTAGAAGAGTTTTATCGATAAAATTACTCGATATCAAGTTTGCGCCTGTAAAGTTTATGCTAAGCTACAAGTACGTGCAAAATTTGGCATACGTCGTGAAATACAAGCTTCCAACATTATTAACTGGCATGCCTATAAAAATTATTTCAGCAAAACTAAGAAAAAATATTAAAACTGCCGCAAACTGCTATACTTTGAAGTACATAGGGGGGGTCATTACCCCATACGCCCCCTTCCCCCTGGATCTATCACTGTCTCAGACTGAGGTTCCGCGCCTGGTTCAGGGCATGGTATAAAGAGTAAGTTCCTCTCAGTATAAAAAAAACTTTTTCCTTTTTTATTGCGTCATCAGTTGCCAACATTTTTACAGCTGTTAAGAAATCCGAAGCACATAAATCGAGTTGGGTTTTTAAGTGCACATTTAATAGAAGTTAAGCAAAGGAAATCTTTTAAAAGGGCTAATTGTGCATAAAAGTTGCAAAAAATGAGAAAAAAATTCCATACATTTCCTTGACAATTTGGCAAATGGTGATGTTTTGCCACAGATGGAGCCTACCTTGTTACTCTTTATATCATGATTCAGCGATTCTTGTTTTCTCTTCCAAAAATTTACAGCGTAGCTCTGAGGTGGCATTTGAAACTATATCACAAAATGGTTTTCGCCCAACAAATGAAGTTTCCTTTCCTCTTCTAAATAAGGGCCATCAACAATTTCGATAAAGGTGTGATCCTATTACGGTTTGCCACAATTTCAAGGGCTTGCAGAGGCACTCCTGCACTATATCCCTTTGTGAATGACTTTAAAAATAATTTCATTCAAATTTCGTTTCGATTGTGTAAAATTTTATATACATATTTTCTACAGAGAAAAGAGGAAATGCTGCTAGATGTAGATTATCTTTTTCTTCCTTTGAGTATTAAAACCCACCAGACATCCCTCCTGTGTAAGTAACCTGAACGTAACATATTTGAGGCATTTTTAATAGTGGTGGGATTATTATAGGGCTGGAAAGATGCCTTCACCAGGAGATTTGAATGGTTTGAATGGGTAAATGGTCCGTCTTACCTTATTGGGAGTTAAGATACTTCTGGCTAGGCTCTTGTTCCTGTTAATAATTATTTAGTTGACGATACTTATTGGGACTGCACTTATTGAATTAATCTATCTGGAATGAAAGAGTCAGGGATATGAGTTCTTCTAGCAAGAAACTCTCATAATGACTTCAATCTTTTTTTTTTCATAAAATTAAAATTTATAATTCCAAATCGAAAAAAAAAATCAAATTATTTTTCAATTCGACTTATCTGTATATGATTAAAATTTAAACTGTAAGAATCACCTTTAAAGCTGCATTGAAGTTGTAACGTTTAGTTTTATATCATTATGCATGAAAAGCTACAATCCACAATTTCCTCAAAGGCTCTATTAGCTTCATAATTTTGCCGTTAAAAGAAGGATTACATCAGCAGTGTTTACCCAACATAAGTGTAAGCTCCTTCGACGGCGATGAATACAAAATTGGCTGACAACTAACATGTACAAATCTTAAGCAGCTTTTCCAGTTTTCCACATCCTTTGCCCGTTCGAGTCGAATGATTTTATGCTAAAACTTTGCTACCATGATAAACATCCTGAGAGCAGAAGACAGATTACTATATATACTTCGAATCCTACAGGGATTCAAGCTAAGTTTAAGTAAGAAGTAGGTGCCTTCAAGCGCAGCTCCCTTTAAAGATAGTCAGTCGTTTTCGGGAGTTATGCAACGCGTGAGTGTAGGTTTGTATCATTATTATTCCTTACTTTATATGTAAATACATATGTATACATATATACACATCCCTGCGTTTCTCTCTATGGGGTAGTAATATATTTATATGTATGTAGTCTATCTATGGTCTATGTGTATAGTTTATGTTCGAACAATTTTAACGTGCTATGTTGATTTGAGGAAATTGGATAAAGTTGCAGGCTGTTTTTGTTTTTTTTTTTAACTCACTTTGGTTTCTAGTTTGCATATCAAACAGGATAAAAGCTAATAAGTGTATGGAACGCACATGAAAAGGTACTTAGAGATATGTCACAGTCGATAAATGATAGTTATGTATGAATTACGAATATGTACATTCCCTCTAGAGAGAAAATTTTCATCCAAGCAAAATGGAATGTGATATTAAATGGGAGCGAAAGCTTTACGAAGATATAAATGAAAATGCATTAAACTAGAAGAGTCCTTGTATGTTTTTCATATACATATATGAAGTTGATGTAATTTATCTTAATAAATCTTCATGTGAACTTAAAGAGCATAAAAAGCTCTGAATTAACTAATATAAGCATTACAGGGAAACAAAACAACAAAAAAATAGAGGACACTATGAAAAAGATTTGGATTCGAAAGAATTTTATTTGAAATTTTAGAAAATGCAAGCCGTTGATTTAGTCTAACTGCCGTACTCCTTCAAAGCTGTAAAGATTGTCCATCATGTGTCTCAAAACGAGAAACGCTGCAAAGTGTGAAGTAGGTAGTTGTGTAAAAGATGTGTAAATGTAACAGAAACGGCAGGATGAAGTCTCAGTCAAGCCGAGCTTGTTTAGGTGATACCTTAAGAGGCAATGTCCTGAGGAGAGCTCAGTAATCATTTCGAGCTCTGTTCTTCTAAGGAGTTGGAGTTCTTTTGTTTTTCCGCGAGAAGTGTCGATAAACTTTTTTGTCTGACGAAGCTCTTGTAAACTTCCCAATTTAGGGATTTTTGTTTATTCTCCCAGTCGTTTAGGGCAGCTCTGAGGTAACACTTTGAAGTGCCACAAAATGGCTATGGTCCGACAAACTGAGTTTCCGCTCCTCTTTTGGCTATGCCATCTGCAATTTAATTGCCTTTGTTGGACCTCATGTCCAGGTACCCACATGAGGATATGTTTGTTTCTCCTTGATAAGTTCTTGAGGGTTTGTAGACATTCCCAGACTAATCCATGTCTTGACAGTGTAGGACTTTAAGGCATTGAGGGCAGCTTGAGTGTCCGAGAGGATATTAATGGTTGAGCCATTTATGGTTCTTTTAATGCAGGTATTGACACATTCTATTATGTCCAATACCTCGGCTTGGAATACGGTGGGAGTAGAGCCCAGAGCCTTTAATATATGGCATTTGGGGCCGTATAACGCCCAGTCCGACTCCATTGTTCGTTTTTGAACCGTCTGTATACCACATCATCGATTCTTGTTCGAAAAATGGTTTAGTGGAACGACATTGCTGTCGGTCTCTCAGAATCACTTGGAATGGTCTTACAAAATCCACCCTGTTTAACTGTTTCTCCTTTTGCACTCTAATAGCACTGGAGATCGCTTCCTTCTTCACCTGCAAATGTAGGGGTGGAAGGTTTAGTAAGGCTTCCATGGCTGCTGTAGGACAGGTTCTTATGGCACCAGTTATTCCTAGACAGGTAAGACGCTGGGTTTTTTGAAGCAGAGCCTCAGCCGTTTTTTGATTAGTTTTGCGAGGGCCGCATAGGTGACCATGGGTCTAACAACCGTGATGTACATCCAGTACATCATTTTTGGGTTCAGACCGCATGTTGTGCTTCATTGCGACGACACGTGTACAGAGATCGCACCGCTCTATCCGTCACTCTGGACAGATTCGAATTCCAGGTAAGTTTCTTATCTAGAGTTACCCCCAGATATTTGACTTCGTCGAAAATATCTAATTCGTGTTATCAAGAAGAGGAGCCGTTAGTGAAAGCTTCGATATTCTTTTAAACGGAACGATAACCGTCTTATTGGGGTTTATGTTAAGGCCTTTGTTGAAACATCACGTGTGGACTTTGGAGAGGGCATTTTGCGTGAGGTCGGATATGACTTGATCATGGTTGCCCCGTATTGTGATTACTATGTCATTCGCGTATCCTGGTACATTAAAACCCGAGCTGGTCAGTTTCTCTAACAGGTCGGACAGTAAAAATGGTTATAACTAGTTTTATATTCTGAAGAACTTTTCAGTTCAATTAAAATGTCTAAACTGATCGTTTTGACAGAATACGTAAAAAACCTAAATTTGTATATGGCAGCACCAAGAACTTGTATTTATATTTTTTAAGGAACTGCCGTGTACACAATTTGAGCTCTCCACGTCGGCGCGTTCTTAGGCATATATAGTTAAAAACCGAAGTATGGCAACACCAAAAAGGGATTACCCGAGTTAGTCCAGTTTTGAAATTTTATTTACTATTGTTATGGGAAGACCATGTAACAAATTTCAGTTTTTTACGACAATACGTTCCCGAGCAGTGCCCAAATATAACGTGATAAACAAAAATTTTGTATGGCAACCCTACGAAAGAGTTGCCCGATTGGTCTCATATTCGAACTTAAATTTTCTTTTTTTTTTGTAAAGACAGTATGCAAAATTTCAGCTATTTAAGTACACGCGGTTTCGAGTTATCGTGAGGACGGACGGACGGACATATTTTTTTATATTATTAAGCCAAGCTGAGGGGATACTCTGTGATGCAAAGCACAGCTTGGGAGGATGAAAAAATGGAAGGATATTAGGGAGCATGAGGAGAGTGGCAAGGGTGCTGAAGTATGTCATTGTGCGACCAGTTCCGGTGGATATATGGGAATTGTATTTCATTCTAGGTCTAATGTAGGACTTGTAGAGGAGCGCTACACTTGACGGGCTGAAATATTTCTTACACTTTTTCAGAAATCCAAGATGCTTCTTTGGCAACAGAGAAGATGTGATCTGCCCAGCTTAACTTACTGGAAATATTAATGCCAAGAATGCATAAAGACCGTGTATCGTATAAGGCAGTGCTCCATCAGAAATCAAAATAACTTAGTATATCCTGATTTCATCATATGAGGTATGGAAAAGATATCAAAAAGGCATTAAGCTCTTTTGTTTGTGCTTGTACTCCCCCCAAATTGGAATTATGTACATCGTGCAAATTGGCGTCGATCCCAATTGGAAATTTTCATCTGAGAAAATTTCTTTGATTTTAAGAGTGGAATTCTTTGACATTTTCTTGAAACTCGTCAATAGCTTCCTTTCCTGATCAAAATTATTTTAACGTTTCATCAGAACCGGAACCATTTGATATATAGCTGGCAATATTAATCGCTTCATCGTTGCAAGTCTGGATATGGTGACTCTATCTGAAGACTAATTTATAAATTAGTGGGCAGCAATATTCTAAATTTTTACATGACTAGTCTTAATTTTGCTCCGCAGTAGTTGCACGAGAAATAAAAGTCACCTAACTCTAGGAGAGCATTAAGACACCGAAGGTCACTTTGCATCCGAAACTCTCTGCAGAGTATTATAGTCGCAATATGCTGTTAGCTTGGGAATTATTTATTTCGGCAGTCCTATTTGGTGATTTAGAACTGCCCTTCTAATAAATGTATGAATTATATCGGGGTTTCCTCCACTACCTACATATATCCATCAATTTATAGATTTAAACACGAAAGTTGTCCAGGTATTTTGCCAGTCTTTCAGTTACTATACATTTTTGTTTTTTTTTGAGTAATTCATCTGTAAACATTCTTCAAGTTTTTGTTTTTTTTTTAACTTTAATTAACATAATTAATATACTTTTTTTCATATTTCTCGTAAACCTCTTGAAAACTCACAAACCTCGCCAGTTCGTATACGTTTTATATAAATAAACGAATGAAAAGAACTTAACCAAAATCTAAATCTTAATCATTTACAAAAGTACCTACTTCAAAGAAATTTTCCTCGAATCCAATAACTCCCACTGGATTTAGTGACCTATCAAATACAAACGAAAGCCTATTGCTATGGTCAACTAAACGTACGAAAGCATTCATATAACGAGAGACCTACTTCTTTCATGTGAAAACTTTTTAGTGGTGGGTTTGCGACCTCCAAAGAACGACAGAACGTTGTAGATTTCACTTGAAGGAATTTGTTTATTTTCCTTTTCTTTTCCTTTTTTTTGGTTTTTTTTAAGTTTCCCGGGGAGTGGATTTAAAAAGTTTACCCGAATGCCTCTGCCTATGTCGGAATATTATCGAAGTATGTAATATGTGGCAGCATAGAAAATATGTATCAAGTTATGGCAAAACTTTCCTTTTAATGGTATAGTGTTTGGGAGACAGACTGGCTGAACATGTAAAATGGGAAGAGTTAAAATGAACTAACTATGTACCACTAAATATATGTGGTATCACCACCACATACTAAAGAAGCATGTTTCCGTATGAAATATTTAAGAAGAAGGAAATTTGCAAACAACGCATGTATGTTAAGACGGTCATCAAGATTTTATTAAAATTAAATATAATATAAAAAAAACTTCTTGAAATGTACGTGAAGGTTAAATTATGATGGACTTTAAGTAGGCGAAAAGCTTCAAGGCTTCAGTAAGAAAAACAACAGATAAGTACTTGAAATGATGATGATGATTTTGTAAGATTTAATGAAGCGAGAACTTTAGCAGAATTCGAAAATAATTTCTTTGCTAGCCAAGTAGATGAACTTTTTTAAGGTCACAGTCAGGTACACTCACCAATGGTCGAATCATACACATAAATTGAGAGCTGTAATATTGCCCTAACCTTGCTACGCGTAGGAGGAATACGCTTGGTAGCTACTTTTTCAACGAACTGGGAGAATTAGCAGACAAAGAGTTGGGGGACTTAAAGTAAGATTGATAAACTCTTGTAGCTGGATTCTGCGCATCGCTAAATGAAATCTGAGATATTTTCCAGGTAGGCATCACAATAGACCATAGATTGCCTAATACAACATTTAATTTCATGACAAGTACTTTAATGAAATTTTTGTTTACATGTTTGTTACCGTTTGTTACGTAAGTAGTGTTCAGCACAATTGATGCAAATAAAATTAGGTTCTACTCTCTCGATATTGTTATCTTCTTCCCACTTTCATCACATTCAACTTTACTTCCGTGGACCCAGAAAGTGGAAAGCTATTTTCGTAAGTATAAGATTTGTATGGAAACGTGAAAATGAAACTACTAGGTCATTCATTCCATATAAAATAGGCAACAGGTGTGACATGACCATCATCAATTTTGTTGAAATTTTACATACTTGCGTATTTCGCGAGTTATGGCATTTTCAAAATTTCGCAAAAATACTGTCGTCCTGGTCTTCTTTAAAAATTCATATATATTTTTCTATTCCTGCTAGGACAGCGAAATATGGCTCATTTGAAAGATAAGATATCAAGCTATCTACGAAAAATAGCATCTGAAAAATACATGTGAATAAGGACATCAAGAATAAAGATTTTATCCTTGAATATCCTGGAAGACGTAGTTTTGATTTTATTTATTCTTTTATATTTTTACTTTATACTTTCTACTAATCATATTAAAATGTTAACTTGGGATATCAAAAATCAACATAGTTTCACAAAAATACATTAATAACTACCTACAAATAAAAACAATTTTTTGCAATACAGGGTGTCAGATCAAAAGGCTATGGATAGGCCATGCTTAGACTAGCAAAAAATTGAACGGGTGGGAGGGGGGAGGGGGGTAAATCCTAACGATTTCCGATATAACCCTGTAACTTCTGAACGTTTCAGCCTATGACGAAGATTTAATAATTCTTATATTGATAATCGTTTAACCTCTCCAAATGCTCTACAAATTTTTCCGTCCTCCTCTCCGTTTTGAATTTATGGCTCGACAAAATGAAAATTTCGGATTTTTAACTCGTTTTTTTAACGACTATTTTTATTAAAAAACACGTCATCAACATCAATTTTTCATATTGGATTTAAGAATACCAAAAGCTTCCCTTTAAAACGACCTATTACACTCTATACCCAAAACGTGACCTTTTTTGCTAGTTTTGCACATTTTCTTAAGCATACCCAGCGAAATGTTCAATAAATTCCAGAAAGTAGGCAATTCTCTTTTGGGAATGAGCTTTTTGAGCCAATCGATTGATATGCTTAAGAAAAATAGCAAAATCCACAGAAAGTGTTACATTTTGGGTACAGAGTTTGATAACTTATTTTAAAGGTGTTGTGGCTCAGGTACCTATGCCCCGAATCACAACCAGGGCTAATCACTTTCTGTTAAAGTGACCACTCCGGAATTATGAAGCCGCGTGCCCTTCGAATTTGAATTGGTGTCATGATTACAGAATCGGAACTTGTACTTGTACTTTAAAAATTTGAAGTATGGGTACTAGTACTGGTACTTGGAATAAATACTGGGCATTGGCAGGGCGTCACTATCATATTATTTTCGTGTATAGAACTTGTTGATTTTGATTTATTTTCCTTAATACATGAGAGATGGTAAGGAGGGGATGTGGAAAACAAAGGTATCTGTTAATTAAACGACACCACTTTCTTTTATTTTTCTTTTAAAATTGTGCAAATTTTATTTTATTTTTCAAATAAACACTACTTCCTATGATTTAAGAAATATTTAAAAATAGCGTTGGATGCTTGGAGTGGACTGTAGGGAATAGATGAGTGTCACTTGGGATTAAAGAAAAGAATGCGCTTTCACTCAATTCGCCAATTACTTTATGACTAATCTATTTTCAAAATAATTTAACTGTCCGACTATTTCGTAAATACTAGACGCCGTTGGTCCTCGATAAACAATAAATGTCGGCCGATCGACGAATTTTGACTGACTTGTTATCCAAACATTGATTGAATGCTGATGACTTAACTAACTGATAAGCGATGTATCAGGCTTTTCTGGTGCTCAATAACATACAACGAGAATTCTAATAAAAAATGAGAGACAATTGAAAACTTTTCGTTGTTCTTCTTAACATCGCAGCCTCGACAAAGACTGAAATATCTCAAAGGATGTTCTTATTAAAATCGCCCCGAATGTGCACACGTAAATACCTGATCTAGTTCTTTTGCTTTCTTGGGAGCGGAGTTAAGGTTTCACGAAGAAAGACTATATATAAAAAAAAATAGTGACGCGATGTCTGCGACTTGTAAAATGAGAATTATTTTATGAAGTTTTTGGGTGAAAAATTATTTTAGCGGAAATAATGTTTAAGAATTTAAATTGGCTCTGTGACTATTAGACTCTCTGTGCTCTCAGTAACTTACGAACTTTAATCTATGCAATTTCATTGGCTGCATTATATCAACTTGTGTCTTGTAAGTGTTTAGCGCAATGCATAGAAAAAGTCGGTCAATAGCTGGGAATACTCATGAGCTGGTATGCTTCGCCAAACGAAATGTTTGTTAAAACCTATGCACTCAGAAAAAAGTCCTAGTTACGTTAATGAGCAACTCCCTATCTGAAACACCTTGTAGGTATGCAAATATTTTACTTTCCAATGGCCAATCGTCTTGATATCGATTTGCGCTTGTTACAAATTGCCAAAAATAGACACAACAACGGCATTATCCATCTACTTTAAGGTGTACAAGTGCAAGTCCCTCATCTAGCAGAAATATATGTGGATCAAATTTGTCATCTTTTCCTTTGAACTGGGGATCCCCTACAAAAAACTCTCTGCTATCTCAACTTAAATTGTATATTTTTTTTTTCTTAATAATTTCAGCAAATCGAATTTTTAAGCAGAAATTTTGTACAATATTCATAGAAGAAGATATTTCTTGAAAAATGAATTCTCTAGCGTGTATGACAACTATTAGAATATTTTGCTATCATAAATAGATTCATACCACCTCATAGAGATTTTCTTTTTTCCAAACGAGTTCCTTATAATAAATTGCTAAAAATCGACGATTTTTCCAGTTAAACAAATAATCAAATATATTTTATTAAATCTTAAATCAAAACAAAAGTTTTCAATCCACTTGTTCCTTCCACTCCTGACTTCCATCTTTCCTTCACTAGTTAAAGCAACTTAGTTTAAGTAAGGACAATACCTATTCTGACTGAGTACAAAAAAAAAGGTTACGGACGACCAAAATGTTCTGCCATTGAAAGTAAACAGAGAAAAAGAATGATGAGGGTACTTTAAATGTTTCGGCAAATATTTACACAATCATCTATAGACGGATGGGAACATCCAGAGTAATTTGCACTATGGAAATGGAATTTATTCATAAATTTACCACTCTTGACTGGCCCTCCCCCTTCTTCCATAGTTTCATGATTGATTAACTTCGGCGCTTGATTGAAATTTGTTTTTTCTTTCTACAGACAGTATCTGACGAAGTAGCAATTTTTCGAAATAATAACCAATGTATAGTCAAATTCAGCACAAATAAACAATATTAACGGCAATGAATTACTCAAAATTTTCACCTTGATTTATTATTTTTATTCCTTAGGGATTTGTGGAAGGGGCGGGGGGAGATGGGGCAGTTTAGTATTTTCGAAATATGTATTCAATATAGGGGGAGAAAGACTGAACTTTTGTTTTAAAAGATTCTGGAAACTGTAACAGTTTTGCAATTTGCATGATTATTGTTAAAATTAGGATGTTCAATCAATAACTCAAAAAATTTTGTACAATTGAACAAGCACATATACGCCATAGTCTGACAGAATATCTCACAGTCACCAGCACTAAATATATATACAATAGTATCGGACACTATTTAAACAAGGTATTGAAATCGTTCCACATAAATTTCATTGTTCAGCGATTTTGAAAAAAATCTTAAAAGTGCTTTAGCAACTTGAATCTGTAAAAATGTGACATCAATTAAGCTGGGACTGCCATTTGATGGTAGAAAAGTTTTGAATACGTCAAAATTTAGGGCTCAATCATTGATTTATTCAATAATAAGGAAGCGGGGTACCTACCGTGGGAATACAGTGTACATGTTTAAGCAATGCAATGACAATATGACCTATGATCGGGTGGGGGGTGACAAAGAGGGTCTCAGAAATTAAGCATGATGAAACTGACTAACAATAATAATTTTACGTCTACTCTTGCTGCTAATCATGTTTCATCTGTAATTCTACAAAAAAAAAATAATTTTGTCACAGTTGGTCTTGTCCTACGGATTGAATCCACACTGCTGCAGCGCTTCTAGAAATTTTTGATGCTGCGCGTTTACTAACTGAAGTATGATTTTCGGTTAATCCAAACTAGAATAATCTGCTCTTGAATTAACTATTTCACGAGCTAATTCTGACTTGCTCAATGCAGTTGCTAATCTTCAACATTTTTAGTAAGCCGTTCTAAAATATAAACATAAAAAAATCCCATCCCAAGTTAAAAATTGAATCCAAAAATTTGTAAGTTTTTTTTCTTCATTGGAGTCATAATAAAGATAGCCATATAGAACGGGAGCGTATAAGGCAGAACGCGGTAGATAAGTCAAATTTACTTTGAATATTCTGTCCCAAGGATCATTTTAGGTTAGACTTGGTAGGAGGGATGCCGCTAGATGACTAGCCTGTATCACTTAGACCTCCAGTGGGTGCTTAGGAAACTCAGGATATATCTAAGATTTTTACCTAAATCCAGCCTGCTTCTCTCAGAAAACTCAGGATATATCTTAACTCTTTACTTTGCAGCTTCCCCAGACTTGAAAAGAAGTACCTACCCAATAGCTTATTTCTTTTAGTCATCAACGCGGGGCACGTGTTGGAAGGATCCGAGTCCTTACAGCTCCTGCAGAAATCTTTTGCCGATATACCCAGTCTTCTAGCATGGTCTTCTATGGTCCAGTGACCCGTAATAACCCCTACTAGCTTCCTGGTATTTGCTCTGCTGCCATCAAGCAGCTCCCTTGTCCTTTTCCTATCATATGCAGACCACAATTGCCTCGCAATACGGCAAGTGTCCCTGCTGGTCCACCGGAGGTTTGCCTTTTGATAGGCGCCCCTGATTATTTCCTCTTTTAAAGCTCCGATTGGGATCCTCATATAAGCTACGCTACGGAGCTATCCAATTCGGAGCCCCTTTTGGCCAACGTATCAGCCATCTCTTTCCTGAGATGTCCTTATGGCCAGATACCCAGGATAGGGTCACCTTGTGCCTTATAGTCAATTCCATAAGGCTGGTCTTGCATAACTGCACCAATTTTGGTTTTACCAGCACAGCATCCAGCGCCTGGCTATAAGTATATATGCATATGTGCCGTGAGGGCTCTCTGTACATGGATACCAATATTGCCGCCTGCCGCTGCGAGCTCTGCCTGAAAAACACTGCATTTGTCAGGCAGTCTATAAGACTCGTGCCATTGGAGATCTCTGGAGTACACTCCAGCCCCTGTGTCCGTAGTCGGCTTGGAACCATCTGTAAAAATAAAAACTTCAGATGTTACGACCACTTCCTTCCCATCCCAGTGGTGGGCATTTTTCTGGATTTCCTTTTAGTTTGAATTAATTCTTCATGATGGTTGGTTGGGATATCTGATGGAAATCTGTGTCATCCAGGATGAAGTTCTAATGCAACCCAATAGTGCCGAGTTTATTTATATGCATATGAAGAAATGTCTGGCTCAAAAATAATTTTTTACTACTTAACAATTGTTAGTCAGGTATAAATTTAAGAAAGCCCATGAGCCACATCTTTCTTCAAATGCATATAAACTGGGCACTATTGGGTTGCATCAGAACTTCATCTTGGATGTCACAGGTTTCTATCAGACATAAATCTACCATCGCCAAACCCAAATGTACCGACCATCATGAAGAATTCAAACTAATAGAAAATCGAGAAAAAAAAGTCCAGAAAAGATATCCGCGCGATATTTTCTGGATTATCTCTGAATTTTGTCACTTTTAAATTTTCTCATTTCCCAATTTTTTCAATTTTTCTGGATTTTTTCTCTTCTTAATTTTATACTTCTGGATTTTGCCCCGATTTGGCCCGATTATAAATTTTCAAGTTTATTTTGAAACCAGTTGCTCTATATTTTAGGAAATAAATCCTCAAAAAGGCAAAAGGCACAATACAAAAGAAGGCATATTTTCTTCCAAGTCATTTGTCAGTGTTGCAAGATATATATCCCGTCATGCTACTTAGTAGGCTCGAAAACGACCTGTCCGGTTATTATAATCCTTCAGCTTTAATTACAATGCACCGAATTGACCACATACCTGAATTAAGTATAGGTACCTTGACCGTGTAAAGCAAAAAAAATAAACATAATTAGGTACAATGAAATCCAAGGGCTCGATTTCTTTCTTTACTTTTGTAAAGAACACAAAGTCTGTTTTCATTCATTAAAAATACAATTAATTACACATTATGATGCCTACTACATAAATACACGTATGTACCAACTTGATTAAAATTCAACCATAAAAAAAAATTGTGTTGGACAAGTAGAACGAGTAGAGAGCACTTAATTAAGCCTTACCCTATCATCCCTTAATAATAAAACGCAGAAAAAGTAATTTATTTTTATTTTGTTTTTGTTTTTTTTTTTAAGGAATTCATATACGACGAGTTCTCCTCATAATTAACACCGGACATTTTTTCTCGAGTTGCTGTGGTATTCATCAAGCGCGGATGGAGTTAACATGATTCAAGTTCTCGATTCAGATACAGGTATGTACCTACAGTATGCACTTTAGGATTAAAACCAATTCACAGGAAAAAAAAACAAATATAACCTAGACCTACCTACCTACGTAGAACCTACTACGGTTCACAAATTGCATTCGTTATTTACGTTAGGTTTAGATACAGAAAACTAGTGGTCACTAACCGCTATATATAGGAGTAGATTTTGTGTGTAGGTATAGAGAGAATGATGATGGTATACTATATATAGGTACTACGAGTAGAGCAATACGAAAGTCCTTATTTAATATTCAGGTCAGGTTGTGGCTCTTCAGTCAACGGAAAAGCATCATAGTGAAAACCTTTTTCTGTGCCAATGTTTTACGATAAAATTGCCAGCAATGATAGCGAAAAAAAAAAATAAAATAACGAAAGGATTGCATTTTCGTTGAAATCCTGCTTAGACTACTACCTACCCACTACGTTTAGATATCTAGTGAAAATTTTATTGTTAAAAACCGTATCTCATGGATGGATTTTCTCACTGGGCAAACTAAATTGACTAAAGAAAATTATTGGCTATTCATTTGGAAAAAAATATAAATTTTCGTTATAAAAAACTGATGCCAATAGAATCAGAATAATTTAATTAATATTAAAAATTAGTTCATTGATTAACATTATTAATTATCAAATTATTAACACTTTAATGTCCATAGTAGTAGTACTAGACTGCTATAAGCATTTACTTAGGCCCTTGTTTAGTCCTTCAGACAGAATACAGAAGAGCACTCTCCTTATATTGCCATCAGGTTAACTAAGTCGCAGAACCAACAGATTTTAATTCATTTTAATTTTTAAGATAGTTTCCAACGAGATGAAATTTGAATTTAGAAATCATAAAACACAATAATTCTTCTGCATGGTATTTTATAGAATATTAATATCTACATAATATGTATTCCGAAAATATATAAATATATTTTTTTTTATACTTACGATAAATTATATTCTAAGAAGAAATGAAAGTAAAACTTTTTACTTTAAAATTTTTGGTAGGCTACCTCCATTTTTCCATGCTTGTGATTTTATTTATTTTTTCTCTCGCTCTTTTAAGAGTTAAATAAATAAAAAAGTTTTTTAATAAAAATATTGACAGAACAGAAGTACACAACAAATCTTTAGGTTTTATGCCGTCCGACGACGGTTTTAGTATGATGTAGGTAAGGAAGGTATACACATTTACTTATTCTGAAAATTGTTATTAAGAAGAAAAATTTTATATTTATTTACCTACCAGGAAAAAAGCATAAGAAAAGTTTTGTTGAATTGTGGAAATGGGTTAAAATTGAAAGAAAATGTTTGTGGGTTTGGGTGGGTTTTGGTACCTACCTACTTGGAAACTTTTTTTTTTTAAATGTTTCATTTCATTCTTTAGAGATTTTTTTGGATTGTTGATATCCAATATCAGAGATGATATTACATATGATCCATAGACTGTGCTGACCATGTACTAAATTTTATATTTAATAATTTTTTTATTCGATAATATTATTTTTTTTTTCAAAGTTTATGCCATGATCTAATTTTTCTTGCTTTAATATAAAATAATTATTAATTAGGTACGGTACTATGTATTACCTAGCTAAATTTACCAGTTCCAATTTGAATTTTGTCACTACTAGTTAAAATTACAGAAAAATTAAATTCTTAATGAAAATTATTATGGAAAAACAAAAATAGAGAGATCATCATGCAAAATGTATTTCCCTATTAAAATTGGCCTTAAAATTCTATCTATCAGTCACCATGGCAATGGGCCTAGCTGGCTGCAATGCTGCACTCAGCACTGGCAAAGAAAATGGTGATGATCATCATAACATTTGCCTTCTCCTCTTCCAAAAGTTGATTCCATTTCTTGTATTTCTACCCTTCTGCCTCTTTTGTCCCTTTTTTCAGTCGGGAATTCTGGTCATAAGAGAGAGACAAAAAATATTATTATCACATTTGCCTTTTCCTCTTCCAAAAGTTAAATAATGCTGATCCGCTTTTACATTCGAAAATTGTGATCAAAAGAGAGGGACAAAAAATATTATTACATTTGCTTTCTCCTCTTCCAAAAGTTAAATAATTCTGATTGGTTGGTAAAATATCCCTACACAGAAATTTAGTTAACTTAACGAACTAAACGAATATTTCGGTCATGCGCAGTAGAATGGAATTTGATATTTTGTGATTTGAAATTTTCTGATCGCCTGGTATTTTTTGTTTCTTTCAAATTGCACTAGAGTGAATGAGACGAAATTATAAAATTTATGATATCGGCAAGCACATTGAATTCCAGTTGTTTTCAAATTAATGATACTTCTGCCAATAGATGGCTCCGGGTGTATCAAAATGAGAAATTTTGTGGCTCGATTAAATCAAGAGTTTTTGTATAAGTTATTTTAGTAGAGAATTTTTTCGATTTCTAGGTGCCATTTATACTTAATTTCATATTAGGCACTTTTCTCATGGTCTTTCAAGATAACATTTTCGGCTAGAAATTTTATAACATTTCATTTCATATAGATATAATTATGATCAGGGAAACCTCGCTAATTAGGTAGATAGTGATGAATTTTCATATCGCTTTGAAAAAATATCAGTAGGAGTGCCTTTATAGTATTTAGTCATCATTAAATTGGTTTAAAATTCTCTTATGGACCTATTTGTCAGCATTTTAACTAGTAGACGTTAACAATATAAAGTTGAAGCTACTTTTTTCAAATTCTTTTACCTGTCTCTACATTTGCCCGTATAATCTTTATCAGAGGACGCCTCATTGGCAATTATCATCTTTACAAAGCATTTAAACTTAAACTAGTTCTTAGCCTGAAAAGACGAACCTGCAACTCACTATGTCCACCTTATTTAACTCATGGAGAATAGAAGAATTTAAGAACTTTTATTTTAAAACGATTCTAAATCAAATCATAAATACAACTCATAACTCATTTCATATGCAATCCAGCTATCTACATTCAAAGAGAACCATCTTCTTCCACATAATATGGTCCACCATTGAATCTACAGTGTCAATCTTTTAAGTTCACCGCAGTTCTCAAATGTCCATACTGTTTTCTTTTTCACATCATAACCGTTGATCTGATCCTGATCCTGTAATGGCCTATAGCTCTACCAACGGAGCAGGAGGGTATAGATGTACTTTTGTACTATCATATCGAATTTATTTATTTAGTGAAAGCTACATATTCTGACTCCTGCTAGTGAGTTGTCAGCATCCCTGAAGGTATCTAGAAGGCTTCCAGATACTTTGTTAGGTTTAACTGTAAGGGGTAGCTGTAGCCTGTAGAGTAGTACCTCCATCTTGTATATGTATATTGCTACTTAGCTCAATGGAAATCCCGAGGTCTTATAGTGAAGGTGGATGAAATGCAGATTGGTGGGTTAATGAACTTGAGGATAATAGTTTTTTCTAAATCAATCAACCACTGAGGTTACTAGTGTCTCGTAAAAGGTTGTCCCATTCCAAATCATCTACTGATAGTTGAACGAATAATCTCTTCGTTGAGACTTAATGGGCCAACTATACTGAAGCAACCGACACCGTTTTGATTGTATATTTCTCAAATTCTTTCACTTTTAGCTAAAGTTTAAAAAGACAATTTTTTTAAACCCGCTAAAAAAAGATATGCTCGAAAGTATAATCAACAAACAATTTATTTGAAAGAGCTACCCGGATTGAATTCGACAACATCATCAATTTCGATAGTAAATAGGTATATACCTACTCTCAGATTCATCTATTAAAACTCTAACAGAAATTTACGAAAACATTGTTGAATCCCATGAAAGACAATTAGATATTACATAAACAATTCGAAAATAAAATAAAAACAAAAATTATCACCAATTATGGAACACGACCAGTTATCGAAACGTATAAACCTATATAATCGAATAACAAAAGTTTTTTGTTGTCCTTAAAGTGTTGTATGTTGTATGTTTATGATGAAGAAAATAGTTCTAAGTGTCTTCTTTGTATATACATAACATACATACATATATGTACATAGAACGAAAACAATTTCTTCCAAACAAAGACCTATGTAGTAGCGCCATCCTCCAGTACATCACTGTCAACTGAGAACACAAAAATTTACGATTATTGCCTTTCATGAAACATAAAATTTAGTTCGACTATAGTAAGTATATATAAGGATATAGCGGAGGAAGACACTTTATATTTAGCCATGTGAGATCTGGAAATGCTACCACTATGTATATGTAGGTAGTACATACATGTTCCATATAAAATGTCGAAAAATTTTTTACCATCCATATATCCTTTATTTGAACTTAAAACAACACAACAGTACCTATATATACAATGGCACAAATCGGAGCCAACGAGCATAAAATAAAGGCTCAAGGCAAACAATTTAACTTATCATTGAGCATTTTATCCTTGCTTTTATCTTTATGCTTGGAAAAAAATTTCCTCATCTATTCGACATGTCGAATTTAACTGGTGGTGGAATACACCAAGTGAAGTATAAGAAAACGTGTGGCTGCTGAATACCATTTTAGGCTAACACTTCACATTGTTCCCCAATATCATTTCTCTGTATATCATGTACCTATACTCACTACTGCGATGATGCTGTAACTTCTTCAAAGTTCACCATCAAAATAAGTTTTCATTTCTTGACAGAATTCAAATTCAAATAGAAGAGAAAAACGATAGAAAGTCGAAAGTGAATTTATGCTGTTTATGCTTCTGGAAACTGATTAGTTTGGTTGGATAAATTGCGCGTTTTCATTAATATTGATTTGATTTGACTGATTCGATTCAATTTGCTTTGGACAAGAAATGGTGGGGAGGGATTTTACCTATAAGCATATGGTCTCCATTTGAATTTATATAGCAGTTAGCAACTAATTCAGCAACAATAAAGGAGGCTTAGGTATATCCAATTTGAGTTAATCAGCATTCCAATTAAGAAATTTACAAAATTTACAATTTACAAAAGCTAGCTTTGAAACAGACCACAAAACAAGCTGAAAACAAATTTGCTTCAGATCGTTCTAGTGCATACCATCCACACTTATCATTCTAGAAATTTTCCACCACAAATCTCCAGAGTCCTATTAAACCTAAACACGCCGAGGCTGGTCGTACAGCCTTAGCTTCATTGGATATTGTCCAAAAGAGAGCCTTCAAGCTCATTGCTGATTTGACAAGTTGGATGCCTTTTGCTCCTTTATCGCTACATGCATATGGCCAATGTTCTGATGAAATCTATCTACTCTGATCCCTTGTAGATTAATTCATGCACGCAATACTCGTGCTGTAAACCGCGCACATCCTTTCATCCTACAAAATACTTTTGGCCATACAGTAAAATTCCGTGATGCCTTCTTATCCCGAACTCTGCGAATGTGGAATAGTCTACCATCTTCTGTTTTTCTTCGGACTTACAATCTGCGAAGCTACAAGAATGACATACATCAGCACCTCCGGCATTTTCCTCATGTCTTCTAATCCTTTCGCTATCTTCTTCCTGCCATAGTGTGATTTGCATTATAGGCTATCCCCTGAGCGTGGCTTAATATAATAAAAAAAAAGTGATCTGCTCCATTTCAAATGAACTGTCAAATACAAAAATCATCAGACTTCATATTGATGAGCTTACGTTTATAGTAGAATGGCGCAAGAATCATTATCACCTCATATTGGATCTACTATAATAAAGACTAAGAAGATATATGTTCTATTTTTATATATAAATAAAAACTGATGATTTCTAGACAATCTTTAGAAATTGAGATAATCACTGCAACACCTCAGATTTTATGGCAAAACTCACAAACAGTCAACAAATTGTTAAAGTGAAATATCTATTTCCAACCAATCATCTCCAATGAGCTCTGAAAGTAATTACTGCAACGAATCTGTGGATACGATGTTTCCTGTTTCTAAAGGAGGGACTACCCCCGAAATAACTTGAGTCCTTTCCATAGAAAAATATTTAAAACTGTCACAATATTTAATTACAAATTGAAAGCGTAACAATTATTTTCTTTCATTTTGACAGATAATTTAATAAAATTATACTAAAACGTGTTGCCAGTAGTCAAAATTGACAGATTAGTGTTATCAGTTATAATGTTTTAGTTCCAGCACCCATAAAAACTTTGTATGCTTGAGAACCTTTTATGGGAATAAGGTTTTCACATTGACTAACGAGGTATGGAAAAAGTGCAGAAGGAGTTTGCTTCTCTCGTCACTCATAAATAAATTTCCATATATTGCTCATAATATCTGAAAAAAATGCATGCCATCATAATGTGAATCCTCCTTTAGTTTGCTGGACATACACCGTACGGAGTATATGATCACTTCTTATAGACACCTCGTCAAACTTGCCCTATTGAAAAAATTCATTCTCTATTTAGGGAGTACTGACTAAGATATGTAGCAAATAACCATTTTCTGGAGGTATTCGCTGACATGCAGTTCCGAATTGATGCTGTTTTCACAGAATAATAGTAACCACATTGATGTCCATATTGACGGATTATGGCCCTAATTTATATGAAAATTCATTGTCAAGGATCAAACAGATCTCTCTTCCTGATCCACACAAACAGAGATGTTTTCAGAGATAAGAGACTGTAACTTTCTGTTTTATTAGTCGTTTTGACGATTTTTTTTGCTATCTTTGTACGTTTTCATATTTTCAATTTTATTTGTTGGTCAATGCCAAGATAATGGTCACAACTTTTTTCGCAACACCACGCCCGGACATGTTAACGTTATTAATAAAGTACTAAGCAATGTGTCTATGTATTTCTTAGCTAGATATGCTACTCGGTCTACCACTTTTTGACTTTTCGCTAATTGTCTGTTACTCAAGCAAATTATTTATATAGTCCGTTTTGTCGTCCGTAAATTTTTTTTATATGAATTGTATGAATTTTGAAAGTTATATATCGCACTTCACGTTTAGAAATCCTTTTCACTAGAGGTGCCTACTGTGCGAAGGTCACATTTCTTCTGTGAGGCATACAAAACCATGCAAAACTGACAGAAAAAGTCAATAATAATTAAAAGAAGAAAAATTAGTTTAGTGAATATTAGAAGTTAAACTAAATTTTTCCTTTTATAGTAACTACCTGTCATTCGAAATATTTCTTTACACATAGGAAAATACAGTCAAACCTCTCTAAGTCGAGCTTACTCTTGCTCGAATTTCTCTGTAAATCCAAATTTCTGCACTTCATTTGGCACTGCCTTGGGGTTTTCATAGAAAACCCAGCCATTATCCCCAGCTTATCTCAAAACCTCCCTAAGTCGAACTAATTTTGAGAATAAATCGAATAAATTCAGATAAACCCTTGCTACGTATTTGTACTGTTTACTATGTGTTGATTGTTTTTTGCTTTGTATTCTATTGGGTTTATGCATTTCCCCTACTACATAGAAATATTTCGTTTTGTTGATATTTTTGATATATTTCTGGATCTGCATTTTGGAATCTGCAATCGAAACAACAAGGGACGTTCCATAGATAAGGATCAAATCGTCACCTAAATGCAGAACTATCCAATTCTGAAAAAAAATCTTATTGTCGGGGTGTAAAGACGGTACCGGTTCGATAAGAAAGTCGGCTTTAAAACTCTGTTCGCGTATGTCCAGCGCATTTTATTTTATAATACAGAACTATTTTATGTCCACAATTTCAAATTATCAAAAATGGACTTGGATTAGATTTGTGAAGGAGTGTGCACGTGTTGGCCTCGCAATCACTGCAACCTGAATTTACTCCCTTTCTAGGCTTAGAAACACTGTTAGTAAAATCTAGAACCAGAATCTAGAAGCTTAGGTTCCACACGTAGTTTGATAGAAGAAAAGCATGCTCGAAGTGTGAAATCTCCGGCAGGCCAATGTTTTACAGTTGCAGAGCAGGTGTTCCGAGGTGTCATGAGCTTCTTGATAGAAGCGGCAGGATGAAATCTCAACGAAGCCCATCTTGGTTAAGTGATACCGCAACAAGCAGTGGCCTGAGAAGAGCTCTGTAATCATTTTGTGCTCTGGTCTCCTAAGGAGTAGGAGTTCTTTTCTTTTTCCGCTACATGTCGATATACTATTTTGCCTGAAGAAGTCTTTGTAGCCTTCCCAATAAAATAATTTTCGTTTGTTCTCCAAGATATTTAGGGTAGCTCTGAGGTAATGGCTCTAGTCCGACCGAGGGGGTTTCCGCTTCTCATTTGGCTAGGCTGTCAGCAATTTCATTGCCTTTATGGCCGTTATATTCAGGTACCCACATGATAGATAGATTTTTAAGGGTTTGCAGACACTCCCAGACTATACTTGACTTAATAGTGTAGAAATTTAAAGGTCTTGAAAACGGCTTGACTGTCCGAGAAGATATTAATGGTTGAGCCGTTTATGGTTCTTTTAATGCAAGTATTGATGCATTCTAATATGGCTAATACATCAGCCTGGAATACGGTAGGGTTAGAGCCTGCAGGACCTTGCTATATGGCATCTGTTCGAGTCCACTGTTCGTTTTGGAACCGTCTGTAGATTACACCATTGATCCTTGTTGGAAGGACGGTTTGGTGGAACGACTTTGTTTCGGTCTCCCAAAAGCACGTCATCGAATGATCTTACAAAATCCACCTTGTATTTGTTTATATCAGATATTGTCGTCATTTGCTCGAAGAATATCTGTTTAAAGATTCTTAAATGATCAACGCTATCACTTGGCTTGAACTATTTCTCCTTTTGCAATCTGATAGTACTAGAGATCTAGAGAACTAAAAAACGGACTTAGGCTAGTTCTGCATTAAGGTAAGGAAATGCCCTTAAATGTTTTTTTAATAATAAAATAAAAAATAATACTCAGAAGAAACAATCAAAAATTAATGTAAAGCAACAAGTAACAAAACCAGAACATTTTACATGAATTGGCTGGTGAGATTTCGACTTATAGAAGATTTATAGAAGATAAATTCAGCAATAATATTAAATTGGATAATCGAAAACTTAAGCGCAACAAGTTCGTTACATCTATAAATATAATTTAATAAGAGCGTACAGTGTGATAGTAGGGGGATTGAAATGGCATAACTCCAAAAAGACAACAACATTGCATATAGGTATTCTCGGCAATTTAGTCAAGACACTTTAAATGGAATGGTTTCAAGTGAAAGATAAGTAAACAAACGTATATATATCTATACGTACGTGCTCAAACCTTTTCAACACAAAAAACATTTTAACATCAAATGTAAAATTCATTTTGATAAAATTTTAATAAATTCATCCAATTCAGTGGTGGTTGGTGAATGCGTTATTTTGAAGGTATTTTACATACCTATAGAATTATCTTCATACGTACAAGGATAGCTAGAGGTATCTGCATCAATGAACAGAATTCCTAAACCAAGCTTTATTTCGAACAGATGTGTGTGTAGGTAGGTATGCATAAAAAATGTAGGTAGAAAATGCATTTATAAAATGAATTTGTAGTTTGAAATGAAATTTGTTTAAATTCCAAAACCTTTGTCCTCCATATTTATGGTAACACCCAGCAGCAGTCCTCACGCATTGAGTTATTCTACATAAAATTCAGAAAAACAAAATTGTTTGGAAACAAAAAGAAATCTATGAAATTTATAGAAATAGTAAAAAACAAAAACAAAAATATTTTTATTTCAATTCAATTGTATTTGAATATTACAGAGAAATTCAGCATTTTATTGAATGCAAATTTAAATGCAATGTAAATTTTCCACAGGTACATACGTATCCATTCGAGGACAATATCTGTTTTTCTGTTTTGCGTGTTTTTCTAAATAATTTATTCTAAATAAATAAAATTAACCTATAAAAAAGTAAAATCGTATTTATAAAATTCCTGTAATAGATAAGCAAACAAATTCCTGTAATCAGCCATTCGAATTATTTTGTATAATAAAATTACCACACTCGAAAAACCCATACCCACGCTGTTAATGATTTTGTGGTTGGTCCACAATTGCATCTTCTTAATTTAAATTATTTGGGTAATTTCATCTTAAGCAACCGCCAAGTAGGTACCACCTACGTCCTACGTTATGTATATATTCGCAAACTTTCAGATACTTATGCCTCACGCCATTATCATTTACAGATCAGAGAACATTTTGGCAGTATCCTGCTGCTTCTGCTGCTGTTTCTTCTTGAGTTACTTAAAAAATCCTTTAATTGTTATTCGGTGAAATTGAAGTAGAAAACTGGATATTTCTGCACTACTGCAATTACAATTAAACTTGATTTCGGGGTACTTTCATAGTTTGTTATCTTATCGTATACATGTAGTGGGTGGTAGTCATTGAAAATAATATTATTTCACGATAATACTGAGTGTGCTGTTCCTAATACACACACGATTATATAATTAGATTGAATATAAATGGAAAGTGCAAAACATAATTATGTAAAGTTGTGCCATATGATGCGATATTGTAATCTCAGGAAAACTGAAAATAGCTGGGGATGCACGATTTCTGTGGGTTGTTTAATTGATATACAAAACAGAGGATTACACGCTAAGCTTTTTAGTAAATCCATGTTGGAACACGTTTTATTAGAGCGCATTTTGAGACATACCTAATCCACTTTTGAATTTAGTTGGAAAATATACACAGTAATAAATATAAAAATGCTCGTATTCTAATATATGGGTCATATCGGGTCTAGTCTTGGTCTTGTCCATGGGTGAATTAAGGTTTTTTTTTTATATATTATTAAGCCAAGCTCAGGGGATACCCTATGATGTAAAGCACAGCATGACAGGAAGGAGATAGGGAAAGGATTAGGGGACATGAGGAAAGTGGCGGAGGTGTCGATGTAAGCCCGAGGAAAAACAGAAGATGGTAGACTATTTTACATTCGCACAGATCGGGATAAGAAAGTATCAGGGAATTTTACTGTACGGCCGAAAGTAGTTTGCAGGGGGAAAGGATGTGCGCGGCTTGCAGCGCGAGTATTGCGTGTAGCGATAAAGGAGCGAAAGACATCCAACATTGCGGCGGTGCTCGAGTGAGTCGATATGACAAGCTATCGCAAAATCGCCAATGAGCTTAAACCTCTCTTTTGAACAATATGCAATGAAACTAAGGCTGTACGGCCAGCCCCAGCCCAGATGTGAGAATTGTATTCCATTCTATGTTTGATATAGGACTTGTAGAGAAGCGCTAGATTTGATGGGCTGAAATATTTCTTGCACCTTTTCAGAAATCCAAGACATTTCGATGCTTCCTTGGCAACAGAGAAGACTGTGAATCTGAAATTAAAGTTCCATCAAATGAAATGGGAGTAGTTAAATGGTGATCTTGTTTTAAAGAGATGAGACAGCTTTGGGTCTTAGATGCATTGAATTCGACGCGATTCGCTTTGAACCACACGAGGATAATATCAAGGGCGTTCGTTATTCAATGATCTAGTCACGAAATCTCGTTTGGCACATGCGGCATTCTCTCTGGAATCTGCAAGAGTATCAAAGGAGTAAGCGAAATCAAGGGTACGGTCATCGGCAAAGCTATGGATGGGATTGAAAGTCAGGGAAAGAAGATCATTAATGAAAATTAGGAAGAGAGTCGGAGAGATAACAGAGCCCTGAGAGAGATTCAGATGTAACGCCATCTAATACAACACGTATTTGACGACCAGATACAAAACTTTCAATCCATAATAGAAGTGGACGGGAGAGACCAAATGCTTTAAGTTTGGCTAAATAGGCAGCATGCCAGACTCTATCAAAGACCTTTGAAATATACAAAGCAAAGATTTTGGATTCACAAAATAGGGGAGACTACGGTTCCAACGTAAGAAAAGTCAGCAAGTCTCAATATAAGCGTCCAGTCCGGAAGCCATATTGGCGATCATTGATGAGTTGATGAATTTCAAGATATTTCATTAATTTGAAATTAATGCAAGATTCAAAAACCTTTGAAAGAATTGAAATGATTGCAATTAGTCTATAATTTGAGGGATCGCTACCCTCATCTTTTTTGGGAATAGGCTGAACGTCAGCTAGTTTCCAAACTGTTGGAAAGATTTCTGTCGAGTAAGACAAGTAGAATAGTTTGCGCAGAGGTTTTGCCAAGGATGAGGTGCAGCTTTTAATTAACAGAGGTGAGAGCCCATCAGGTCCCGCACATATCGACTCTTGTACATATCCACAGGTGTCTGTGTAGTGAGTGGAAGCCCAGAATTTGCAGTGAATCTAGCAGCCAGAATATTAGGCTTATCCAGGGAGGCAACTACGACGTCACCATTGTTAAGTAGTGAAGGTATTGAGGAAGTGGTAAAGTTCATCCTTATAGTTTTGACGAGAGACCAGAAACCTTTGCTGCTTTTGCGGTTTGCCAAGATTCTTAGTCTAATACTCTGATCAAAAAGAAATTTCTCTCTCTGGATAATGGATTTGCAGGTGTTTCGTGCAGTCTGCTAGACTTGTTTTAGCTCTGGACATGAATATAATTGATAAGCACGAAAAGCTGACTCTTTAGTGCTTATAGCTTGGTTGCACTTATCGTTAAACCAAGATCGATTTAGCTGTTGCTTAGATCTGCTGCATGAATACGGAATGTATTCACGTCTATATCAATTGCGGTGGAGAGTGGTAGAGAGGTCAGAATTAAAAAAAAACCATGTTCATGGCAAAAATGGGGTTACATTACATTAGAATGATCAAAAAGTGATCCAATTCCAATTACCGATCAAATGTCTGTCGAATTTCTAATGGGGATCCTCCTTCTGTATCCAATCCTTGCACTGATCATTTCTTCCTTTCTGAATGGCACATTAAATATTATTTCCGCATTAAACCTACAGAGTAGCACGCGACAGACACTCAACGGTAGACAATTCTTCTTATCATATCACATGTGATTTATTCGGACACAACCAAACAAAAAAAAAAGAAACTTGGCCTGTTCTATTTTTCCATTCCATCAGCAATAATCCGATACAGACTCGATTTATTAGGTACCTAATTTGTTGACGCAGCTATACGGATTCCATACTTATATATAAGTTATGTCGTGCAAATACGGCTAATAATATTATAGTGGTGTTGAGGGAACGCGCATACCATGGCATTCTTCCAATATTCAATTTAGAATATTGCAAAACCTTTCATTCTTCGGAAATGAATCAATGCATAAATTTTCTATTGTGGCAGAGGCATTCAATAACTGAAACAACTGATTCTGCTGATAAACTGACCATACCCCGTAAGTAAATCGCATGCGCATTCGCCTAACTAAGCTAATCTAATTTTTATAGGTCGGTCAGAATCAGAATGTCAGATGCCTAAAAGCCGAAAGGTGATCTCAATCGATCGTGTGCGTTATCTTTTCTAAAAATCTTCTACTATACATCGAATTTTTTTAGTATTTTAATTTTATCGGCTTGAGTCTAAAATGACTATCTCAACACCATTAATAAAAAAAAAAAAACAATCCACTTTCAATTCAATTTTTGAATGCGCACAATAAATCATATTAAAATTCTTAAACAATTGTTTAGATGAACGTCGACGGAGGAGAGGGAAGGGTGGTTGGTGGTAGATTTACAAAACGGGTGCATAATTTAAGAGCAATATTCTTGTTCCTTAAATTGTCATTACAAGCATCCTTGTCAGATGCCTCATTGCTTGCGAGTGCTGTAACGTAAAGCAAGCTGTGCTATGGTGGTTACATATAACGAAGGAGTACCTACCTATACAAAACATAATTTCGTATGCGCTATTTCTATGAATTCCACCACTTTTGGCCTGCAGGCCATGTTCATGAATGTTTACATGATAGCAAATAAATCATTCATGAAGCTCACCAGATGGATACATTAACAGCGAGCGGTGGCTGGCGTCCATTAACTTGCAAAATCTGTGCATCGTCGTACATCCCTATTTCTATTCTAACTCCCCCGCAACTGATGTATAGGGAAATATATGTACTAGATATACATAATATATTTGCATAAAAGCCAAGAATTCAAGCTGCTTGGGACAAGGATAAGAAGAAATATTTAGCGAGATCATATACCTAACTACATACAAACGTGCATGGATATGAAACAATTGCTTATACCCCCGTAAGTAATATGCATGGAATTTATTTACACGACGAAATATATGAATTTATATGTGCATATATCAACACGCCGTTCAAGCCTTGAAAATTTTGAAATCAGAAAAAAAAAATAAACCAGATTCAAATCCAAATCTGAAATGTTGAGAGATTGTCTTGCAATAATTTATCTGAGAGAGGACTGCGGAAACAGGATTCTAACTTCACCTAAATCTTTCGATATTCAGTGACAGAAAAAAAAAATCGTGGACTTTTTTAAGGCTTAAACAATTTATTTTTTTGTTTTATGCAATAATTCCTTGGAAGTGGAAAGCAACGATAATACGATTGCCACAAGCACAAGCTTAATCCTTTTGATGCTATCCAGGGCAAGGTTAAATTTCGAGGAGTATCACTAGCACAAAAAAAATACATTCCCTGTGCTGGTGGTCCTCTCTCTGTTTTTATTCTAGGTTTTAACATTGCTCTGCTCACTGTGAATCAAGGAAAGCGCTAAAGTTTTTGCAACCAGTTAAATGCGCGATTGTTGTCACAAAGCAATTATGAAATTCCCTGCCGCGCGCGATATAAAGGCATCTAAATTTTGCAGAATTGAGGAAAGTAATAAAGATTTGTAGCAGCTTTATTAGTGTCGAGGTGCTATTTTCTCCCGGTATTTAATTTCATGGCTACTGGGCATAGAATTTAAGTACTAAATATACAAAATTCACAAAATGTGCGTCCTGCTTTTAATTTTAGTTAGTATGAGTAGAATAATTGCGACCGGATGTGACGGATGCTCTTATATACCCCTATAGTTGGTAGGTAAGAGTCCGACTTTATAATGGTTTTGTTGAATTTCTTATATACTCGTAGTGAACTCGAGTAATTTTCGCCATAATCCATAATAAATTTAATTTCGCATTTTGTTCGTCAAAAATAAAGATAAGATGGGAAACTTTTTTTTTTGCGATTCTTTTTAGAAAATTTATAGAAGCTACTGAGGAAATTTGGAAATTTCATATGACTTGGGGCAGGATAGATTTTATTATGACTAAAAAAGATGGGCTCTTTCAGTGGAGTTCTCTTATGTGAGTGGCTTCTTTCAGAATTTCAATCATAAAATTGGTTTGGTAATATTATTTCTTTCATGCCGTAGAGTGTGGCAATACTCCAATTTCAATTTGATCTTTTGATTTCTTAATCGATACTCTAGGCGAGCATCCCCACACCAGTTGACCAACAATCAAATTCCTGTAACTATTTTCGCTCTAAATGGAGGAGTCACATATATTTACCCATAAAGGTTGCATAATATCACAAGATGGCATAAGAACTATATGTCGCATGCCATACTAGAGCAGAGTATGTATGCAGATTGTGAAATGGGTAGTGCATTCTAGAATGGACCACAACATGTTTTGGAGCGTGCCGAAAGCAAATCTTTTTGTAATAGCAGTTTTGTATACATTTGATCGACATCCTCAACACTTCAGATACGAAAAGTCGACGTATTACATCATTTCAAATGTTGTGGTCCATTCCAGAATGGATGCTAATTTCTTTCCCCTAATTACTTAACTCTGGGTTAAGCCTAAGGGATAGTAGGGGTTTATGAGCAGAAAGATTGATTAAATGACTAAATAATCGCTCCATAAAGTTAATTACAGGTAGATAAAATATGCCCACAGCTAAATTTAGCAGCACCAACTTTCAGTTAAGCTAAAACTAGAGTCTAACCATAGGTCTAACTCGTAGCTAAATTCAAATATGGGCCTGGGGCCATTATGCTTTGTAAGAAATTCATTTAAATTTTTATTAAATTTCTAATATTTCATACAGACATTGATATTCGTTAGTTGCTTTTTTAACTTTGAAAATATCAAATTATTATTCATATTTAAAATTTAATGAAAAAACCAAAAAATTACCATCATGAAAAAATATTTCCCAAATCCTACTTAACTAAAATGGCCTGAAAATTCCCTCATGGCAATGGGTTAAGCTGCGCGCTGACAAAGAAAATGGTGATGATCATCATCACATTTGCCTTCTCCTCTTCCAAAAGTTAAACGTTGATTGCATTTCTAGTATTTCTACCCTTCTACTTCTTTTATCCCTTTTTTCAGTCGGGAATTCTGGTCATAAGAGAGAGACAAAAAATATTATCACATTTGCCTATTCCTCTTCCAAAAGTTAAATAATGCTGATCCTCTTGTACAATCGAAAATTTTGGTTATAAGAGAGAGACAAAAAATATTATCACATTTGCCTTCTCCTCTTCCAAATGTTAAATAATTCTGATTGGTTGGTAAAATATCCCTACAAAGAAATTTAGTTAACTTAACGAACTAAACGAATATTTCGGTCATGCGCAGTAGAATAGAATTTGATATTTTGTGATTTGAAATTTTCTGATCGCCTGGTATTTTTTGTTTCTTTCAAATTGCACTAGAGTGAATGAGACGAAATTATAAATTCATGATAGCGGCAGGCAATTGTAATTGTTTTGTTGGTGTATCGAAATGAGAAATTTTTGGCTCGGTGAAATCCAGAGTTTTTGTATAATTTTTATTAACAGAGAAGTTTTTCGATTTTGTGATGTGATTTAACAGTTTTTTATCTTTTGCATGAGCCTAGAAATAATAATAGTAAGTATATAAAAATTACAAAAAAAAAATTAATAACAAAATTTTCGAAATTTTTCTTCATGATCCGATAATTTGAGAATCCGTTTTTGTATTTCAAAATAAAATTGTGGGTTAAAAATTAGAAGATTTTAAAATGGAATTATGATCAGTCTGGATAAAAATATATTTTTGATGGGTTCTATATTTGAAAATTTCTAAGAAATCTGCATACCTACCTACCTACCTACAAGATCGGGGTCCGTTTATGTGTCGCAATATTTCAGTTTTAATTTTTTACCATCGTTTGAAAAGTTTAAAGATGTTAACTCATCGCAGTCAAGGTTGCTTGTATTACTATTTACCTACTAATTCTGTTCAGGAAAGTATTTTAATATTGATTAGTTTAACGGGCCCATTTTAGACATTACTTTTGTCCCCATTAACCGATCACGTTTCAAATTCAAACCCTAATTTCAGTAGAAAAGAGTTCCTATTCAGTAGATCCTTAGCTTCTCACCCTAACTACTTACCTACTTACGATAGTCACAAACTGTTGTCTTGAGTATTACTTAAGTATACATAGGTACCTTCCCAGCCCTTGCATTATTTCATACAAATGGGTAAGTACTTATTACACTGTGCTATCCCGCTTTGAAAGAATAAATCCTTTAGTCGATAATTCATTTGAGTGCTTGATAAAAGTCGGGCTATTCTCAATTAAAATCCAGATTAGGATTAAATCGATTCCAGTTTTTACTGAAGGCCCGAAATATTTGATTTGATTTGTGGGAAATCGTAATTCTTCAGTTAATTTCGGAAATTTCTTACCCAGCTGGAAATATCAGACCATCATTCAAACCGGATGCCTTATTCGAAGATATGATGGACGCCTCTATAATGGACACTTCATAGAACATTCCTACCGGCATGTCTTAGGGAGGAAGCAATTCATGCTTTTTCGTGTGCTTCCCCCTATCTTCCTTGGAAGGAACAAGGATGTATACTTCTTCGTTGGTCACTACTTTATGGAACATTTATTCAAGTTTTTCGTGTGCTCCTCCTAGTTTCCGAGGAACGAAAAAATGGAAGCAAAATGAATTAGACACCAACGCATCTTATTAAAAAGTAAATAAAAAGATTACTGTTTTGGACTTTTTACCTTATTAAAAAGAAGCTTGAAAACAATTGCTCCACCTTTCAACAAACTTCTTCCGGGATCAATTTAGAATGGAATAAAAATTGTTCAGCTTTTCATCTTTTTTTAACTAAGTTTTACTGCTTCTACAAAGGCCTTCACGTGGAAGGCTTGACCAGATATCCCGCTGGGTATAAAAAATATGTAGAATCAAGAAAATATTATGCCAATACTGTGCTATCTATATATTTGCAGATATCAGACATTTTATTTCATTCTCTAATTATTAATATATTTTTTTATTATTTTGTGGAGGTTTGATAGTTCCAATCTTCCGTAGTATCTCATAGCGTCTGTGATCGGGATGAATTTCCACCGTCTTTCAGCCACTCCATTTATGTCTATAAGTTTTTTTAAATACCCTAACCAAATCTTTAAAATCTTCTGTCGCAATTTTGTCTCGAAGTCAATTTTTTAGTTTTTTTCTTATGAGATGGAATGAAAAGTGCGTATCAATCCAAATATCTTTAATGTAATCGTACAAATTTCTTAAAGCTCCAATTTAGCTTAACTCGAGCTGACGACTATTCAATATTTTTTCATAGTAGTAAAGTTAATATGCATCGAATTCATCCCCGAAGATCTATTAAAAATTATTGCATAATCACCATTCTGCTCCTCTTCTGTTTTGTTTTGTTTTTTTGTTTTTTTTTTACCCATATTACAACCTAATTTCCTTTGACCCATTTGATTTTAACAAAATTTATTTTCACACTAATTTTTTTACCATTGTTATAGTTAACAATGTCAGCAATCCACACTCGATAATAGCCGCGCATATAAAGATGCAATTCAGTTCACCATTTCGCACTATCAACAAAATCGCTTGAATGCGATTTATCAATTTATTTATGGATATTTAAAATGCTTTTTGAATGCATTTATGCATTTAACATGGCCTTGGTTCATAAAAATAAAAATCAGAATGAGTATTATTAACCTCTCCCTCTCGCCCTCATTCCCTTCTACTATGAATGTGATTTTATGCACAATAATACTACTGGGTTATGTTCACAATCATCCAGAGAAATATATCCCATTTTCAGCATTTCTCTTACTGCTATTAAAAAGGAGTTGGGGGGGGGGTATTTAATTAATTGATTGGAAGGAGAGAAAATAAATTTAAGAGTTAAAAGCAGTTCGCTTGTGTTAGGAGAGGACTTTTAATTGCTTCCGTTTTTTTTTTGCTTTTTTTTTGTTACTTTATTCCTTGTGCCACCTCCTCCTCCTCATCCTTAGTCATCGGGATTTTATTGGAGCATCCATTTTACCTGTGAAGATTTTCAACTTTTCAAATTAAATTTTTATGAACTTGCACTAAAGAGAAGCGGCAATTTAATGGCTTTTCACAAAAACTTTTTGATTTATTACGAAAATTCTCCTAGAGTTTCTTAATAGAGTGATAATAAAATTAAAGGTTGGCTCTAGATTATATATTACTCTCTTACTTTACTTATTTACACAGCATAATCAAAAGGTTCGAACGTTGTTTGTTGTCGGGTGATTTTTTTTTTTTTTTTATTATATTTGGGTAAAAGTAGAAAATTTATTAAGTGATTTTGTACCTTTTCTTTTTTTTCATTATTAATGAAAGGATTTCAATATTTACGGTAATATTTCTTCAACAGTTGACAAGGATTATAATTAGGTACAAGAAATTAACGCTAAATTATTTTAATATTTTTTTATAAAACAGGCAGTAGAAGAAGAATCGAAACTCCATAACTAACATAGGGTTCTTAGCCTTATTTCCCTAAATTTAGTATAGATATTGACGGATAGGTTCATGATGACATAAGATTGATATTCGGTATTATTATACAACTCCAGCGCATGAGAAATTGTCATTTATAATGCAGTCGAGAGGCGCCATATAGAGCCATAAATAAGTCATTGATATTCGGTATTATTATACAACTCCAGCGCATGAGAAATTGTCATTTATAATGCAGTCGAGAGGCGCCATATAGAGCCATAAATAAGTCATTGTTAAAACTGCGGCGGCTGCTGATGCTCCTCCTTCGAGGAATTGGAAGTGAGATCCACACCCACTCGGGCAGCATGGACAAAGAATTAGCTCTCACTAGTGCGCGAGCAGAACCGTGGCATAGATAAAGATGAAGTCCTCGCAGATTGAGCAAAGGTCAATTTACTGTAAAGGTAATCTGGCTGTTTGGTTACAATTAAATTGCGAACAAGCATTACAGTTCGAAATTTTAAGGTGGGAGGCCAATTTACCGCCCAGAATAGATGTGGAATATGCAATAATATGACTGAAACGCCCTATACCAAAAGCATAACATGTGGCAGAGTTGAATGCTACATTGATCTTACGCAAGGAGTGGGAATCCATTTTTCAAAACACCTCACAGCCGTAAGTTAATAAGGGGACTACTAATGATTTCACAAACATAACACCGGTTTCAACAGGTGTAAAGGCCGCAGATTTGGATAATTTGCGTTGGGCAGAGCTCCATTACACCTTGCCTATAACACTGTTAATGTGTTCGGACCAGTTAACCAGTTACTATTAACAATTATCCCATGATTCTTTGCACGTTTGCTGTATGGAACGGCAATATTGTTAAGGATTACCTTAGAAAAGGTGAAAATATCTAATTGGGTCTTGTATACAATTCTAGCGCCAGTTTTGGCCGCGTTTAAGTGGAGCCCATTAGCCCATTTAGAGACTTTTGCAAGATCCTCATTCATTCTGTACCCAGCATTCTCTGTAAGCCCTAAAGGTGTAGATATATAGAGTTGATTGTCATCTGCATACATATGAGAATTACAGTCACGCGGAATAAGTAGAAGGTCGTTAATAAAAATTTGAAAATAATAATGGGCCGAGAATAGAACCTTGAGGCACTCCACTAAGAACGAGTAGAAAAGCAGTATCCCCACAAAACACCCTTTGTACTCGCCTGGTTAGGTATGACCCAATAAGCAGGCAGGATAAGAGACTTCAGCTTAGGTATATATTATTTGTCTAATCTGGTGAATAGGTGTTTACCAACAATTGACACTGTTGTCACAGTTGCTAGGAGCATCATTCTTGAACAGTTTTATCCAACGATAAATTATAAAAAATCATTTGAATCCATAAACGATCCACTCCAATGTAAATTTCCTGGTTATCGAAAATGAATTATATGAAAGGAAGGTTTTGTAGCTTCTTTCCGTCCCCGGTCCTCCAAATCAAGTGAAGTTTGATTAGATAATGATGTTTTTTTAGGTTTTTTCTACAGTTATCAGAAGCTTCTTGGTAGCGTAATTTATGTATATCTCTTGGAAGATAATATTAGTTTCCCCCTTCACCAGCTCTATTTTGAAATGACCCACAACAAATCACGCAGACCTCTGTTTGGTTTGACTTTTCCTTCACATATAGGTTGCATAGTAATAAGACATTTCGTCCCCCCCCCCCTACATCTCCTCCGCATTGACAAGGTCATTTCAATCATAATCTTTTCAATAATACACGTAACTAAAATATCACACTCGTTTTACATAGATGAACTTGTGTCTATGCAGGCTCAGTATATCTTACTGATTCCTCCAAAAAAACTCATTCTGATTGGTGTATGTATTACCGTAATGATGATCTAACAATTTTCCAGCAAAAATTTTCTTTTAAATCACAACTATTCTCGTATTGTTTTATCTACTCGAAATTTAATCAGAGTCTGTGGTCTGGCACAATGTAAAGAGAACTTTGTTGCTGTTGTTGTTTTATTTTAACTCTGCTTCAAAGAGTAAACCAATATCGTTATTGGCTTTAGTCCTAACAAGTCGCGCCTTGGGTTATTTGTCTTTTTGGCAGAAAGAGCTGAACTTTATAAACGAGAAAAGTCTGTAGACCATGGCCAGCAGAAATCATCTGCTCTCATTGTTTTCTCGTTGACTTTCGCAAGCTTCAATAACAACTCCTCATCAGAACTAAGCACAGACGCGCTGTTTTTTTTTTATTATTTTTTTTTTTTATTTTCAAAAAAGTTTTTTGCTTCACTTATGACAAAAAAACAAAAAAAGGATTCCTGTTGGAAATGGAAAATTGAAAGTTTTCCAATTGTTACAAGTCACAGTTATTGAACAGAAAAGTGATTGAAGGGTCTTATGGTGGGATTGAAATCATAAGATATCTTTCGTCTATGAATCAAGAAATGCTAAAAGTTTTTTTTATCCGGTAAATTGGGAAGTTTTGGGTAGCATGTGTGTGACTTTTACAAATTGTTTGTTTTCAGGGATAGAAATGAAATAATTGCATGAAAATTGATTTTGAAGCAAAATTAAGGGTTCAAGGATAAATGAAAAAGTTTCAAATTGTAGAGTAGGTATAAAAGAAGTTGAGGCATTCTGCTGACAATGTAATACGGGCAAGTTTTTAATGGAATGTTATGAATCATGAAAAAAAGAGGATACGAATTACAAAATATGTTGTAAAGAAATATTTACATTTTTATATGTGATTTATTCCCATGTCTAACGATGGATTTTACGGAGATTATTAATTGAAAATTGATAAAGGTCTCCTGAATTCTATAGTTTTTATGAGTTCATATTTTTTTCTTTGCATATTATACGTAGGTACCTACCTATTTTAAAAATTTTATCTCCAAAAGTAAAGTAAGTTTGTTTTTTGTTTAATACATATTTCCTCTCAAGATTTCATTAAAACTCGGAAACAAATTTTAAAATCTTCTTTCCGTGACACTCTAAAACTTTGTTACTATGAACACGTACATAGATACCCAACTTCAATAAGATTTCTCTCCTTCCATTATACCATTATAGAAGGTACCTACCTAACCATCTACAGCAACTCTAAAAAGCTGTTTCAAGACATACCTACACCTACCTGTATTCTCTACCTATAAGAACAATGGAAACACTATCAGTTAAGAAACCAACAATTTTCTCTCTGTAAATTCACAGGAGACATAAACTACAACCAAGAAAGGAGTCAAAGTTGCAATCTTGTTGCAAAAAAAAAAAAAAGATGAACTCCACAGGCACGACTCACTTAAGGTTAATTCATGCTTGAAAAACAAAAAACAAAAAAAACTACCGGACATGTGGCTCTATTCCCAGTGTGTAAATATTCCATAACGCCAAGAGGATAACATAATTTCATGTGATATAATCCAGTGGATTACGTAGATGATCTTATGTACACAAAAACCCGAGAGGGTGGTAAAATGTAATTTAACGAAGGTGAAAGTTGAGCAACTTTATGAAGGCGGAAACTTTCCCGGAAAAGATGGAATTTGCATACTTCAAACGCAAACGCAAAAGTCCTCCTTTGGGCCTTCTTTAATTTTGCAATTGTGGGAATAAATTACAGGATCCATTGTGTGTGTGTGTGTGTGTGTGTGTGTTTGTTTGTGTGTATGATAAAGGCGATATAATATTATTCATCGTTCCTATTTAAAAGCAAGAGAAAAGAATAGAATAGAATGGAAAAAATAGAGAGATTTAGAAGAAGTGTTTTGATTTTTTTTTTTTTAATAAAATCCCTTTCTGAAAAAGTATCGTGGCTTATGAATAGGTCAAGAAAATAATCGATAAACTCGATATGCAATTTCTGAGAGAATTTTAGACGCTTGATTGCATCAAAGAGCATAAATAAAATATGAAAATTTTTCATATCTGGGATGGGTCAAAGCTTTTTCTAGCTAATATGAATGAACCGATATACGTTAGCTTTGCACATGTACAATAATTCCTCGACCTGACTAGATGTAGGAAATTAAAAAATCAAATCAAGATTATCCTTGTCGAATCTTCTTCAAGCATTTAAAGCACATTGAGCAAAGATAATTTTAAGAAAGTTCCTTAACAAGATTCACAATTTGCAGTCATTACAAATATCAGTTTATGGCTAGAATCTGTTTTATGTGAATGTTTTGTTTTAAAATGTTCTCAGAACTGTCGATGTATCTCCGTCCGCCACCTCGTGATGTGGTCATGAGATTCATGAAGTGTGAGAAATATGATTATAAAAACTGCTGCTAAAAAGTCCAGATAACTCATTTACAACGTGCAGCAACGTGCAGCAATTTTTTTATATATTACTATACAGCAAAAGACTCCACATGTATAGTAGCTTTGCGGCAAAAACGTCACGTTTTTTAGCAATGCTGTTGGTGTAGTATGATTTTTACATGCTCCTTTAAACTTATATCCATGCTATATGTGCCGTGAAGTAATAAAAATAAAACATGATGGAAAATATTTTTAACAAGCGAAATTTCTTTTTTTGTAAAGCTGTAATTGATCTGCAAAATACAAATTCAGCTGGTCGTAATTCAAAGCAAGAAGTTGTCATATGGGATTGATATTATTATTAATTATTATTAAAAGGACGATGCAAACAGAGATTCCATTCCGCCTCTCATATAGTCACTGAGATCTTTTAGGACATTATCCGTAATTGGCCTAGGGCGTCCATTCGAACTTGAAGTCTTTAACAAAACCTATAACGTTCTTTAGGGGTCATCTTTGTATTGTAACATCCTCTGGCAATGGGTATGCATTTTCTAGATGTTTTAGCCTTATGCCCACAAGAGCTTTACAGGCGCAGTTTCGTCGTTTTCCATACAGAAGTGACTAGTCTCGCAAACGACCTTCTTTTGATTGGGTTGGGGACCCAATTTCTGGTAAATTACTAAACGCAGCTTGAAAGTTTTTTAAATTTAATAGAGTCAGGCTCTACTAAAATTAGTATTTTTACATTTTACTATATCTATTAGGATAATAAGAAGTTCGGTTAAGTAAAAGATGGCGTGAATTTAAAAAAAAATAATATTCTAAGGAATAACGGGCTAAAAATTTACTTAATTTTAATATTTACTCTTTGTTTCTCCTTCACCGCAGCAATGAATGCGCCTGTATTCTCCATGGAATGCTATTTATGCATGACTGCGCACAGTTTCCTGCAAGTCTGGTCCCACATTTATTTATTATTCCTTTTATCATCCTGTTTTTGGTGGTAGTTACCCCCCCCCCTTTTCTACCTCTCTTTTAAGGTGCCTTAACTAGAATTTTTGTTCAGAGGCTTGGTAGGTACCCTACCTATACGTTTTATTCCCGGTAAAAATATTTGACAGATTTTGCGGTGTGATTGGAAGCAATTTTCTTGTGTAAAGAAAAAACGTCTTGTCGATTATTGAAAATGCAATTTTTCAACTGAGGCGTCAATCTTGTCTAGAAGATATTCTTGCGTCTTATGTCGTATTTCAAGGAGCTCAAATTCAAATTCAAAGGGGTTTATTCAATGTATACAACAAGATGAACTTTTAAATATGTATACGAAAATAGAAAATGGTGAGGATTAAATTAAAAGGAAAATAAAAAAATAAGCTATCTTACAACTATGTGGCTTACAATAATTAATAATATAAAGATGAGCAGAGAAGGATTAAGAGAAAGAAGAGACAATGATATAGATTACCTAAAATTGTTGTCAGGATCGGACCCACCTAAAGCATTTGCGACCTCAATCAATCCCAGTGGATACTGTATAGTGAATTAATTTCCCCCTGGAAATCCTGGTTGAGCCAATCGTTCTAATGTGAGCTGTATGCTACATTTAGCTTACGCTTGCAAGCTGCGTCGAAGGAAGAGAAGATAGTGCTGCAGTAAACCAAATGAGGGACAAGCAAACCCTTGACCACTTTGAGCTGCAGACCGACTGATAATAACCTCCCTGAGAGCCATAACCTGCGGAGGCCACCATAGATTTTGCTGACTATACTACAAACTTAAGTGCAGCAGACTAATTTGCTGTTAAGGGCAACTCCAAGGATGGTAACCTTTTCGGAGAAAGGTAATATGTCATTATTCAACAGTATGGAAGGCAGCAGTTCCCTCATGTCTATAGCCCCACTATAAAAGGTTAAGCAAGTCGACTTCTTCGGGTTGAGCAAGAGCCGGTAAGATTCAGCCCAAGCGGATATTCGAGTTAGATCGCTATTAATGCGAGCAATACAGTCCTGCTGTAATACAATAGGTCTACAAAAATAGAACTGCACGTCATCAGCATATATGTACATACCTATATGCAAATTTGCATCCATTGTAACATGCGAAAGATCATTTATAAGAAAGGGGGAGGGTAAAGGACCCATAGTAGAACCTTGCAAAACTCCAGAATTGATTGGAAGGAAGTTAGATTTAACACCATCAACTAAGACTTGTTGGAAATGATTGGATGGAAATTCGCTGATCATTTTAGTTGCAGTTCTGGAGAAAAAGAATTTGTTATATAATTTGTGTAGAAGAAGTGTGTGATCAACGCTGTCGAATGCTTTGGAAAAATCAAGCAGAACTAAGATGGATAGATGATTATTATCTAGTGCGTTTCGAATATCTGTAGTGACTTGTAATCTGAGGGACATGTCATTGCGCTCGAAAAAATTAATTATTTGCGAAGCCATCATCCTCCCCAATACTTTCCCAGGAAGCATAGTATACTTATAGGACGAAAATCGCTTGGATCTTGAGTTGATACTGTTAAAAATGTACAAACGTCCAGCTTCTTGTGCAGAGATGACAGATCAAATCATCATTTTTTATATGGTACTTTACTGTCCATAGATCGCAATTTGTATAAAAACCCCCCGCAGTATGCCTGCTGATAAATTGCACTTTGTCGAAAAGAATTTCGAAGGAGGGCTTTCATTACTCGAGCACTATTATGGAAATGTACTCAAGTTACAAACCAAATGGAAGTATAAAACTTTGGTGGGATACAAAATGTATCGTTTTGAAGGACACCTATGACGATGATGATTAACAATTTTTTCCATTGCTAATCGTTGAAGCTTTCTAATGGCGCCTCTCTTTAATTTCGTTTTGCAGTTTTAGCTGAAAAAATTTTTGGAATTTTTACTCATTTTTGACTTTTTTTTTCAAACATCATTCAAATTATTTTTTCATACTGAATTTAAGATGCTGAAAGCTTACATTTTCAAATGACTTACATATATATCCAAATGCAATCCTCACCAAGTGTTTGTTCACATTTTTTTAAGGATATGTATACAGAAAAAAAGAACCATTCGTGACTGCGGGGAAATTGGTTTACAAAAAGTACCGCAGGATTGATCAACAACAAATCGAGTATAATTGATTGATTTAACACTTGGTGGAATTGCCTTGATACATTTTTTTTTTCAAAAACGCTTGTTTCTAGTTCCACAATTTTTATTTTTTATTAATTATTCGTTTGTTAAACAAACAAAGTTGACGCGTTTTGCCTTCTTAGGACATCCTCAGAGCTACTATATCAATTCTGTGAAATTAAATAAGCCTACCACTGGCTAAGCAAAACATTTAATTGACACAGGACATAAGTGCAAGGTAGAAAATTTAGAATTGATGCATAGATTGCGCGACGGACATGTATTAGATAAAAATACGAAATTTATGAAATCAAAAAATCCAAAATTGATGGCGGGATCTTACTGAACGATCGGATAGACTTTACTAATAAATGTCCACTTTTTGAGTCAAATTTAATGAAATTGTAATTGTGTGCTTTGTTCTTTATTTATTTATTCATTTATTTCGTTACATTATCCCATACATATCTGTTGTTAATTTGTTATGATCCCTTATGGCACTTGCAATATGCAGCTGATCGTTTTCGAAGTTTGCACATAGTTAATAGCTCTGAGGATGCCCTAAGAAAACGAAACGTGTAAACTTTGTTTGTTTAACAAACGAATAATTAATAAAAAATAAAAATTGTCGAACTAGACACAAGTGTTTTTGAAAAAATGTTAAATCGAGTATATATATTGACTTTTTGAGTTTTATTTTTGTAAATTTTTTATTAATATATTTTTTGCCAATATTCTAATTCGGCCTGTACCAATGAGACATTTTTAAACTGACCTCTTTTACCGCCCCGGCTATGACTTACTAAATATACATATAGTAAATAGTTCTTTTATTTGCCTTCATTATTTGTTATTATTCTTTATTATTAATTTGTATCTTTTTCTTCTAGTAATGTCTTGTTCAACATTATGGCAGTTGTAGTAAAGGCCTGTCTGCTGACTATCACTAAAATTTAACAATTAATAAATAACTTCAAATAACACCTCTACGAAGAAGTTGCCTGATTTGTACTATAGACCATTAACAAAACATCATAGGATCTCTATAAAATAGGTAAGTAACGAACCAAATTTCAATTTACATTATATAAATTTTTGCATGCGATAACACATGAAAGCTATGAGCCTCTTTGGCCGATTTTGTGGATATCTACATAGATTTAAAATTTTTATAAAATATCTTATAACAAAAAAGGCTGAAATTGAAAAGACAGATATAAAAATTTAGTGTGATTTAATCTAGAATTACAAACTGTTTAAAAATCAAAATATTTTTTTCTACCTAACCTACTTAACCTAACATATCCAGTGGCGTAGTAGCAAGGATGGGGCGGCTGGGGCGGGCCGCCTGGGACACCACAATAAGGGGGCACTAAGTTTTTTTGTAGATAAAATGATTGCATTATCGCATGTTTTGATGAATTAAAAATGTTTGTTCGCAAATCATTGTGAGTAGCAGTTAGGGTAACTCAATTTCAATAACTGATTCTATGGTTCTAATATCATATAGCCATAGTAGGCTTGTGGATTCACAATGCTGAGCTCGTAGTAATGAAGTTAGAAAGTTACAATTTCTGACTTTGTAACACTAGTAATGAAGATTTAGCTTAGTGGTGGTAGAACTAAATTCTCAATTTCCTACTTTATGTTTCAGTGATGAAATTTCTGGTGAATATCAGTAGGTACTAAAGTATTGCAGATTATTCTATCCGAAAGGTTTGCTGCTTGTACAAACCATTCACTTAACCTTGCTGGCATTCATGCGGCGAATGCTGAAGTCAACTCATTACTGTCTTCAGGACACGAGATCGACTATTCGCTTTCTTTTCTTCTTCAACTCACCGTTGGGATGTTTTGATGAACATAACTGGTTCGAATTTGAAGCGCCTGGTTAAAACGAGATTTAGCGCCAGATGAGATATAGTAAAAATGGTCAAAACGAACTTCTCAAAAATGTTGAAGGTTTTGGAGCAACTTTCAGGAAGGAACGCGAACGTAAATACCAGGACTGATGTCGCCTCGCTTTTTATGGTCATGTTATCATTCTCTTTCCTCAGTTTTCTTGGATTTTAGGCACAAATTTGAGTCGAGATGAATAACGTCCAAACTTGCAAACGCGAGGCTTCAACTTAAGCAAAATTGTGCTCAGAGACTAAAAGCGCTGTAAAATTACCTGACGGAGAGTCGAGAGGTAATTTCGCAAAGCAGTGTAGATTTAGCTGAAGAGAATTGTAAGCAGCTTGGCATTACAACGCAACCTCAGCATGTAACATTCGGAGAAAGCAGAAGATGCCTAGCGAAAAGATAAAGGGTTTACTTTTAAGGATCAGCTACATTGCGACATACTCTCTTCATTTGATCATATCAACCAGGAAGTAAAAACACAATTCCAACAGCTGTATGAACTCACAAGCCATTTCGACTTCCTGACTTCAAGCAATTTTTTGGATCTCTGAATCAGCATCGATTTTAACAAAGCTGAATGATATTTTAAATTCGTAAAGGATTAGTTTCTACTGGAACACACAAGGCTGTTTTACTTCATTGAAGCTTCTCCAAAATCTGAACACTTTGAATTAATTACTGAATGTGGAAGAGCCCATACAGCTTTTGCGCTTCATTCAAGAGTTCCTCCTAGCTTTTTGAGTCCTGAATATCGTCGTTATGCTACAAAGCCTCTTTATTATGACCATCATCGTCGCGACTTGCAAGAGAAGTTTCTCCAAGTTGAAACTTATAAAGAATTATCTACGGTCAACGATGAGGGTGATTCTAGATTGAATAAATGGCGATTTTGTATGAAAGAGCTCAACGACTTTGTTAGTTAGAAAGTTCGTAAAACAGTTTTGTGAACATTCTTAACTTTATCCTTTATGCCTATGTCAAAATACAGATTTTAGTTAATTAAATTTTTTCACTCCAGTTCTTGTGTTGAAATTTTGTGTGGCACGATAAAAATTAGGGCAGCATTTTTACGATCCGCTTTAAGTTCCAAAAGCCCTTGCTACGCCACTGAACATGGCTTATACTTAACTTATAGTTGCTATTAAGATTTATGCACGTCAATTATATAAATAAAACTTTATGAATTCACAAATTCGATTCGGTTTTACCATTAACTTTTCTCTGGATCTAGGTAGTTACAAAAATCTATGCAATAATGATATCGACGACATTGTCTATATTAAAAATTTCTTGCTACAAAACGCATGCGTTGTTCGATCATTTAAATTTTCCCCGCCTCTAATAAACAGGTCAGAAAGGCATAAGTAAGTTTTCTTTTAAGTCCTACTATCCTACTAATTAAGACTTTCTTTAATATTAAATCAGTATTTTACTTCCTGTAAAATTCCAGTCATCTAACTTTAAGGCATTACCTCAAAAGTCCTGAGCCAGAATGAAATGAAATGGAATGAGATCAAATGCCTTAATATGTCGAGGATATCTACTAAAATTTAACCAAATCAGTGATGTCAATACCTACATAAATGTAAGTTTATGCTCTTAAAGTAAGCTTCCTAAAAATTGGGCATAACATTATTTATGAGCTTTTAAAGGAGAGGAGGAAATGGGATCAAAATTGAAATATTAGCGCAAAACACGGGTGCTAACTGGAAAATCATCTTTGGTATTTGAATTGATAACTGAACTATATTTGGTGAGTAATAGCCTCAAAGTAAACTATCAGCGCTTAGCACAATGCGCCGCCTTGGCCTCCATTCTTGGGATCCCCGTCCCCCTGTCTTTCGAGAAAAAATTATCAGCGTAAAAATGATGCTATACCTACTTAAAAGTAATTTGTTTGGAAGTTTTGAAGTTTTTGTTTGTGAGTTTTGAGCTCAAATTGGAGATATTACAAGTGCAGTGGCTTTAATTTTTTTTTCTTTTTTGCAAAAAAAAATCTCTGCAAATTACTAAAGATATTATCAGAAGAATGTGAGCATTTACCTAAGCCCAATTTGGAAACCTTTGCTCAGGAAAACTTAAATTTTTTTCAAATCAAGTAATGCCGGTCATGTTGGGAATTAAGTCTAAAAGCAAAAATTTCAATAAAGTCTCCGCAAATCTGTAGAAATTGTGTTGATCCACATTTCAGCAAACAAAAAACTCTTCTAAGCCACTTTGAATTGGTCAACAACGTACCTACCTATCTACCTAAGTACTTACCTACCTATATTAAGCTGTTTCCATCTAACTTTAGATAGCACACACAGATTCATAAGAGAGCACCTCTCTATATGAACAAGTGTGCATTCAATGCATGCCACACCAAAGGAAAAATATGTCACGCTTTTATCATTTTTGCAGTTTGGTAAATATAGTGTGTGTGTATGTGATCGCTCGTAATTCCTTAAAATCTAACGCTGACAGGACACTAAAAAGTCAAAAGGAAAAACCTATATGGACAGGGGGGATATAGAAAAGCAATCTGCTGAAATTGCTGAAAACTTTCCGACCAAATAGGTATGTGTGGCAAATTTTCGGTGGTTTAGTGGAAACTGTTTTTTGAGAGTGCATTTCAAATTCAGTCGAAATGATTTGCTTTTTTGGCTTTTTGGGCTATTTATTTGTGGGCACCTAATGATGCTAATTTTTATACCTTTTTGGCATTGCTTGAAAATATGAAAGGAGTTTGATAACAAAACAAAAAAAAATAACAGATTACTCATAGATAAGGCAAAAATTCAATAAAACTTTTTTATGGAAAGCAATTGAAAGAAACTTGAAAACACAAATAAATTAAGTTTTTGAGAAATGATTTGTGTAACAGGAAAAATACTGATCCAGACGTATCTCAGTTCTGCGCAGTTGACTTTCTCGATATGCTTCTTCGGGATACAACCCCTGTAATTAATTAACTAAATTATTAGTTAGATGTTAAATGTCGAGCGCTCGAATCATATCATCAGAGGGAGTTGAAGAACGTTCTCTCATAAAAAATCAACTGCTATAGAATCGCCAAACTTGGATTTGAAATTCAACTGATTTAACAGTGATGATCCTTGATTTTTATAGAGACAAGATTCAGAGTAAATGAATCATGACAACTTCCATATACTCTTTAAATGACGGTTTGATGAAGTTCTTAGAGAGGTAAATTTGATTATGGAACTCAGTGAAATCAGATTACATAATGCGAGAGAGCATATTTGGACAGATGAAGAAACCTAGTTATATGGTTTTCCATCAATACAGGAACGATGTGGGTATGATAATCACCAAGGAAGTCAAGTCTTAAATCTTATTATCCTCGTATGAGAGAGAGCAGAGTAATAATTAGGCCTGATAGAGAGCTAGAATTGGAAATACATATGACCGTTATTCTGTGTTACGCTTCTATAGAAGAACCAGATGATGAATGAATGAGGGATGAATTTTATACGCAACTTAATGACGTATTTAATTCTATCCCCAGACGAGATACATCTATTCATCCTATATTGAAGAGTGATATAAAATAAAAAATTGGCCCCAACAACAGCGACCTTAAGGATGTCATTGGAAAATAGAACGTGAGCCAACAGTATATAAGCGACATTTTCATTAATTCATCAGTTCACGTCAACTTTTCATTGTTAGGACATTTTTTCTAATATAAGAAGATACAGAAAAAGGTGCCTGGATATCACAACGAGTGGACGAACTAGGAATCATATGGGTCATAGCCTCCTTCTAAAGGCAACCCCTAAAAAATGTCTTATTTTATCGAGCAGGTGGTGACTCCGGTAACTTTTCATCATTTTCAATTATGGAATACGTAGGTAGGCTCAAGGCAATATTAATAAAATTAGAATGTTTTACCTGAAAGCTGTTAAGTATGAAATACAGTTCATATGTATTGCACCGATTATAAACTTGTATGCGTCATATATATGTACTAAATATCCACCTCCCAAAAGACAATATTCCGATACTGTTCCTTTTGATAGGAAATCCAAAAGGGTGCGAATATCGCATTTTGACGAGAATCGTTTGAACCCAAGTCCCGCATGAGCTTTAGAATGGAAAAAATTCTTTCCTACAAGGCTATATATATAGGTCCTAAATTCAAAGAAGATTAAAAGGACTTGAATATAATCGTGAAAATCTCCCAACCAAACTCTCTAAAATCGAGTAAACGAAGCTAGTAATGACACGTACTACGCATGCATATTCATTCCAATTTTTGCCTAATAAAATTTTATAAATTATTATACTTCCATACACACCGCACACATGCATTATAGACATATAAAACTAGCCTTCCCACCACCTATAAAAATCTCATAGCAAAATTATTCCGAGGGTAGGTAATTTATGAGTACGCAATTTAAGACACTTACTTGCTCTCTAAAATACATCAAAGCTCTTCATTCTTCTGCATTTATCAGTAGACTAGACAAGAGCAAGACATCTCATGACCGTGAATTTTGTATCTTTAAGCAGTAGATAGGTAGGTACCCCTTACTTATGTGTGCCAGCAGCATTCCACAAAATGCGCATGGCTCATGTACCAACAAATGATAAAATGTTTGATCACAACATTGTCAGAAGCACCAAATTGAACGAGCTGAATAAATTCAGGAACAAAATGAATTTTGTTCATTTCATTCATCGCTGAAAATTTATAAAAAGTTCCTGAATACGGAGAAAAAATTTCTCCGCAAACATAAAAAGCTTTTTTTCTCTACTTTACCTAGTTGAATAAAGAATTTTACACGGGAAAGGAGAGGATAGAGACGACTTTCTTTTTCTTCTTCTTCTATTTATATATATATATATTTTTATGTTTTGTCTTGTCTTGTCTTGTCTTATCGCAGTAACATAAAAATATCTTAAGAAAGACATCTTTCAAAGAGTCTTAACACAAATATGTATAAATTTATACGGAAATTGCTGTAACTTTAAGGTTAAAGTCCTTCCGCACCCCGAAAAGGAGCAATTCAAAAAGAGGTTGTCGGATATTTTCTTGAAAGTGTTATTTGCCTTGTTTTTCCTATCTCCTTCAATTAACGCTTACGCCTGTTCGGCCCCAAAAGCCCAACGGGGCATTCTGCTGGGGTACCTAACATTACATTGAAATGGCAAAACGTTTTTAATTTTTAATTAGAAAGGGTTTCCGAATAATTACTAAGCTTTCCAGTTAGTTGCTCAAATAAAATGTTTCAAGTTTGTATTTCGGAAAAGATGAAAGATGATGCTCATTTGAAATTATTGAACATCTCAGAATATTTTGGACTTCGAAGCTATCGAATGGAAAACAATTAAAACATTCATTAAAATGTTTCCTTCCTTAAATTTAAGGATGATATTTAGTTTTTTTTTTTATCAATAATTGTCTTTGAATCTTAGTGGACTTCTATATACATAATATTAGCGAAATTATTTTTTTATAATTTTTATATAGAAGTTGACGGTTGTTTGATATCATGTTTGCGATGCTGGAATGCTACCCGTGAGGTGAGTAAATTCTACTCACTTTCTACCTGAAGGCTAAACTGCTCTTCATGACATATGGCCACAGCGTACCCACTTCGCAAGTGAATTGCCGGAAGCGTCATATTAGTTTAAGGGGGGGGGGGACCTTCGTAGCAGGTCAGCCCTCTCACTTCGCATGGTCCTCATTGACCGGGAACCCACTATAAGACTGAAGGTGTGGTATAAAATCCATTCATAAGAAAAACTGTACAAAATATGATTACTTTCATTTCTAATTATCCTGCGGGAATCTTGTTTTTTTTCATTTTTCTGTTACTGTATTCCGCTAAAATATTTCAACTCTTTTATTTATAATATTTTCATGTGTGAGTAATATTTACTCAGGGATACCAATAAACGAATATTAAAATGGGTTAGCATTCCAGGGTTAAACACAAAAAAAATGTAAGGATTATTTTAAGGATAACAACATCAAAATCTTTGGCTCTGCATGCTAGCTGGTACTCGATCAGCTTCTAGTGCGTTCAAAAACTTAAGTGGTGAGAAATTTTAACTTAACTCTAATGACATCTAAATCTTGCCAGAAAATTAAAAAAGTAAAAAATTTAAAATTAATTAATTAATTAAAAATTGATACTGTGGGCCTAACCTAGAAGGGAATCATAGAACTAACAATTGATATTAGGACAAAATTTGAATTACGAAATTCTTAGTGATGTCAATGGTGGTGTCGTCAAATAAGTCCATTTCAGTCATTTGTAATAAACCCATTTCTATATATAAACTAAGCCAAGAAGTAATTTTATCCGAACAACACTGGTTTATGGAGCTCTACACTGAGACCGACCTTATGTAGTGTACATATACCTAAAAAATAAAGCTTCAACTCTAATGTAAAAACGGTCGTACAACTACAAACCATGGTTAATAAATTTTTATACAATTTTTAAAAATTAATAACACTCAAAGCAGATAGGATTTTTGTTGAGAATCAGACCAAGGCCAGAATTGACGAAAAAATACCAATTAGAAATTAGAAAAAAAAAATCTCAAGTCCGCATAATTTAACGCAATCAAAATGAATATTTGCTTGCAATACAGAATACAATTCAAGACAAGAAGTGCAGTTTTCATAAATTCATACATCTAAAAACACTAGTGGACCAATTTGCCATCTTGCCTATAAAAATATCCAAAGCTACGTACGTATTCACAAAAATCAGTTTCTCTAACCAAAAGGTTTCTTTCTTATGACGTTCACAAAACAAAAAAACTTAATAACGAGCAGACGCAATATGAAAATTATGATATGACATTCAAGCTACTTTTATATCAGCAGTGAATCAAGAGAATTTTATTTTGTTCTGTTGTTTTCCCTGAAAATTAATAATTAATAATTTCCCTAAATTTGTTATACTTGCTATACTTTTTTTTCACATCATTCAATTTGTTAGGAATTAATTGTTTTTATGGAAAATATAAATTGGTCCCCGTGGTCGTGGTCTGTTTGAAATAAAAATTTTTCTCCTCTTAATAAGCGTCAATGTGTATGTATGCAAGTCGTCCTTCATATAGGTTACCAGTAAAATAATTGCAAGAAATTTATAGCCAATCTACATGGGAATGGCACCATACAACTCTACATCGAAAATGGGTGGTGGAATTTGCTATATAAGTTGACCTGTGGAATAGTTAATTATATTAATTGGATATAACAGTGTTGATTTATAAAACACAAAACTCACTAAATTACAGCCAAATTTCACACATTATTATTAAGCTTACAAAAACAACACAAATAAAATTAATAGGCGTCATGACGACTTCTTTTTTCTTTTTCGCTTATTGGATTCCGGAGGTTATGGACATTACCTAAAACTTTATCTAAAAATAATGACAGAAACGACACCATTGAAAAAAGTATCATTTATATTACCCAATTTGCATTCTTTCCAAGGTTGTTTATTTACATTTTATACCACTCTAGACCCGAAATTCCTTATGAAAAATATAAAAAAGGGCATTCGCGGCCCCAGCATAAATATTCTCACGGAAATAAATTTTAAAAAAAATCATTGCTATAGACTGAGTAAATGACTTGTGCGTTTTCGTTTGTATTATTATTGCTTTGGAAAATAATAATAATATTTTGTTTTTTTTTTTAATTTGGTTAGGCTCTTTTATTTACGGCTCTTTTAAATATTTCTTATAATTAAGGCTAAATTAAGGACTAAAAGAAGGCACTAACTAATCTAAACAATTACAAACGTATAGCATAAGTCAATAGGGACAACAAGATAAACTAAACACTGACATTCAAAGGCACAAAAAAGAACAAACTAATACAAGATTTTCAAAAGAGACAATATATACGGGGATACGAAGATTTTGAAAAGTGCCTAAAAGATGAAACAAAAAAGTAAAAATTTTAACTTGTCATTATTTTGCCAATAGGGTAAGTGACAGTTCCAAGGAGTTCCAAATTTCCAAAATAATTTAATAAAAGCTAATTTCCTATAAGAGCGAATTTTCAAAAAAAAAATTTTGCAATTTAACACCGAGACCAAAACCGAATTTAAAATGACATTTACGCGATACCGTTATAGATTCCCGCGAGAACAACCTGTAGTATCATAGACCTCTACAAACTGCCCTCATCATCCCTACAGCTGAGCATCTCTATTGGTTTATTGAATTCAGAACAAAAAAAATCCTTATGCTGTCCTAGCTAAAAACCTACGACCCTGGCATCGAGGCCGACTGTCGTGGTTAACAAACAAAATCTAAGAAAAACTAAAAAAAAAAAACAATATTACTAGAAAAATTTGAAAAAAAATAATAATAATAAAGAATATAATATTCAAATTACTTAACAATCAAAGCAAATGCAAAGGCATACAGTTAATTCCCAGCATAGCAGTTAAATTCATTGATTAGAAAAGACCTACAGATATTTCCATTCTTTAGTGACAAAAAAGAAAAGGATCATTGAAATTATTTCTGCCATTTAAAGATTCAATTACCTCAAGGTCACTTAACAAACTTTTACCGTAAACTCGAATACGAAACTCGGGCAAAAAATTGGATATCTACCCAGAAAGTGGAGTAAGTCCTCCTCCCCGTTCCAGCTGCACAACGAGCATAAGCTCCCTCCCTCTCTCCTCCATGGGTGGCCATTTAACTCAACCAAGCCTCCTCTAAATCTCATTATAGTATTTATTTTTTTAACAGAAAAGATAATTACTGGTGGAAAAATAGTGTTGTAGCTTGTCATATAGCTCATACCGAACAATGGGTCTTGCCTTATCCACAGCCTTACCTCTAATCCATGACTCTTCCCTTTACTGTAGTAAACGTTTCTCTTTCAAAATTTTGAATAATGTTGTGTTTCTCGGAGATGTCTTGCAAAGCTACATATAAACCAAAATATATTTTTTTCTATTACCTTATAAACTAGCTGGCGAGGGAGTCTTTCACTGTTGTATTTAAACAGCAACCTGCTTAAGTAGTCAAAGTGACGTACAATGGAGTGCAGTCTCTAAGGTCAGCATATAGTTTGGAGTTTGCTAAGGTAACCGTAGCATTTTTTTTTTAAAAGAAGCGAAGAATCTTTTCTATGGTGTCATACTGTTGGTAGCCCCATACCTGCGTCCCATAGCATAAAACTGATCGTTGCACAGCGTAAAATAATTTAAGCTTATTAAAGTGCTTTGTATCATTATTTCTAAGAAAATGTTTCCAAGTCAAGTTGATGCAAGGTTTTGCAGATTCAAGACGATGTTTCAAATTTTCTGTTAGGAAAAGCTTATAGTTAGAATAATTCCCAAATAAGTATATTCTTTGACTGCTTATATCGTCATAAGTCCAGTTTTCAGGTCTTGTTCTTGCACCTGTTCCACGCTGAAAACCAATAACTTTAGATTTCTCCAAGTTCATAACTAGATTCCATAACTTGCAATATTCTTCAATCTAATTAATCATTCTTTGGAGGTTAGCTGGGTTATCCGAAAGAACAACAATGCAATGTCATCTTTATACATAAAATAGTTTTAATTTTAATTTCTTCAATTACAATTCCGGTTTCCAGAGAATCATTAAGATCGTTTATGAAAAGTGCAAACAAAGGAACGGACCCAGAACACAACCTTGTTTGACGCCAGAATTTGTAGGGAAACTTTTAGAGAGCACATCCCCATTCCAGACTTAAGATTCCAGAGTACTCTCTTATAATTTAATTTTGCTCAAGTTATGAGAGATATGTTGCAGGCAAGTTTTTACTATAACTCTGGCAACACTTAAGGTGAACTAATCGTGTTGGATTTTTATAAAAGATAATAAATGAGGGATGTTTTCTATGAGAACCGGATCATCTGTTGGCATAGTTACTTTTATGACTTTGAAAACAAATGAATTTTCTGACGAAAAAAATGCTTCGGCAACAAATATTTCCATTAGGTATGTGTGAACGTTTTCAAAATCAAGTTACACTGAATGACAGCCTGTAATCTTACAAGTAAAACACAAGAAAAAGGATCGTCCTGTGAGCAACCCGAACTGAGTTACAGTCAAAAAGGTGACTTAAGGTTCAAAATTTCGATATAAACGAAAATCGCTTATAACTTCGAAAATAGTGCGAACTAGAAAAAATGTTATATAACACTTTCGATCGCAAATAGGCTGTACTTTCGACCCTTAAAACTTTTTACCATCTCGACGGGACACCCTGTATATAGGAAAGATTACCGATTTTGAGAATGACTCTGGTACTATATATTCGATTGTAGCAGTGTAAGAGTTCAATTAGGAAATTATCTGGTGAATTTTTATAAAATTTGTAAGATACCCTATCAATACCAGGTGCCTTGTTATCTGTTAATTTGCTAAGAACATTTCGAAGCTTGTAATGGTCGGAATCACGATCGAGCTCAAGATATTCTACAAAGGGAGCTGCATAAATTGAATACTAGCAACATATGCATCTGCATTTATTTCCATTACTATCACCTAATCTGTACTAAAGGTTGGTTCTCAAATATTTTTTGCAATTTGATTTAGCCAAACAAATTGGCCAAAACTCAGAAAATCAAATATTTTCTTTTTTAATCCTCAACTAAATATATTGAAAAATGTCAATTCTCCTGAAAGCAGTAGATATTTGTGCTAAAATAAAAATCCTGAAAATTTTTGTCAAGAGCGCTTCAACTATAACTGTATACAAGCTTGGAATCAATCAACTCTTACATATTTAGATAAAAAAGAATTGTTAAGTTTTCAGGGAGAGAAAATTTTGTTGAAAAGTTCCATGCATGGCCCAACAATTTGAAATATCTTACATCACATGAGTTTTAGTTGAGCACCTACCTACCTATACCTGTATCTACCTACTTACCTATACCTGTGTACCAGCATTGAACAATTTTTCAACTTAAATTTGCCAGATATGAGCCAAACCGAACTCCGAACCCTATGAGAAGATGTTTATATAAAAAAATGCACTCGCAATCGCAGACTCCTTAAGAAATCGATTGGAAATTTTGTATTTGTTATATATGAAATTACTGCCCCCCCCTCCCCCCTCCGCGACTTGCAGTCCAATTCCCTCTTAAGATTTTATCAAAGAATAATAAATATTGGAAGTACTTTGGCAAGAAATCAATATTTGAATCATGATTTAACGTTGGTAGACACGGAAAACCAAAGCTGCTTTTCTCCTCTCTTCGAGAAATGTCAGGCCGACGACTCCCAGGTTGAAAAAAAAAAACAAAAAAAAAACACCATCTTTTCGGCAGTCTCAGTTTTTCCCACGGTTTACTTCAGATTTTTTTTTTTGTCAGAAACACATCTTTACTTGAATGTCGCCTATTCTTTGGACCTCAAGAGGAAGGAATCCTCCTACCCAGAGTATACACCGGAGAGATTTATGCATAGTAAATCATGAAAAGGGAGAAAATATTTTTCTACAATTTGTACAACAGGGCGCCTACACAATTCAAGTTCTAGTAGTGTAGGTCTAGGTAAATGTTTTTGCGGCTGACAAGAATTCTGTTTTTGCTTAGCAGCATACCAGTTCCGAATCTATACCCTAACCAGAAGTGCTGTTGACATCAATTAATTGTTATTCTTCCTTTCGATATCCTTTCACAATCGTTTTTCCTATGGCTATAAGACGACATTCTCACTCAAGCTGATAAATAATCCAATTGATAGCGATTAATTTATAGAAGAGGAAAGCCACCGTTACACATGAAGTGGGTTTTCGATTGAACGTGGATTGGTCCACGATAGTATCTGATCTGAAGAGCTAAAGAAAAAATATTACTAGATTTCGGGTATATATGGAGACTGTCATCCTGGCATTCTCCTTAGACTTGCAACAAATGAACTAAAAGTATAGAACTGCATTATATAGAAAATCGACTCTATGTTGCCACCGCATCGCATCAGAAGGCGACCCACTCCTCCTGCTTCTTTGTACTTAACTACTTGAAATGTCTTTGGACTTATCTCGAAAGGATTCAATATCAATTCTCCAATTCTCATATAACGAAATTCACTGAAATACCCGCAATCCATTGTATGTGTGTGTATTTTTTTTTTTTTTTGGAATTCGGTAATTCTATTTTCTTCAATATTCTTAAGGCACTCATGCAATGTCATTTTCTTCTCCGACAACGTCGTCGTTGCCGTCACACAAAAAAGGACGATTTTTGGATGAAATTCACTTTGCCAAGAAGTGCGCTCTAAGAAACGGCAACAAAAGAAAAGTAGCGCGTCAAAGGACATTCTGATGGTAGAACGAGTGGAACAATGTCAAAGTGTATATAGAATCTGGTTTAGGATCAAGGAAATGACAGAGGATTAGCATTAAGGATGGCATATGACATTAGTACAGTTATAAATAGCTCATGTAGTAGTATAGGTATAAGATGGTGAGCTTACCGAACCATAAACAACTGATATCACCAAAAATTGGATTTTATCTTTGGTATATTACGGAAGTGTCCTGTTTGACAAAAAAACATTTAGTCAAGTGGAGTTTTATCTGAGACCATATAAGTCTTCTATTTCAACAGCAAAACTTTGGTGACACTTGTTGCATACACAAGTTTCGCATAAAAGTAATATTTATGTTACAGAAGAAAAAATAAAAACAAGCAAAGCTTGACCAAAAGATTCTTTTCTAGGTTGGTTTTCTCACAGGATGGAAAACTAGAAGTTGAAGAAATGCTTTGGGGAGGGTCTTCAAAGGCTGTGTAATTATGGGTGTTGTACATGGAAGTTTTACTTTTTTATTCTGTTTTGGGTTTGTTGTTGAAAGAACATTGAAAATGTATTGCTGCTTTTGCGAAAAACTAAATAGTTTTTATGTTTCGTACGTGAAAATTCCAAAGAAATCTGTTTACTTTGACTACAAATGAAATATTGGCTTACATTAATTTGAAGAGAACTAAGACTTCAAATAAAAGACTGCAATTAGAAGGCAATAGGCTGAGCTTAAAAAAAAAACAATTATTTTTGATACCCTTTCAAATGCAATTGACTACAATTTCTATAAGGAAATTAAGTGGATCATTTTCTCTACTATTCTGGGTATAAAACTCTAGCGAGATCTCAGTGTAAAGAAAAATGCGAATTTCCACTGCCAATATCAAAAGTTAGCGTTGAAGTGACCAAATGACAAACGAAGAACTTTGGAGATGAGATCAAGCTTAAGGAGCCCAGTCACGTATGTTGGCCAACTCGAGTAGGACAACGATGTTGTCACGCAGATTTGACCGTGATATGACACGCAGTATGTCAACCGGTTAGAAGAAAATCAAATTAGTTTGATGTTTAGTGGCGTGGCTACGTGTTTTTAACAACATATTGAACCGTGTATGGCGATGTTTGTCACGCATTCATCATTCTTGAGTGAACTCTAGTTCTAGCAGCTCCTGATATCTGTTCCAGTTCTAATGTTGGACAGCATGTTTGACAGTGTGTGAAGAAAAAGCTTTCATGTGTGGCACACCAAGTTGGACAACGTGTTCGCCATGTGTGGGCCGCTTTATATAAAAATTATTATTCCCATGTATATGTAGGTATGTATATCTATGATTCTTCTAGATCTCCCGATAATTTCGGAATTTTCAATGTGATATACCAATACTGAACTTCTATAACCAATTCATGCCTCCATGCATCAAAAAACTCTGCAACAAAATTAGTAGTAAATAAATTTTGCACCATTCTTTCCAAGGCAAAATCTATAGAATATCACTACCACTACCATTCAATCCCTTCGTAGATTGGGAGCTATTTATTTGTCCGACAGAATTACAATCTTTTTCCACCCCAAAATAGATTATTTTTATTGATCTTTTGTAGGCCAAATCTCACGTATGATCAGTGAAGCTCTTAAGGCATTTTTATATCCATTATTGATCGATGTGTTGCGTCGGTACCAAACTAGAGTCCTCCCTTTTCAAAATAGATTTCTCGATCATTATATAGTTGTTAAAAAATCAAACTTTGTCAGTAATATCAGATTTTTTCAAGTACATCTCTCTCTAAAATTCTCGGGGGAATCTTCAGATGACCAATTATGTGTGTATCGCTCTTGACTTGCAATTACAATTCCACGATTTTCACTATTATAAGTAAAATAAGCATATACTAAATATTCAAAGTAATGGTGATCTCCTGAAATTATAGTATGGTCAAGTTCTATAGATCGACTTTAATTTTTTTATGTTCAGTAGAATTTTCTAGACGTAAAGTTCCCAGATCTGTTCATTGAGCACATGTTGTAGCATTTTTCTGGAGTCCATTTAGATTAGATTTAGATTTGTGAAGGGGTTTACAGGTGTTAGACTCACATTCACTGTGACCTGAAAGATCTATTGTTAGGAGTCCCTGCGTCCAATTTATACCCTTTCTGGCTTTAGACTATTAATAAAGCTAAGAACTATTCCACCACATATAACAGTTTGGTGTAGGAGCAATGCTTGGCAATCTTTGAGCAAGTACAACTTAAGTCTCATGAGCATCCTGACAGTAGCGACAGAAGGATGAAGTCTCAACCAAGCCCATTTCTTGTTTAAATTGGGATTCATTTAAATTATTAAGTTTTGCCCAGGAAGAAGACTCCCAGATGTTGACTCATTGGAGCTAACGTGTTGTCTCCTTTTACCACTGACACCAGTTTTCTAGGACTGGCTGGGCCGTTTTCATAACCACCAGATAAAAGCAAAAAAAATCCACTGGTGGCTTCTTCTCAATTTCTTTCTCCATTGTTTCTTATAGAAAAATTATAAGGCTAATCAAGTGAATCTTATCCCCAACCAAATTGATGGCTTAGTTGTTTTTTCCTCTGTGGTAATAAAAACCATCTAATTAAATGTGAGAAATTCATGTTCATGTTGGGAATGAGGATCTTTCATATTCTGGAACTAAGAAAAAATTTTAAGAATTTTCAGAAGTATACCTCCGCGCGATGTCTACTTGTTTCAGTGCTTGATCTTTTTGCATAAATATATTTTACTCCTCTGCACTCTGGTGTCAGAAAAATAAATTTTCTTAGCCAGCAATGAGGAATCTAGGGGTTGTAGTGCATAGTCGTCAACTAACTCATCATAGACTTCTGTTTTAAGATTTTTGTGAAGTATTATTTTTACCTTTATGTAGCTATGTATACCTACATGTGATCTATATATGACACTGAGCAACAACATCAAATTTTTCAAGTGTGATAAGGCCGTGATAGAATCGATGTAGGTAGATATTAATTATAAAGAAGAACCGTAATGATGTAGGTAAGTTGGTACCTACCTACCTACTACCATTTTCAAGAAATTAAATAAGAGCATAAGTTATCAAATCGCAAAACATATGAATGTTAGACGTCGGGTCTACATATTATTTTGCAATTATCAAGCTACTGATAATGACCTAAAGACTATACTCCATGAAAAACTCGGCTAGATATACCTAAGTCATCTGAAGAACTAAGCAATTCGATTTCTAGGAAAATTCCAAACATGAAATTGCAGCCATATGCAAAATACGGTGAGGATAATTAAGTCTTTCTAAATCGCGCATACCTGCCTATACTAGCATAACGTGATTCCTTCTGAACATTGGCTTGTTGGCCAAAATATTTCCACAATAATGATCTCCAGATAAAATGCATATTAAAAACCTAATTAAACAGCAAAATCCTCTCACTTTGACTTGCCTTATGATTAAAAAATAAAAAGTTTTAAAAATTTCATAAAGTTGTTTTATTTGCAAAAATGTCCTCCTACCTACCTACCTACCAACCAGATTAATTTAAAATTCAAAAATTCCCACAAAATAGGATTTTCCCATTAGAACTCAAGTATTTTTCATATGGAAGCAAACAAAAACGAATAAAATAAATTTTGTGTGCATGTAGTGATGATTATCTTCTTTTTGCTATGTCACAAATTTATAAATTTAACGAAAGTAAACTATTAATCTGATCTATTCTTTCTAATGCAATTTGCTGAATATCAATATCTCTGCTCTCTTCATTATCAGTTTACGAAAGATCGGATAAAGAGAAATGAAGAAGAGAAATATTAACTAACACTACTAAATCAATCTGTCATGTCAATTTCCGCCATTTTATTTCTTTAAAAAATTGTTTAATAATTAAATTTTTCTATGAAATTATTTGTTTTATTGACGATTTTCTTTTCTTTTATATTTCCAGGCTAACAAATGCTGATTTACTGATACTTTTTATGGATAAAACAAATAAATATTGTCAATGAAAATAATAATAAAACATATTTTTCATAACAAAAACAATCAGAAATTGTGTTTTTATTTACATTTTTAATCCCTCCTCCTATTTTTACACAAAATATACTACATGTAAGCATTTAAAAATGGAGTCTGCTCAATACATTCACAGATCTGTCCATGTTTCGTTAAAAAAATTTGTGTTTTTTTTTCCATTTGGGCGAAAAAATTTCAGAATATCGGCTTGCTACGGTTTCTGATTCCCTGGTGTAAATCTGAAAATTTTGTATGAAATCGACCGAAATGAAGCTCGATCCGCCCGCCCAAATTCAGAATTTTTTGCAGAATATTGCCTTGCTACCGTTTCTGATTCCCTGGTGTAGTAAAATCTGAAAATTTTGCATGAAATCGACCGAAATGAAGCTCGACCAGCCCGCCTAAATTCAGAATTTTTTGAAGCAAATTTGCTTGCTACGGTTCATGAGACCCGGGTGTAAATCAGAAATTTTATTTTATCGTGCCGCACTAATAAACTTAACGAAAGATTGTACACAAACCGAATCGAATGCACATCAAGCCCAATTTAGCAATTTCCTGATCCCAAAAAAAAGGGAAATTTTTCTAAAACTTGAATTTAGTGAAAAGTAAAGAGTTTTCCTTCAGTTTTTCATGAAAAATGGTCCATTTTCGTACTCTTTTTTTCCTAAATTATAGTACGAAGTTGCCTGAGAGTAAAAGACCGGAGGAAAAGGGAAAAATGAGAATTTTTACAATATTTTTTTTTATAAATTTCTTTTAATAACAATATCACTAGCTAATATTACATTTTAGAATCTAATTTAATTCTATTTTAATTTTTCGCTGAACTGGTCATCGATCTGTTGTGAATACATCTAAGAATGTCCGCCATCATCTATCTGATTTTAGCTGAATCTTCCTCTTGACATCAGATGAGTTTTGGGCTAAAATGATAAAAAGAGAAAATTTAATTTTAATTTCAATGATAAACAAATTAGTTACAAGTAAATTAAATTTTATAATTGATTGCAAAAACTGCATGTACATATGTATGCAAACTATGGTAGATCAGTGAGCTTGCATTATTTACGTAGCCCGTTAAATTGGAGCCCTAACATTTAAACCTTGACTCTCAGTTCCATAGCTAAGCAAATAATCGACTGGAACCAAGCCAAGGATAGTGCCAGAAACTACTAGATCATAGGATATTAGGCAACAGGGACTCAAGTGAACCTTTGATAGCGATACAAGTGGCGGGCGTATAAAAAACAGATTGCCTCCTTAATCCTTCTAAGACTTTTTTTGTTAATGTAGACACACTCTACACATATAGTAAATAGGGAAATTTTTTTACAATGGATAAGGATGAATGTTGAGACTAGAATCAAAGCTAGTTAGACTTGTAAAGGCTACTTTTGTCTAAATATCATAAGCTTCACGATTCCTACAAATGTGCGCCTACATCTGCTTTAAAAGAGATGTTAGACATATGCATATGCACTAGAAAAGCAACTATATTCCGTCACAGATTCTTGAAGAGATTAATCCTTTGACTAGAATGTCCATGTCCATGTTATGATATATCAGCAGAGTTGTAATTTGGCAATCTACCTACTCTCTAAGAACATTTTTTATTGAAATTCTTATTTCTCGCGTAAATGGGACTTGCAGGTGACTTCTCATGTTACTTTTATGAAAGTCACAATGAAGTCCTGAAGGAGTTATTGGACTGAAGCAAGCCATCAGATATATTCTGTAATTATAAACAACAGAGGGTCATCACACTGGGTACTGAACATCAAAGTCTGTATAATGAAAAGGAAAAGATTGATATTATATAGTCAGCCTATAGTCAAAACATGACCCCCACCCAAGGCGAGACTACTTGTGTAGGTAAAAGGAACCAAAGCCAAGGATGATTCTTCAATTAATCAATTTCCTTAAATTTCTCATAGAATATGGAACTAGTTGAAGGAAATTAGCTGAATCTTGGAAAAACAAAAATACAATTGTAATTGAAGCGAAGTTAAGCTAAAACCAATTTTAACAGCTCTACACCCAAGGAAATAAAAAAAAATGCGAATCTACCTAAAAGGTAAAACTATGTAGGTAGGCATAAACCGATCATTCAGGTAAATGAAGCTCTGAATGCAATTTAAGAAGTTCCAAAAATGCTTGAAAATAAATATACATACCTACTCCGTTTTATAAAAAATTAAATAAGAGGACTCGTGCTTTGAAACGAAAGTTAAAATTCAAATTCTGAATAGGAATTTACCCAAGGGGTTGGTTTTAGTACCTACATGCAGGTAAGAAGATTTCCAAAAAAAAAAAAAAGCTTTAAACAATCTGGCAGTTTGTCACAGAAACCAGGCTCGTAATGTCCAAGGAAGAAAATGCTTGTGAAGATCATTTTCTAAGAGCGTTTCTGGAAACAAAATGGGCACAATCTGAGGAAGCCGCAAGCCCTTTAAAAATATTCAGAGCGTCCTTGTTCGATATTGATTAAAATTATTAGAGGACTTCTCCATCATATCGCCCAACAAAAAAAAAAAAAACAAAAAAACACTTTTCCAGTAACAATGAAGAGAGAAAGACTAGAATGGATAAAAAATGGACCATCACAGATTGGAAAAAATTTATTTTTTCCGATGAATGGGAATTTATTGAACTATGCGAGAGTAGAAGGTGAAGAAAGAAATGATCAAGTTAGTGAAGGGCAAATTTTTCAGGACGATACGACTCCATATAATCGTACTCACTCTATTCCAGTATATCTCATGATAATAACATGATTTTAGCTAGAACATTCTCAATTACACTGAATAAATCTTTGGAAATAATTAAAAGTACTTAGTACCTACCCATATCGCGATTTATACCGATGATAAGAGAGAGAGAGAGAAGGTTACCTACACGTTTTAAGTAGGTTAGGTGTGAACTTTTTTATTGCCAGGGGTAGGTATAGGTAGATATGTATATCATGCTGTAACCTCTCAGGTTCGAACTCAAATCTATAGAGCCATAAGATTACACTAGCGTCTTTACGTTCCGAAAATAGTGAGCTGTACCTGAGTAGGAGCGGAAATTTTTAAAAAAAATATGTATTTTGACGCAGTTTGAGAAAAAAATTGCCAGTTGAAAGTAAAAAAGAAAACTCTAGGGCCGAGCTTTTTCCAAGCATAAAATATTTTTAATCTCCTCTAAAATGCTCCAGATACAGAGCAAGAATATAACCCTAATTCAGAAATATACACGAAATTTAAGATTTTCCGTAAAACTTTTGTTTAATGGTTTTAGGGTTTTCAAAAAATCTGTTGTTTTTTTGCTAGATAACTTGTTACAATATTTTAAGCTTTTAACAATTACAAAATTTAAATTATCTGCGAAGTTATAACAATTAGAAGTGAGCGCGGCAGGGAGTACATAGCTGTTTTGTTTTTTCTTTTGCGTTTTTCCTCGAAACTACGTTTTTCAATTCTTTATAAGATTATCTCAAGATGTAGCATAGGATTTTTTGGATTGGATGCGCGCCGCGTTCATTTTTTCTAAGTTTTTAAAACTTGAAATTTCGATAAAAATCAGTTTTTTTTCTTCAAACGGCTGATGTCATTTCTACATAATATATTTTTGCTACATCTTAGCTATTGGGTGGGTGCCTTTCCAAATAAGAAAAAAAAAGTATTTTCCTGATAGAGAAAAATATATTACCATCAGCAAGGATTTTCACATACGATCTTACTTGTCGACTCATATCTATTTTTTAATATTTTTTATTAACCCTATTATTATTATTCAAATATAATAAATGATACGCGCATAAACAGAAAAGTCATAGTTGTATTTTATTTTGGGTTAAGTACGGTTTGAGGGGGTGGTTATTTTTTTGCGATTTTTTTAGCACTTTTTGTTAATTGGATAATTTTTAGCCTAGATATATGATGGCGATGGATTTGAACACTTGTACACACATCTAATGTAAAACGTCTCAAGAAAGTTTTCTGAATCGGTAAAAAAAAAGTGTACCTAAGGATAGTACCCAACGAGACCTTTAATTTGATATGCAATATGCCATTTAGAAACCAACCTCAACCGAGGGTTTCTACCGCCCAATAGTAAAAAGAAAATTCTTCCGCGAATTTTAGCTGGCAATTATCTAATGAGAACAGTGAAACCCGTTTTCCGATCGGAATTAACCCTACCTAGATAGTGAAGCATTAAAAAAGTGAGAAAAAATGAAGAACGCTATTAGTTTTTTTTTTAATTAGGAAATATACTGCACCCCGCGGGGGGTAAAATTTTGATCTAGTACATTTTTGAAAATCTAGTACTGAGAAGAAGTTTGAGTTTTCACACCCCTATACTGGGAGGCTTAAAAATTGGTGGAAATTAAAAAAAAAACTCCCCTTCACACTCGAACAAGTCGAAATACCTAGTACTACACTTGTCCTTCCAGGCAATTTTCGAGAAATTGTTTGGAAACTAACTCAATTAGACCGGTATCTTCCGAGCTTACCCCTGCAACGTTTTTTGCATATGTACCTACTTATAATGGGAGGACATTTGCAAACTTTGACCCCCTCCATTTTTATAGTTATATAACTAAAACTTTGATGAAGATGAGAGAGATCAGATTTAATTTGTAATTTGTTAAAAGAATAACTGAAGCTAGATTTTGTCCTTATGTTATGAATTGAAAATTATTTGCGGAGCTCTCGAGTGCAAAAGGTTTTTTTTTTTTTTAAATTACTAATAAAACTGATATGTATGTATATGTGTAAAATAAATATTATTATTTTTATACCAAATTTTCCGAGAGCCAATGTGGTGTAATCCCTTAAAGCTTTAGAATTTATTGAAACAAAAAGTTTCCCTATATTTCGGATGTAAATTCTTGCGTCAACAGATGTCCACTTATTGTTCACTAAGTCTACTTAAGTTTCCTTAAGTCCTTGTTTTAATTGGCTTTATAAGGAGATATACTTATTATAAATGAGCAAAAAATTTAGCATAGCATTTATTTTCGGGCATTTCGAATGCTCCGGTCTGGAGAGTTTACTTTAAATCGGATGAAATTTTGCTTAAGATGGAGTTTAAAATGTTACGATCCAAATGGAGTTTTATTTTCAGAGCAATACATCCAAAAGCTCCTATTGAGATTTATTTATATTTTTTTATTTTTTTTATTATTATTATTAAGGGAATACTCTATTATGCAAAATACAACATAACAGGAAGGCGATAGTGAAAGGAATAAGGGAACGTCAGGAAGGTGGCGGAGGTGCTGATGTATGTCACCCTTAAACTTCTGGGAGATTTTATGCCGGAAAAAAGACAAAAGATGGTGGACTGTTCCACATTCGCACAGTTCAAGATAAAAAAGCATCACGGTATTTTATGATAAGTTATTGCCAAATCGCCAATAAGCTTGAAGGCTCTCTATTCGACAATATCGAAAGAAGCCAAGGCTATGCGACCATTATTCCTGAGACCCAGATATGGAAATTGTATTCCATTCTAGGTCTGATGTGGGATTTGTAGAGGAGCGCTAGATTCGATGGGCTAAAATATTTCTTACACCTTTTCAGAAATCCAAGACATTTCGATGCTTCTTTGGCAACAGAGAAGATGTGATCTCTCCAGCTTAACTTACTGGAAATATTAATGCCAAGAATGCATAAAGAAGGTGGTGTATCGTAAATCAGTGCTCCGTCAAAGGAAACGGGAGTGAATAAATTATGATCTTGTTTTAATGAAATGAGACAGCTTTGGGACTTGGATGCATTGAATTTGACGCGACTCGCTTTGTCCAAGCGAAGATATTGGCAAGATCGTTCAATGATCTAATCATGCAATCTCGCTCGACAGATTTGGAATTCTCTTTGGAGTTCGCTATAGTGTCAAAGGAGTAAACGAAATGAAGATTACTGTCATCGGAAAAAATATGAATTGGATTGCAAGTAAAGGAAAATAGATCGTTAATTAATGAAAATTAAGAAGAGAGATGTAGAGATAACAGTGCCTTAGGGCACACCGGTAAGGTTCTGAAACGCTATTTAGTAAAACCCGTATTAGACAACCAGATAAAAAACTTTCAGTCCATAATAGAAAAGCAGGTGAGATTTTGGTGGATGCCAGACTCTATCAAAGGCCTTTTAAATAACTAAGGGCCACGAGTTTAGATTTTGAATGGTTTTACCGGAATTCGTCTTGGTTTCAGAAGTATAAAGAATGCAGAATTATTATAGTCGATATCAACGTAAGGATAAACACACAATGTATTCTTCTTACCCATCTATGGACTGTGGATGTTAATAGTTATCTGAAATAGTTTTTTTTCTTCTAGAAAGAGACGATGGAAATTTTCTATTAGAAAATTCAACTATCTACAACGAAGAATAAATGGATATTTTCCAGTTCTACTTCTTTGGTCTTAGACTTGCTGGATAAAAATAAAAAACCCCCCACAGAAATGTGTCTACGAGTACGCTGAGCAGTAAATCGTACAACGGATTAGGATTTTGAGCCATAAGCATAACTAAAAATTTTACATAATTTTAACATGAATCGAAATGAGAGAGAGCACACATCTATTTATATTATTCCTCCAACTCAACTTTGAATTTTATCTGTGAAATTTTTATAACTCAAAAGCTTTTAGGAATAAGAAAAAATCATTTTCAAATATAAGTAAAAAAATTAACAGTAGAAAACATAGCTAATCAGGAAGGGAATTGTAATGATTTTACTTAAAGTAGCCAGCAATGTGTTTAGTGAATATAATTAATAAAAAGAGTTGGTCCTAAAATTGAGGCCTCTGGCACTCCGAAAATTTATGGTTTATAGGAAACATATTTTTTATTTTTATTTATTTAAAAAAGAAAATTCAACTCAATGCTGGCATTCTATAATTGCAGATAGTTAAAAGTTTCATTACATACTGAAAAGACACGTCTGGGCATCAGCTCTAGCTTAACAAATATTCAGAGTTCTTGACCATTCCTCCCGCCCAAAATCAACGTAAAAAAGAGAAAATAATTTTCAGATTTCCTTTGTGATCAAATCATGTCATAAAATTGACTGCGAATGAATGAAAGTCTTTTGTTATAAAACAAACCCATAAAAAACATGAAAACTGTTATCAAAAGTTGTAAAATCATCAAATAAATAGTTCTAAACTTTAATTAAGTCCTATTTCAGCAAAGTGTAGCGAAATTCACCAAGTGCAAAATGTAATTGTATCTCTCTCTGTCTGTCTATTATGAATATAAAACTTCCGTTATATTTATAGGTATATACCGATATGAGTGAAGGAAACATTCCTGAATTAAAGGGGAGCTGAAACGTAGTAGGTAGGTAGAGCTTCCGCATTCTAATTCGCCTCGTCTTATTTAATTGTAACACAACACACAACTTCTGTATACCAATCAGAAGTAACGATAACGTCGAGGAAACTTGTTTCTCCAGATATAAACAATTTCGTTAATTGCATCTTGTTTGCATTAAACAATGACTGGAAAGAGTTTTAATAACAACTGCTTGAAAGTTTCACTAGTATACTTATGTACATCTCTCTCGCCCTTCTCCTGCAACAAACTGCCGACGACTCTGAATCCTTAGGAGTCCCAAGAGTTCGCCCAAAGACATACATATCAGAATTCAAAACAGAAAAACCTCTAGATTCTCTCTATAAATTAAAACAGTTAAGGAGGAGCAGAACTTGTTTGCTGTTTGTCGGAAATGCATTTAAGTTGGGAAAATTCGTTTTTCTTTCGCCAACATCATCACCACACCACCACATACTACTACCGCTGCTGCTGCTGCTGCTGCTCTTCCCGAATTTCAATGGTGGATGATTTTTATTTTTTTAGTTTTTGGTTTGTTTGTTTTTTCCCCCACTCTTGGTGGTGTGGTTTAACAGATAGAAATATACTTAGTATAGTAGGAAGAGTCCTTTAGGGTTCAGCAGTAAAATCATAGGATTATACCTATAGGAGGAGGAGGAGAAGATGGGATGATGGTACAAAAAATTCCCGGCATTTCTTCTCCTCTATGGACTTCATAAGAAAGAATTGGACGTGCACAGTTTAGCGAGAAAATAAATCGTTTTGCATTTAAGTTTAATTAAAAGAAATTTTCTCTTGTATCCCCATTTGTCTTGTGCATCACTCCTCAAGATCTCCAGATAAATTGTGCTGCGCTCTGTGAGAGGAGAGACACGTTTTGATTTTTTCTTTTTTTTTCTTTTCTTTTTTCCTTTAATTTATTTTGGTCACAAAATTTCGACTTGAAGGTTTTGTAGCAAAAAATAAACACCTTGTAACAATGAAAAACATGTTAAAGAAGGGGGAAGATCTATTAAAACCGTCGCGCCCTCTGTAATCTAATGTTAGGAATTAGAAAAGATTATGTTGGAGGTGAAAAACAAATATCTCTATGTAATTTTTTAAATATCGAAGGAAAATTTCCCTGACTCTATAGAAAGTGTAGTATAGCCAATATAAGAGAGGATTAACTAACAGTAGTGGTGCCTCTAAAGGATGATGCCTCCATAATTACCTCCCGCGCAAAAACTAACCAGGTCCGGCTACGATAATCCGAAATATACATATGATCTAGTCATAAGAGTTAAGGGCGCGAGCACAATTGAAATATTTCTAATAGATCTAATGCAAAACGACCTAATTATTAGTTCATAATTGATGCTAACAGATGGGTCTGTCTTCAAGTTAATTCTAACAAAATATTGGAAAAAAATAAACTTAGCCGTCCTAGAAGCATCCTGAACTGGAATCGAAAAAAAAATATTTAAGTACCAGCGGAGTTAGAAGAGTTTCTTGGAACTCTCAGTTAACAAGAAAGTTAAAGCGTCTTTCTTGTCGGATGTTTCCCGGTGTTCATTCAAACCAATGATGATTTGTAAAAATAGCTACAATTCTTTTGTCTGGGAGACATCTACCAGAGATAACTTAATACTCCGAAGTATTAAGCTATCTCTGCATCTACCCATAATCGCACTTTATACTACAACACCTCTTTCCCATTAAATCTATGTCTAAAGAAAGAGGCTGTTCAGAGTGCTATCTAAGACTGAAAAGAGAAAATCTGATTACTTGGAATTCGTTGAAAAAATCCTACAAGAATCAGTGATTAACTCCATCTTAGATGTTACCATTCAAAGTGGTTTGAACAGATCTTTGGCTATGGTACTCTAGTGATCCACTATTTGAAAAAGACTCTGTGAAATGGATCCAAAATGGAAGGTAAGGCAATTTTACATTGGGAAACATCAAGTTCAAGCTCTTCTTTTTTGATTATCCAAAATGCCACCTTTTAGAATAAGTGAAACTTTGAGGATAGAGTCAAATCTGCGTACTGGCAAAATAGGGCTGAAGTAATAGCGCGATATGTTTATAGGGGAAAAGTTGAATGTAAGAAGAGGCCATTCACTATTTGATTGAAAATTAAATTCAATCAATAATACCGGATTGTCACTCGTCATTTAGAAATTCCTTTTAGTGCAAGGAGATAATATTATTTTCTGATTATCCCTGCATGAAGTATAAAAAATTATTGCCATCCTTAATGTGAAGAGATGTTAAATAAGGGCTTATATCAAAAACTTAATGCTTATCACTTAAGGGATAGGAGACATGGCTGCTCAAAAGACTACATAATCAGAAAGGGTGTTAGGTGGGGAAGTGTGATTTTTCAGATATCCTAAAACTGTAAACACCTTCTAGAATCTTTCAAGCAATTGTCAAGCAATGTATTTATTTAGTCAAAACGGTTGATTTAAATATGTACTTTTATGTACTTTAATTAGATTCAGTCCACTTTCATTTCCATTTCCTATATTATTTCAGAAACCTTTATTAATTAAAATACTTTTAAAGAAATGGATCCACTATTGAACCTTGCGGTACCTCATACTTAAGTGATCAAACGACTGACACATCACCGTTTGACAATATCATTTAGGTGCCGTACAATAAGTGAGTTTTCAGTAGGTAGATCCTATTGGAGATAGATAAAGAGACTATTCCAGAAGGAGGATCAATCAAATATGTACATGAAATGATCATTACGGCTCATCAGATTTAAACATTTTATTTTAAAAAAACGTCTGCTCGGTGATAAATCAAAAAATCCCGAAGTCCTGAGTATACTTTCAAACAGAATCCAAATAATATCATGTCTATAAAAAATGTGACAGATAAAATGGGTTGCTCAAAGTATTTTGCGCAAAAAGGATAAACAGTTAAAATCTTATAAAGTTCAAAAGTTCGTTCCAGATCAGTTTGAAAAACAAAAAACACTCCAGAACGCCAGAACACCCACGCGAAAACGTCACGACTAAATGCTAACAAAAAATGAATAATGGATGACGAAATTTACGTTAAGGCGGACATCGAACAGATTAAAAAGTTTTTATGTTGCTAAAGGAAAAAGGGAAAGTAAAGAGGAATTTTAAGGAGCAACACCAAAAACAAAAAATAAAAAATTTCAAAGCAGTATGTGGCGTAGCAAGCAATTTATTCCTGTGGTCTTAAAAGTATAGGGAATAATCAACCAGAAAGAGTAAAATTATTTTTTTCTTTCGTGGCATGGTAAGAAATCCACACGTTTTTTTAGCAAGTGCTCATTATTGGAAAGACACCTTGTGCGGTGGAAAGGAAAATAATGTGAATTTACTAGTATACCCAAGGAGCTCAACACTCCCAATTGTCCAGAACTTAATCAGACCCGTTGAGCGTTATTGGGATATTTGCAAACGATTGCTGAAAAATAAACGAACTACAGCGATAAATAAAAAACATTTTAAAAAAACAAATATATGGAGAAAACACACAAATGAAAAGACTGCAAAGCTTAAGGAGAGTAAACGATTTTTTATTTTTTTTTAATAATAATTAATTAGTTCTTCAAAATTAATGTTTTTTTTTATTTTTTTTATTTTTTAATCGGTAACTTTTTTTCATGGACAGTTACATTTTTGTTGGTCGATTGGTGCAAGATACTTTAAAAGTGCCATTTTAACCCTTTGAGAACTATGTGTTCATGGGTTCTCACGCAGCCATTCAATTTGGGCTATGAACGCATATATGGGCTCTCGGAATCTGAGCTATGAACGCATATTTCAATTTAAAAAATAGAATTTTGTTCATGTTATTATTGCTTAATAAAATAAATGGTTCTGTTAAGGTGTTTGCATTTACTCTTCTATTTATTTCAGTATCAACATATTTTGCAATAAAATTTCAGTCAACCCAGCATGCGCTTCGTCGTTAAAAGTAGGTAGCCCAGCGTGTGATTCGTAGTAAAAAGTAGGCGGTCCACACCGTACGCTTAACTTCACATAACTCAGCGCTCAAAGGGTTATTACTACAATTGGCTCTTACAACGTAGTTAAGTGTATTTAGATAGTTCAGCGGTCCAGAAAAAATTAAGAAAATGGGAAATTGATTGGACACACATATTTAGAAGTAGAAGGACATAGACAAAAAACTATTCACCCGGTATTGATATGGAGTCCCTAGGAGTGAAAAAAATCAAGGGAGACCAAGAACAAAGTACAATATATGGAGAAGAACGGTTAATAAATAAAAATAAATTAAAGTGAAAAACCTGGGTATCAGTCAAAACAGCAGCCCAGAAAAGAGTCAGGTGGAGAGGAGGCTGTGCATCAGTCATATACTCCCAAGAGGAAAGAAATCTTCTTAAGAAAGAAAAAAAACATCATCTGATTTTAATGTCACTTATCTCCTTCAGGACTGAGATTTGCCGAATATAACATACCTACTTAAGCGAAAGGAACAAAGCTAACCTGCAGACGTATCTATGTCAGACAGCCAAGATACTGAACACAGTCTATGGGACGAATACCTACAAGAAAGATGTCAATTGCTCTCCATTATATCAGAAAAAGGAAATTTATCATGGAAATATTATCGAAAAGGTGTTAAAAAAGCTTCCATATCCCAATCGTTTTTTTTTTAACACTGATGGCAGACGTATACAAAATAACCATCATCATAATAAATATTTCGCAACTATCAATGACCTTTTGAATTCAATTCTACCAAACCTCAGAAATATTTCAAAAATGTTTTGAAATTATATATTCAAAAATAAAAAAAAAATAAAAAAAACTTTCCAATCGAACACAAACATTTTAAATAAATAAAAACAAATATCATCCGCATCGGCGGCGGTGGGCACGCAACCATAAAAAAGCCTTTTTTCAGCTCTTCTTGAGACTTGAGAAAACTTTTTCATTTACTGTGCCTAATTGAATCCCATTTTGTTGGATGAAGCTTGGTTAAAGGAAATATGAGCGTCGAAGAACAACTTTTCAACAAGTTTTTCCGCTTTGAAAAGATAATGGTGTCGTTGAAAAACGACCGGCGACATATACGACAAAACTTAGAATGAAGATGGTTTTCTTTACGTTTAGATGGCATGGCGGGACATGGCAGGTAGATTCAACTTTAATAAAAATTTACTTGAAAGGCAGCAGGTATTTTCCGGTTTATTTGTCGGGCGAGAGGTTGTTTAATAAATGCATGGAGGCTGTTGCTTTTGCTGCTACTACTTGAAACATTGTTAATTAACAGCAGAAATATTTCGATATCTCATCCCTCATTCAATTTCTTTTACTTTATGAAATTATGTAAATTTCTGTATATTTGGAAAAGTGAATTGTTACGGCGTGAATTACATTTTTTTTTACAGGACTTTTTTTTCTTTCTAGAAATCAATTTTACTGATGAGCAAGAGTTTTTTAACGAACCTTGTAAAGTTTTGTAAATTTTTATCATGTCCTGTCAGAAAATAATAATGAAGAAATTTTTATAGTTCTGCATGGAATTTATGAGTTCAGGTCTCAGATTTGGAATGATTTATTTTTATTTATTTTCCACTAATTTCGATAATTTTTCTTTCTACATGCAAATTGTGAAACGATTACTGCCATTCTCTTAATATACAGTCAAAAATGATAATGGGGAACTAGTGACCAATTACTAAAAATATCCCGAATCGTTTCTTTTATTAGAGTTAAGATATTAGAGGTTTTCTGTCTACAATAGCCATTTTGGAAGTTATGATTGTAGCTTTTAAGGTCCTACGTTACCAAAAGTTTTCGATAATCCTGAAAGACCAATTCAATAGCCTTTGTCTAACATTTGTCGGTATAATTTTTTAGTAAATTAGATCACCTCTTGCTATACAAATAGAGAATTTTATACGAAAATGTTTTCCCTCACACATAATTGGATTCAATATGGACCTTTCTAGACAATATTTGAGTCACTTTTTAATTTATACTTGAATTTACACGTAGAGAAAATTAAGGCAGCTCATATCTAGTCCAATTGAGGCAACCTTAAAATTTTGAATCAACTCATCTTCTTTTTAGCTAGCAGCAGAGCACAAATCTAGAAAATATCTATCCTGCACCACTAGCTGCACAGCAATCCACAAAAATTAGTACAGATACAAAGCGAAATACTAACTTTAAAAAATATAAACCGAAATAAATCAAAAATCCTCTAAAAATATTTAAAAACTGGACCAAAAAAAGTTTTAATAAATTCCTTTGGAACTGTTACGAACCAGCTTTTATTTTGGAAATTGAAAATATTCAAAGACATAAAAGCAATTTGCCTTTCCTCTGCAGTAACAAAGAATTTTTCGTGTGTCCACCTTGCAAAAAAAACACAAACCGACAAACACACATTGGAAATGAATCAAATAAGAACCTGCAAAAGGATACGAGAAATAAATTGCACTAACTCTGGTCGCTAAGTTTTCCTATTTCTATAGTAAAAGGTCGCTAAGTTTTCCTATTTCTATAGTAAAAGGAATGCACGTTCTGAATAGATCATAGGTACAGGGTGGAGGGGGGCAGGGCGAGAGAGATATGATTTTAAACTGGTTTCAAAGAATCTTCTAGGGTCGAACGAAGAATTTAATATGTGCAATCTGCGAGGAAATGAAAAAATTCCTGCAAAGCATTCTTTTCCATTTATAAGTGAACACGTTTGGAATTTATATCTCAGATTTAAATAGGCCTTAAAGTTTTAAAACAGATCTCACTTAGTTCTGTGAATGTCCCGTGGAAGGAAATTAAGGAAATTAATTTTGAGACGTGTGGGGAAGTGTTTTTATATAGTTCTACATGTAGAAAAGTGTCGATTTAGTGTTAAGTGAACCTGTCAGTTTTGGTCAACAGAATACACCTTGAGTGGATGTGAATTTTCTCTATCATTATTATTTCGATTTTAAAGAATGAAAAAATCATCAAGTCTTGCCGTAAAAATGAAACTAGGTACAGTATAATCTGCTTATAATGGTCTTCCAGGGACCATTGTAATTGGTGCACTATAACCGAGTGTCTATCTCATGAGAACCTGCAGGAAAAAATGCGTGGAAAAATTAAAAAACAATCTTACTTATGCCAACACTTGTCCTTTTAATCAAAAGTTAATAAAATTCAATAACATTAATTTTCAAAAAGGTCAGTTTTTTTGTCTGAACTTGTCTATTTTTAAAGTATTTATTTTGTATTAATTTTGCTCGCGATTGCATCATCTTATTTTGCATCACGCGGATGTGTGGGATTTCCCGAACAACTCCGCTTATAATATACAAGAACAAGGATTTTTCAGTCCAATATAAACGAAAGTCTATTATAAGCGAGTCCATCATAACCAAGGATTTTACATGTATTTCAGCCGGGACTTGGAGAACTCGTCTATTATAGACGAATTTCCATTACAAGCGAGTTCACTATAGGTGGACTCGTCTGTATATAGTTTTCATATATACTTATAGTCGGAAAAATTACTTGGAACGGATGAATCAAAAGGTATCGAAAAATGTTTGCCTGCATTGTTGACACTTTAATATAATTTAGGAAATAAAAAAATCCCACTGGACCAGATCTGAGCTACAGGATCCGTAAATTACAATACAATTTATTTGGATAATGTACAAAGATTACATGATCTTAAAAGTACAAAGTGCAATGATGTAATAACAGGAAGTTTTTAAGTATTTAGTACTTTTTCCACTTTACACCCTGTCCCTTTCTTGATATACACGCTGTCAAGGTGAGATTCATCTCAGATGATAGCAAATTGTCTCAGCTTTCTAGTGAATGCTCTATCAGCCTTCCTGTCACTTTTCGTTGGAAGTTGTAGGCTGTTTAATTTACTTGGAAAATATTATTTCTTTATAATTACTTCATTTTTCAGAATGCATTGTGGGGCAAGGATGAGTTACTCATTAATTTAAACTAAAGTAAAAATTTGAATATTGATTTGTGACTCAGAGGTTACTTGAAATAATGTGGATAATAAGATTGAGTCCGTTAACAGGGTCGTATATTTTCGAACTTTTGACCAAACAAACACTTTGTAAACCTGGAAGAATTTATTTCGAAATTCGAGTCTAGTAACACCTTGCTGAACGTAGGAAGGTTAGCAACGTAGACTTTAGTGTAAACAGAAAAACAAAATTGATTATTCTAATGTCAACCGGTTATTCAGTAACACTGCAGAAAAATTTTGAAAAAAAAAACAAATAATCAGGATCAAGAATAATAACAACATTAAATAAACAAAAATCCCAAGAAGATCTCATAACTGTCGAGCCGATATTTATTTAATGACTTCCAAAATAAAATCCTTTTCAGAGTCCACGTTTTCTAAGGCCTCTTACAACGGGTTGACGATCCGCTGCGGAAACAGTGGATTCCTCCCACAACTGCCGCATCAGCAGTGTTTATAAGACCACCATATCGACATAAGGTCGACTTGGTCCAGACTACCATAAGCAAGTTCTGCAAACAACACCAGCGTTGTTATTCCTCCTGCAGCAACCATCAAGACGACATAGGTAGGCTTGATCTCAGCGTACGTTCAGACTGTCATCGGAAAAGTCCGGGCTTGAAAGATCACTTGCCCAAGAGAAAGACCTTTGCAACAGCTCCCAGTCTCTCCAAGCAGACTCGCACCAACCACCGCACTCTTTTACGTTCAGAAGTTGATCACTACCCGTAATCTAGCTGCATCCAGGATGCATCTCTACCTACATCACAGTTCAAGACATCAACTCCCAGTGTTAAAACACGCTTTCAAGATGTCACTGCTAAGTAGAGTGTCAAGGCGTTGCAGCTAAAGCCAGCAGTTTCCTGCATTAATTAAGCGAGTATCTTGACGCCGGAGTTGTCGTTCCAGACATTGGTTTCCAGCTTCAGGCAGACGTTCAAGTTGACACAGTTTTCTTTTCCTAAAGACAGATTATTGTGGACGTAGTTTCCCAACAAGACTTGGCATTACGCCAAAGAGAGATGGACCATTTATCAATTGTAATAGAACATCTCATAAATGATGAAAAAAGTGAATAACATACCCAAATATGACATTAGTAAATAAAAAAAAAACGAATATATCTCAGGGCAATACTCTCGGAAGATATAGAGACAGATACGGGGGCATAGTGAAGAATTACGATTTCCAACAAATAAAATAAAATATTTCGGGCCTTCAGTAAAAACTGGAATCGATTTAATCCTAATCTGGATTTTAATTGAGAATAGCCCGACTTTTATCAAGCACTCAAATGAATTATCGACTAAAGGATTTATTCTTTCAAAGCAGGATAGGACAGTGTAATAAGTACTTACCCATTTGTATGAAATAATGCAAGGGCTGGGAAGTTTGTAACTATCGTAAGTAGGTATCTACTCAGAAAAAGTAGTTAGGGTGAGAAGCTAAGGATCTACAGAATACGAATTCTTTTGTATCGAAATTAGGGTTTGAATTTGAAACGTGATCGGTTAATGGGGACAAAATTAAGAAAAATATATGTCTGGAATGGGCCCGTTAAACTAATCAATATTAAAATACTTTCCTCAAGAGAAGTATAGGTAGGTAAATAGTAATACAAGACAACCTCGACTGCGATGAGTTAACATCTTTAAACTTTTCAAACGATGGTAAAAAAATTAAAACTGAAATACTGCGACACCTAAACGGATCCCGATCTTGTAGTTATGCAAATTTCTTAGGAATCCTCAAATATAGAACCCATCAAAAATATATTTTTATCCAGACTGATCATAATTCCATTTTAAAATCTTCTAATTTTTAACCCAAAATATTATTTTGAAATACAAAAATGGATTCTCAAATTATCGGATCATGAATAAAAATTTCGAAAATTTTGTTATTAATTTTCTGTTTGTAATTTTTATATGCTATTATTATTTCTATGCTCATGCAAAAGATAAAAAACAGTTAAATCACGCCACAAAATCGAAAAAACTTCTCTGCTCATAAAAATATACGAAAACTCTTGATTTCATCGAGCCACAAATTTCTCATTTTGATACCCCCGGAGCCATCTATTGGCAGAAGTATAATTAGTTTGAAAACAACTGCAATCCAATGTGCCTGCCGCTATCATGAATTTTATAATTTCGTCTCATTCACTCTAGTGCAATTTGAAAGAAACAAAAAATACCAGGCGATCAGAAAATTTCAAAACACAAAATATCAAATTCTATTCTACTGCGCATGACCGAAATATTCGTTTAGCTCGTTAAGTTAACTAAATTTCTTTGTAGGGATATTTTACCAACCAATCAGAATTATTTAACTTTTGGAAGAGGAGAAAGCAAATGTGATAATATTTTTTGTCTCTCTCTTATAACCAAAATTTTCGATTGTAAAAGAGGATCAGCATTATTTAACTTTTGGAAGAGGAGAAGGCAAATGTGATAATAATATTTTTTGTCTCTCTCTTACGACTAGAATTCCCGACTGAAAAAAGGGATAAAAGAGGTAGAAGGGTAGAAATACTAGAAATGCAATCAACGTTTAACTTTTGGAAGAGGAGAAGGCAAATGTGATGATGATCATCACCATTTTCTTTGTCAGCGCGCAGGTTAACCCATTGCCATGAGGGAATTTTCAGGTCATTTTAGTTAAGTGGGATTTGGGGAAATATTTTTTCATGATGGAATTTTTTTGGTTTTTTCATTAAATTTTATATATGAATAATAATTTGATATTTTCAAAGCGAAAAAAGCAACTAATGAATATCAATGCCTGCATGAAATATTGGAATTTGTATAAAAATTTAAATGAATTTTACAAAAGCATAATGGCCCAAGGTCCATATTCATATTCAGACCTGTGGTTTGTCTCTAGTTTTAGCTAAACTGAAAGTTGATGCTGCAAAATTACATTGTCGTGGATTGGTAGCGGATGGATTGGTTTGGACAGTACAAACTAAGCTGTGATAATTAACTTTATGGAGCAAATTTTTAGTCATTTAATCAATTATTCTGTTCATAAACCCCTACTCTCCCTTTGGCTTAAACTCGAGTTAAGAAATTAGAGCAAACAAAATAGCACCTATTTATCTAAAGAAATTTACATGAAAAAAATAATTTTAGTGCAGACAGAATCTGCTCAAGTTTCTATCAAAGTTCGCTCCAAGCTAATAAAAAACATTAATAGCAATTAGAAGTGATCCTATAGAAATGACAAGAACAAGTCAGGAACTTTTTGATTAGAGCTCCTGCTAAGCTAGGTATACTAAAAATTTGTAGATGAGCGTAAAAAGCATTTCTGTTTTTCTTAAGAATTTACTTGAACATTTTTATATTTTTGGTATGAGACAGTTATAATCATTTGTGTGTTGGGAGGAAGCTATACTGACGAAGAAAATTGCAAAACTTAACAAACACTAACCGAATTACATTTGATATGTGTAATATGAGATCCGAAAAATTATTATCAGAGAAAGGGGAAAAATGTGTTAAGAGTCTCTCATCTAAAACTGGTCAGAAAATCGATTCGACAAAATCATTATGTATTGCAATAAGTAGATACAAGTAATATGTATAGGGATCCACTTACATATATGTGTTTTCAGTCTATAACTTATTTATAACTTATTTATTATTTAACTTTATTCGTTGATTAAATAGAGTGTCGGTTTCAAGTGTTAATTAAAAAATGGATAAAATTAAGTATCAAAGAGTCAGATTGAATTTTCTCATAAATTATATTCTGTGAAACATATTAAAACAATAAAAAAATCGATTTATTTGAATATGTAACCACTAAAAACTTATCACAAGTCAATCGTTAAGCATGAGAATTCTTTAAAAGACGATCCCTCCTTTAAGAAAACATCGATTTGGTCAGATACCACTAAGTTGTTTGAATTAAAGAAATTTTTGCACAAACAGGAACATAAAAACAAAGTGAACGTATCTTCCATAAAATGGGTGCCTAAAAAAATTACCGTGGTTGAAAAACAGCATAAGGAATAAAATGTTGAAATTTTAGAAAAGGAAGAAAACAAAGTTCCTTGACCAATTGGTAACTCGGAAATAAGCCAATGATTTTATGTAGGGGCATCAGAATGAATCCAACCAAAGAAATGCCAAAGTCACGTAGAATAAATATACTTAAAAGATTATGCCAAAAGTATTTTGGAATTATGAATTGCCCTTTTAATGCAGTGCAGACAAAACAAAACATCTCATAGAAAAAAGAAATAATAACACGAGGAGTGCTGCTATACTCTAATATCGTACACATTTACACAACAATATCCAAGGCTTCTGTTTCTGTAGAGCGGGCACAAAGAATTTTTCATTCAATATCATTATGAAGATATTTATCTCCTGCGAGTTGAATTTATGTTCGAGCAAAATCAAAGTATCACATCCAAAAGAGCTAGTGGAAATGGCAGTGTCAACCCAATTACTCCCAATTATCACCCCCACCTTCGAATTCTTGCAATTTTAATTACTTTTGAAAGTAAAATTTATATAAATTAATAGTTTTCTTAAATATAATCATTCTGGTCTCAACTATAATCCACTTCACCATAGAAACCACCCATTCGAAATTTCTTTTCTATTTATGTCAATTTTGAAAAGAGACAAAAAAAATACAAAAAAAAAACAAATTAACTATCATTGGAAAACATTCCACAGTCCATTCCAATGGGACATTTCTCCAAAAGAATGTTCCCTAAGAGCATTATCTACTAAAAAAATTGTATTACTCCCGGAAATGTAAAATGCAAAAATTCGTTTACTTTACTAACTTCAAATAGAAGAACAATTTCATCTCTAGACCACAATTTCGAGAAAAATCATTCTAATTGAAAATCATTTCATTATAAAGAAAAGAGCCATAATCTTAAAATAACCCTGTTTTCCGAAGCTGAAAAAGGATTTCAATTGTTGCACATACATCTAGGTACCCCAGTACCTAATTCAACCAAAGAGCAGAAAAATTCAAGCAACAAACATTTAATGGCATGAGAAATATTGCAAAAGAGAGAGAAAAAAAAACAACTAAGAAGTCAAAGGAAGTTGCTGCAAAGGAGACCAAGCTGATAAGTAAAAGCTCCTTAGAAATAGAAATAGTTTTCACAGGAATTTCCGGGATATGTAATGTATGTAGATATGTCTGTCTGTCTGCTGCTCTCTCTCTATTTCTAAAAGGATTGAAAGGAAATATTCCCTTTTACGATTGAAGCTTTCATTTTCGTTTCTTAAAAGGATTCTTCTCAGTGAAGTTAACATGTTCTTAGAAAAATGCTGAATGATGGAAATATCCTGTGAAAGATGTCATGTGATGTTTCCACTATTTCTATTTTATTCTAATACCATAAAGACACCGGGACTTTTTTATTTAATTTACTTTGAAATTCCTTAGAGAGAACCCAATTTACTTTACGTACATATTTCATTCGCATCATATTGATCGATCCTAATAGGATTTTATTTGACTCCGACACATCATCATACCATCATTACCTAATACTGTTTCGGACAAATCTGCACCAATTAGCAACAATTCCATTAATGAAAACCTTTTACACCGCATCGTTCTAGCAAGCAATATTTTGGGGTTTTTCGTGTCCACTTTTCAGTTCACTCACAAACCGTAGAAGCTCTCATTCAGGTCATGCTTCATACTTTGCCGAATTACATCATCTACTTTAACCCCTGTTCGTTTCGTGCAATTTGCAGGTTATAAATGAGATCAATATACCAGAAAGACTTAATCGATGCGTGATTTCAAATTTTGTCTGACTTTGTATCTCTTTGAAGCCATTAGGCAGGTACTTCACCCATGGGCGTCTTTAGCTAAGTGGGGACCCTGGCTACTTTAAGATATGGTTATGGGGCCCCATAACAAAAAATATTTTCTAAAATGCTTTGGGTTATAAACAGGAATAATAATGGAAAGTGTGTTAAGGGCTATTGCGCATTGGAGACTTTTTGTTAGAAAAGGTGAGGCTACACGACGAGACCCAGAAACACTCTAGAGACCCAAAAACCCGTGTATACACTTCGGAGACACATAAAATCTCTAAATACTTTTTTGGTATCCGGTCTCCTGTTGTGTATTTTTAAACCAACAGGTTTCCAGGCTCGGTTTCCAATTTCCGAAGTTTGCTCATTTTTCATTTCCAGGTCTCCCGAGACTATTAGTATGTGTTCTGATTAGTTAAGTATACGAGTAGGTCTACTCGGAAAGCAAAAGGAATAAAGTGGAGTGAGTTAGACAAATTGTTACAAAAAAATTAATAAAAATATTAAGAATTAATATAATCAATTTATAGATGGAGATCTGGCGACCAAAATTCTTACTTTATTAATTATTTAAACGAAATTGTGGAAGCGTTCTCGAGTTATCGTGCTACACATTTTAAGCGTCTTTGTTGCCGTCTGCCACCACTTTCCCACCATCCAATGTGTCTGCCATTTTTACCATTGATCGTGAGATATAAATTCTCTGCTGCCTCATCAAAAGTCAACCGTTATGAAGTCACGTAAGTTAACTGGTTTTTCTTAGGCCTTCTAGGCCATCTTGCAGAGACCTCCACCACTGGAAGCCAGGCAGACTTACGGATAAGTTATCAACGATGTTAAGAGAGTATGATAAAATGGAAAATTTTGTTTATGAAATGACGTAGGTATTTTGGTCGTCAGCTCTTAGTCTATTAGGGCAAGAAATTTGTTTCGTCACTAGGGTTCTGGTTATTTTTGAAATAACCAAAAAAAAAAAAGATTCACATAAATTTCTTGTGTTATCCTTTATCCCGTAAATTTTGGACAGCAAGGTTATATTAAGGTTTATATTAAGCTTTTCACATTTTGCATAACATAAAAATATTAATAACTTTTGAGATAATTCTCACCAACAATCTCTTGCTTGACAATTGCCAAAGATCTCTGGAGATCTCTAGAGATCAAACTTCAAATTTCGTGTATACGTCGGAAAGTATCTAGAAACTTTTTATTATTGTCTCCAGAGACCAGTCTCTTGCCGCGTAAACATTTCGGAGATTTTAGTTTCTGCAAACCGGAGACTGGAGACCAAAAGTCACTCACCGTGTATCTTTACCTTCATCTGTTTTATCACCACCGTCAATTCCATAGGCTCTAATGTAACTGCGCGCATGAACTGTCGTGACAGCAAGATGACTTTTTGGTTTCTCCGGCTAGCAACTTTTGGGTGACGAAACTATCACCGCGCCTTAACATTTATATGAACAGGCACGCATTGGTAACATGTTTGTCGCCGCTTGACTGTTATTGTTTTGGAAGACGTTGTGGAGCTTGAAATTAACTTACGCATCTTTTTTTTTTTTTAATGGAAGGAATACTCTTGCAATCTGAATATAACAAGTAAAAAAGCTAGAATTGGTCTAACTAAGACCAATTCTTATGGTACCCTAGATGAATGCCCATATGTAGTTTTGTATATGGTCACTTCTCTGTGCAAGTATCATTTTTGAAGTGGTTTTCCGCATATATTTCTAAAATGGCTCGTCGGACAGTAAAACTGGTTATAATCAATTTCATAGGATTTCACATTCTGAAGAACTTTTCAGTACATTAAAACCATCTAGGAGTGATCGTTTTCACAGTATATGTAAAATTCCTAAATTTTTATATGGCAAGACCAAGAAGCGGTTGCCCGATTTAGTTCATTTTTGAAATTTTATTTGCTATTACTGTGATAATATCCTGTACAAAAGTTCAACTTTCTACGCCGAGGCATTCTCAGGCAGTTCCTAAATATATAGTGGAAAACGAATTTTTTGTCTCAGTTTTGAACTTAATTTTACTTTTTATTTTAAGTCCGTGTACAAAATTTCAGCTCTCTAAGTATACGCGTTCTCGAGTTATCGTCCGCACAGGTGGACGGACAGTCAGACATGCAAAAATCAAAATGTCTTTTAATATTATGCGTGGGTGTCCAATCCATTTTGCTCTACCATCATTATTTCTGTGCGATACAAATGTAATGACAAACTTAGTATACCCTATAGATCTCATCTAGGGTATAATAATGTGGGGAAAAATATCCATGAAAGTGTTAATAGACCTTAGAGTTACAGCAAGTCTCCCTTCGGGTTCAATTGATGATCGCATATTGGTAGGTAAGTTATAGCAGGTCTAAAAAAAAAATCAAAGGATTTTTTTCCAGACGAACAGCAGAGTTTCAGCAATTCTACTGGTTTGATCGCAACATAGGGACTGTCTGGATTCATGCTCTTGAGGACCCCTCGATACGCCAGAGATCAAGATATGTGGGAACGAATTTCAACACAGCAAGATACAGGCTCCAATTGTGACAGCCTGAGTTAAAGCTATTGTGTGAGTCCAGCTTGACACAGCATACCATTCATATTGTCGACCATAGGACAAAATAACTAGGCAGCTTGTCATTGGATCGATCTGACCGCTATCCTTCTGTGTGTTTGATCTCAGGATACGAATACGCTGTTTCATCAGAACTACGGTTCATAACAATATTAGTGCAATCCACCAAAAAGTAAATTATAATTGGAATTTTCTTCTACTAAATTCATATTTCAAAGGTTTGTTAAAGCAGAGATGAAATTTTTTTTGTAATTCATCAGGAACTGTATATTAGAAAATCAATGGAGTATTTGGAATATAATGATGGAATAAATAAATGTGAAGATCACCAAACCCAATTGGAATTGGAATCTATTTGTAAGGCAAAGATAAATTTCACCAGTGTTTTTACACCAGCACTCATTTATGTTTGTATCTTATCCAAGTGACCCTACATTATGACATTCAATTAGGCATGGTACTAACAGTTTTTCTTCCCCAAAATTCTACATATCCCTAAGAAAGCAAAACAAGTTCCCCATTATCAGTTTTATAGGGAGTTATTGGCATAAACAGAGACACAGCATGATCAAAGTTTACAAGCTTCATCTGGATCTAATTATTTTCTCTTTTTCACTTTTCATACTAAATAGGTAAGGTAGATGGAATGCACTTGACTGACTGCTATTAAAGGAAGTAGCTCAAAACGATATCAAACCTGAGAGATATCAATGTGATTTTATTTGAAGTACAATGAAGTTGTTATAGTCACAATGGAAAATATCAGAAATTCGATAGCTCTTTTTATAGAAAATGTTCACTTAGCTTATGCTAACACGTAGTGGTACTGTTATTGTAGAAACGCTTTGTTACTATACTAGATGGCATTACTATGAGTTTCTATAGTATTTATTTATTTTTTAAATAATATTGTAATAGGAAAAGAAGGAACTCTGTTCACAATCGGGTGGGTATATGCAAAATGTGTTCTTGGAGAAAATTACTTAAGTTAAGAAAATAACCATGATTGTGAGAAAAAATGCCTTCTTATAGTATCTATAGTTAAAGTAAAATATTGAAAAATTTGTAGAAAGATTTATTTATACAATTATTTTCTTACAGTAGTAAATATATAATCTTGCCATAAATATTGCCACAGGTATTTTAAAAAAAAACAAAACAATTCAATTCAGGAGGAATGTGAGTTGATAAAATAAAATGTAAAAAATTCAAAATCAAAGAAAATGTCGCTTTTGTTGTTCCTGACATTTGTATCATTTTCAGTACACGCAAAACCCATTCGAAAATGAGCTACTTACTGACTTTAGAGATTTTTTATAAACGAATGCTGGAAGATACGTAATCTTCATTTTTGGTGGATCCGCTGTTTGTGTTTATGCAGAAGCTGATGCAACATAAGTCCTCTTGAAATGTTTAAAATTAGATTTAAAACTCTTTCGAGTATACTCGTACATAGGTCTTCTACGATGTTTTCTCAATAAATTATTCGTTGGCATACTTGGACTCTCTCCATTATCGTGTTTACGTATAGCTAGAAAATATTACCGATGCTGGATGATGATTGTTTTTTTTTAACCTTCTTTTTTGGAAGCTTACGATTATCGTTATACAAAAGTAGATATAAGGTAGATGTTCTGGAAAATCTCTAAAAGAATCATTTATTCGAGGAGTAGGTATTTTATCGATGGCTGATGCGTAACTGCGTCCTGTGGCATTATTTATGGGAAGATTACCTAGGTTTTAGTTAATACATAAGAACTTAAAATTAAAATCAACTAAACAAAAATAAAATAAAAAAATAATTTGAGACATGTTTTCTTGTTTTGTTTTTTTTTCACCTTCATTGCAAAATGCCTTAATTTTAACCAATTTTTAACTAGGTGATATTTTCTGGAACCGAAAATTGTTTTATATCACTCTGAATTCCATTAGCTCTGGAGAAATTATGCTTTAAAGATCTGGTTATTCTTAGAACATTCATTACGCTGGACAAATTATGCTTTCAATACCACATTATTCTTCTTACAACATACATTACGCTGTATATGGGCTCCTCATGTATTATTGATAAAGCTTACAAGTTAACAACAAATCAAGGAATAGATGACGTAGATGAAAACTCAAACTCAAACTATCTAACCTTTATCCATATTCATTATATGATATACGTTTTCAACAATAACAGTATCATTACGTGTCAACCAACCACAAAATCAAAACCGATTGGAAAAACTAACAATCATTTTTAACTTTTCTTTTGCACATATTAATATTTCGGGGGAATTGCTTACAGAAAGAACAATGTGCCCAATAAAAAATTTCTTAAAAATAAATTCGAATAGATAATGTAAGATTAGAATAAAAACAATCGACTGCGCTTACCTTTTAAAGCCAAAAGTTAGGTGGAGCTTCCATTTCCAGGCATTTCTCTTCATCTTTCAGATGTTTTCTTTTAACTTCTTCTTCAAAAATTTGCATACCTGAAATTCAGAAAAAATCTGCCTTAAAAATGTTGATATTCATAAATATTAAGCTAAATTAATGAAAATAATCAATAATGTGAAGTTATTGGAATGCAATTAACCCACACAACTTTAATTTTTGAGATATTTTACAGTATCACTTTTAGGGTTCGTTAATTTATTTTATGCCTAACACACCTTTGAAGTTACATATTTATGAATCTATAATACTTTTAAAAACGTTATAATTTTGTTGTTTTTGCATATTTAAAAATAAAATGGAAATCCGTAAATGTAATGCGCAGAAAAATGTTATATAATCGCAATCCAGATTTGGACGTATAGGAGTTTTAAAATAAAAATTTTTTCTCTGTTACCGATGAGATATTGGTGTTTTTCAATTATTAAGATTAATGATTTTAAGTCAGTTGGGGAAAACGATGGTAAAATTTATCAAAGGTTTCAATGTATGTATACATACATCAGCATAAATAAATAAAAAAAGGACTTTTTTTAGTTAAGTAGTAATAAATTCTGAAAGGCTTTATTGCTCAGGTCTACACCGACTCTTTGGATGTACAATCTTCTATCAAAACAACTTGTCTGGATAAATAAACCTCAACGGGGTCGGCATATAAATAGATATATGTATATGCATGTTTTTGAGGATACCAGGAAGATCTTTAATAAAAACTCAAAATGATAAGGACCCCAAAACAGATCTTTGAGGCATGCTACTATTAATATTTAACCAACTAGATCAAGTGTTTTCAACATTAGATCTGCTGAATACACGTTTACTTAAGAAGTTACTGAATGAATGGGTACCATAATAAGAAATAGTAAGCAATTTGGATACCACGAAAACCTTACACTGGTCCGCTCGATTTCGCGTTTACAGAATATTGAAAATGTAATTTTATGTAGGTATATTATATACATATATATATCTGTAGTTTTTTCAAATAACTCGTTATCTGCAAAAAGCTAGTTTTGAGGAAGCGAGGGAAAAGTCGAAAAAAGTGAGAAAAAGTTTTGGGAAATCACCAAATTGTGGATTTTTTTTTCTTTTTCTCACAGGACGCTTTGGAATAAATTTTATTAACAGTATACTGTTACTATTTTTCAAAACAATTTAAATATGGCGAAAAAGTTGCACATACAATGTTTTTCGCTCTCAATTATAACACTTTTTTCGATATACTGTGTGCGAATTAACTACTCAATTGAAGATGAATATTTATTTGAAATCAGTAATCGCTATAGGAGTTCACTTATGCGGTTTATTGAAAAACAAGAAAAATCGCGAAAGCCTTGAAATTTTATCAGGCAAAATGACTGGAAAGGAAAATGAATGTTGTTAATACTGGTACTGATAAACGCCATCTTTTATTATTGTTGTTAATACATACATAAACAAAAATTGAAGAAAAATCAAACAAAACAATGGAAATTAAAAAAAAACGTCGGAATTTCATTTTAAAATAACAACTTATCTGCACTTGCATTGATATTTGATCAATTTTTTTAACTTCTCGGTAGCATGTCTACTTGTGCTGTTTCTTGAAAAAATAATTGGTTATTCTTTTGTTAATAATAGTGTAATTGCTATACCAGAGTACGCAGGATTACAAAATATAACATTTTATGTCGTATGGTATATTTAGTTTAAAATTGTAAATTTTGCAGATAACGAGTTATTTGACAAAATCACAGATATATATATGCCTATTAAATTCAGCCTGCTAGATAATGTTGATAATATCTAAGTAAAAAAATATTTCCGTCTTGCAGGGATCTGAGTTATGAGAACTGCAGATAACGCAAATTATATTTGATCAATTTTAAATTATGCTTTTATGAATTGATTGGTAAAAATCTATCCTCCACTAGTAATTATTGGAAATTCAGCCGTTAATCTTTAATATTAATTAGTGATAATTACGTTCTACCTTAATTACATTCGATATTGTTTAAAACTCTTGTAAAAACGCAAGTTAAATTTTAACTACAGTGATTCGAAAATTACAGAAAAAATTGTGTGGATAATTTTAGAAGATAAAGAAACAAAAAAAAAAGCCAGCAACAATTTTTAAAAGATCTTTCGATTATTGGAGCAACGGCAATAAATATTTTCGTTAACTCCTGATAATTTTCTAATTTTAATACTCTTAGTGCCATCTCTATTACTTGACATGTCATTCGTAAAAATACGAATATTGATAAGGAATAAGAGAATACAAAAAAAGGAACAAAACGTATGCATAGCAGCATATGTATATAATTTTCCTACTTTGCTTTGTCTGGTTAATGATACAAACCGAGCCGCAGCCATATTGGAATGGAATGAGATGGGATATTGATGTATCCCCCCTTCTCAATCTTAAATAATAATGGCTGGCATCAAGTTCAGATCGGAATTAAATGAAGCATACAAAAACAAAACTGCAATGGCGGACGACTTGACTGTTGTCATAGAAACGAGTAGCTCTCAAACCTATATATATAGATGCTAGGTAGGTATATGAGTGATGGATCTTTTATTTCAAGCGACTGCAGATCGCAAATGTTATGTTGACAATAGCAGCCATTTTATTTCAACCCAATCAAACAAGTTATAGCATGTTACAGTCACTGATGGGAAAAAAGGAGACGAAAGACAAGTAAAATATCCAAAGAAGGAGTGTACATATATATGAATGCGTGTTTGATTCGCACACAAATATCTAAAAACCCTTTCATTTGAGCAGTTAAATTTTTATATATTATGTATGTATATAGGTACTCATATATAATATAGGTACTCATATATAATATTAATGCAATCGTATTCGTAGAATGAAAAACAAAAATTTTATGAAATTTCCCAAGTATAAAATTACACACTTTTCTAAAAAATGTTCCTTATCTACAATAAATTCTATAAATATTTAAAATAATAGTAATAGTAGGGTGCCTATATATGCCTCAATATCTTCAATAGCATGTTATCAAAACCATCAGCTTCCTTGGAAGTCTCTACTGCGCTACGTAAAATGCAATGCCTGTTGGATTTCTTGGCTTTTTACCTTAGTTCAATCCGCAGAATCCATATTTCTTCTTCATCAAGAAAAATCTTTGATGACATTTCAGCTATTGCTTTATTTTTTAGGAGAACAAGGGACAGTTCGTTAAAGATAAGTTATCAGTCGAACATTTTTAGATGCAGTGTTACTAGATTTTGGTTTATTATATGGAGAATTTGTTGTAAATAATTCGTTATATGGAAATTATTTTCCAAAGAAATCGTAAGTAAATGCTATTGTCAAGAGCAATGTTCTCTGTAGAGAAAAATTCGTAATACCTGTGCTCGCTTTATAGAAGTTCCACTGTATTTATTTACAAGCGCTAAAAAAAAACCATAATGCTTAGGCTTATAAAATTTCATTTCAATCCGCGCTAGCAGTAATTAGGTAATTGTCTAGACGCTTACTGCTCTGGCCGAAGAAAGAGCAAATCTTATGGGGGAAATTTAAAATTTAACATGATTTCTCTATCAAAAATTATATCTTCAGAACTACATACATAGGTATATTTAACATTCAGTTTTAATAGACAAAAATTAATAAGGATATACATATGTGTAGGTATGTCCTCCTAACACTCCTTTAAAATATATAGTTTTTTACAAACTAATCAGGCATCATTCGATCAGGCATCATTAGAGAAATCTAATTGTACCTACATTTTCCGATTTCATATTGGTTTATATTGGAAAATTACAAAAATAAAAAATGAATATAAATCGAGAAAAAATGAAATTTGCCTTCATTTCATCGACTCGCAATAAGTTCATTTTAATACTCCTGCTGCCACCTATTGGCCTGTACACAGCCCCATTTTTTTATATGAATATCAAGCCAGATGAAAAATAATAACGTCCACGTAAAAACAAGTTTTTGCTAGCCACTCCAACTGAAGTGTTATTTTTACACTGTGACTTGTTAGTGCGTGTGTGTTTAGCATTTTTATCCTTATTTTTATTTAGAGAAAGGGAGACATTTAAAGCCTTTTTTTCACGTACAAAATAAACATTCAATAGCTCATAGAGTGTCTATGGCAAGCAATCCACCACGTTCTAAGACACAAAATGGATTAAAGAAGTAGCAGAAAATATCCAGCAAGCAACAAAAAAATTGCTCTGAAATACACATATACCTTGGAGGGTTACAGTCTCGTATTGGTTGGACCTAATGAAAGATAACATGAGGAAGTAATGGCATGTTTGAGCGAACATGATCCTACACTCTATATCTTTGTGGGAGGTTGTGAACCTTTCTCGTGAATGCAAAATGAACGAACTTAAGCAGAAAATTGGAAAAGTGTTTCTGTCCCAATAGATAGAGCACAAAAGTACTACAAATGAGATTATTATATTATGATTCAAATTTTCATCACCACCAATATAATGGTCTCCTAGGAATAGACCTTAAAGCCTAGTTGACATTATGCTGATTGAAAAGCGCTGATACATTGGCAGCTAGTAGAATCAGCTCAAAATAAGCACAGTGTCCACACCAAAGCTGATAGTATCAATACTTCACAAGTGCCGATTTTACCAGAATCAGCGCTGGTCAATCAGCACAATATCAACTAGGCTTAAACGACGTTAATCTCACAGCAGCAATTAATCTGAAGTAGATTTAATTTTCATGATGTATACCTAGATACAAATCAGATCAAGAATTTAATGATCTTCAAGGTTTCCAACCATATAGGCACAGTGGACTATTGTGACATCAAGTTTAAATAGCCCAACTTAATTGCACCAACAAATTTTACTGAAATTCTATACTACACTGGGATAGATAGGTGAGAAAATCTTCGATTCATTTGAACACAGTCTTACAAACGTAAAGAATTAGTGAAATCAATGCTTGAAGTTTAGCTAAAACAACAAGATTCCAGACTCTATTGAAGGCCTTCGAGATATCTAATACGATTATCTCAGATTCACCAAAATTATGGAGACATTGATTCCAACGGCCAGTAAGGAATGTTAGTAAATCTCCAGTAGAGCTGCCAGCACAAAAGCCGTATTGGCGTTCGTTATCAAAGTGATTAGTTTTTAGATATTTCATCAATTGGGTGTTGATGAGCGTTTCGAAAACCTTCGAAAGAATCGAAGTAAGAGCAATTGGACTATAATTAGAGGGATCACAAGTCTCTTCGTTTTTGGCTATTGGCTGGAACATGTCTAAGTTGCCATGGAGAAAGAAAGACTCCTGTCGAATAGGACAAGTGAAATAGTTTACGCAGAGGTTTAGCTGAAGAAGAGCACTTGAGTACCAGAGGCGAAATACTATCAGGCCCAGAAGATCTTATACATGTTTGCTGAAAAACTTTTTTAAATCTATCTTTAATAAATATTTCGACAGATAAAAATTCCAATTGAGTTGCAAAAATTATGAGTAGAGGTTGAGATACAAGCTCTATTAAATACAATTCCAAGATATATACAAAGTGTAAAGGAATTTATAGGTTATACATACTAAGTACCCCACTACACAGAGGAGTAACCAAAACGACTATAGTCTACTGTCCACATATCTTAATATTAAAAAAACTTTTCAAATTGTACAACAGCAAATGACTAAAGTGATAAACACAGTGCTAGTTTTTCCAACTCACAATAACTAACTTTGACAGCTTCTAACTGATAGCAGTTAATTGGGTAGTTACCATGAGAATTCCAGTTATTTTAAGTTGCCTGCCAAAGTTACAACAGAGTAGAAAGTAGACACAATCCATTTCAACCTCAACGTGGCCGGTCGCACCAACCTTACTACTGGGTTCTAACTTAGATTATATAGGAAAAACGATAAGCTATTCTGTGCAAAATTTCTACTTGTGGAAACGGGGGTGGAAATAAAAAGAGGGCTGAGACACTATTGTACATAGATCGACATTTCTGCTCCAATGTTTGGTGTCTCAATGTGCAGAGCTGAAGATCTTAAGCTAGTGGAACTTTTGCAAGAAGAAGTAGAGGAAGCCTTCGATCTTTCAAGAAGGGAAATAAGATCGCAAGCAGCAGCTAAAATCCAAAAAATACAAGCCGACAATTTAAGGAGTTTTAATAAAAAAAGAATACAAGCTAATTCTTATAAGCTTGGAGAATTAGTAACGATTAAGCGCGTACAATTAGGTTCTAATCTCAAATTTTTTCCGAAATTTTTAGGCCCTTACCAAGTAACAAAAGTTAAAGGATACGAACGTTACGAAGTCTCCAAGATAGGTGAACACGAGGGTCCAAGAGAAACATCCACCTGCGCTGAGTTTATGAAGAGATGGGGCTAACAAGACGATGATGAAACGGATAGTGAGGATGAACCTGACCAGACTTGCGACATCTAACATTTCTCAATTACGAAAACAAGCCCGTGATTTTGTGATAAAGTACGAAATGTAATTAAAAGTGATTTATACTTAATAATAGTACGGAACAATAGTGAATTTTTTTTCCAAGAGACTTAATATAATCGAGACTCTGTATTGCCGTAGGAAGTCATTTTCCCTTTTAAGTTTAATTGTTTCAATAATAAATTATAATGTTTTAAATCAAATATATCTCTCATTTTACTTTCCATCTTTATTCAAACTGCTGTGGCTTAACTGAAGCTATAATATAGGTACCTACATATAGTGACTACTGTCAAACGTCTTAATCGATTCTATCCCAATGAAATGAATTAGTAATCCACCTTAAAAACTAGGTATTAGGTAAAGGTAAGCAAATTTTAAGGTTCCTAAGTATAAAATGAACTTACCACTGTCAATATTTCTTGATTCTCTCTTCTATAGTTGACAAGTTCTCAACAAATCTCATAAGAAATTACTAAATCTTTCATTCACTGAACGTAGATTAAAATTCATTAAAATATTAAGTTGATGCAAAAACTTAAAAATTTCACTAATTACATATAAAATATAGAGTTGCATGATATAATTTCACTTGATTACCAACACTATCATACAAATTGTCCCACATTTAATTAATCGCAATAATCTATCAATTTTACTTACAAATTTATGTACAAAATTTACCGTTACATATTTTCACAGCAAAAGTTATACAAAACGACAACACTAAAAAATCCCATACATCACACACAGATCCATAGATGTACTTTAACGATTTAGACTCTTTGCATGCAATATGCGATATTTTATTTGCTTGTGGTGTGTTAATTTCCAAGCAATATTTCATTTTATTTATTAACTGTAGAAGGAACAGAAGTTATCAAATTCAACTGATTTTACTTGAAATATATGCACAAAATTTACAGTTAAATCTTTTGAAAGCAAAATTATATAGACACAAAACGACAACAGTATAAAAATCGCGCGTGAGGTACCCGAACCGTTCATCGTTTTCCATATTAATTTTATTCATTTCACCGAAAATTACGTTATCAATTTGATTACAACAAAATTCAAATCAATTAATGCAAAACACTTATAAAAATATTATGTTGAAAGATTTTTATAAAATTTACATGTGCGATTTATAATTAATTTCACATTCGAGTCCGAACAATTTACACTTTACTGTTTCGTCTTGTCCTCGCGCGCCATCTGCTTATTCCCCTTTGCTCGAGCAGCACTAACATTATACGTGCGTTGAAGCGGATTTTTTCACATTTCTTTAATTTACAATTTATGCAATAATATTTCACTTATTTTCATAATTTAAACATGTTAGAAGATATATTATACTCGTATATAAATTTGTCTTTAATTGTAGCTATTATAATGTATTTTTTTCTTTTTGCAAACTATTAAATAATAATTAAAATTAAAACCTTATGATGGAGCTCAATATTCTATGGTGAAAAATTAGTACCTACTAGAAGTATCATGCAGCACAGCAGTATACATAGATTATTTGTTTGAGGGTGTGTACGTGTACTCAATTTTTGAAATTCATTTTTGTACATAACATATATGTATAATTCATGTGTACAGTAAAATGATTTTAACATTTATATTTGATTACAGATGGCGGCTTATAAACGAAATTTTATGGTTCACTAATTTGCTTTAAAATAATATTGTCATTTCCATAAAAAAATTAAAAAAATGGGAATAATTAAGGCCGATTTACACCGCCGCTATAGCGATAAACTAGCGACGCAATTCCTTTCACACCAACGTGATAAATCACAGCGATAGTTGCATGCGCATATGCCTGAACCAAATAAAGACATTTGGGAAAAATCTTTTTCCGAATTGTATTGGCTTAGTATCGATGTTGGACATGCACGATTATGTGTCAATTCAATGTGTACTAGCTCGACTTATACTGGATTGAATTATTTTTCCAATTTGAAAAAGTTTGCCATACTGACTGACCGTAATTGATACCGAATATAAATTTTTATATATAGACGTTGAAAGATATTGAAAAGGTAGTGATGCAGGTGTTTTAAATGTTTCAACTATAGAGATGAAATTTGAATACGGTTTGTTCAAAGAATACCACCAAATGTTTGCCTGATCAATATCAAAGAACACCTCATACCTCGATTGTCGATTCCCTTTAAAATTTACTTGATGCGTCCTTTCACAGCAAAGTATGCTCGTCAAGAACCTCAGAAAGAACAGTAGAATACTTAAAATTACACAGCCTTATACAGGGTGGGCCAAAAGTCACCATGGGGGCCAAAAGTCACCATGGGGGCCAAAAGTCACCATGGGGGCCAAAAGTCACCATGGGGGCCAAAAGTCACCATGGGGGCCAAAAGTCACCATGGGGTTTAAAAATTTAGTAACTTTTTCGTTTATATATTTTTTTTATTTTTTTTTTTAGATTATATAAATAACATCTGGAGAATAAATAATGGAGAGATTCACAACTGAACAAAGAACCAGAATAATACAGGGTGGGCCAAAAGTCACCATGGGGTTTAAAAATGCTCTTTGCGTTAAAATAATTGATCGCTGATTTAAGTAATAAAATTCTATTATTCTGGTTCTTTGTTCAGTTGTGAATCTCTCCATTATTTATTCTCCAGATGTTATTTATATAATCTAAAAAAAAAAAAATAAAAAAAATATATAAACGAAAAAGTTATTAAATTTTTAAACCCCATGGTGACTTTTGGCCCACTCTGTATATAAGAATTTTTGTCAATCCTACTGCAACACAGCCTGAAACAACCAAGACTCATGTCTTCCTATTTTTTTACAAACCTCGAATGACAACGATAATTATTATACTCAATATTTAGAGCCCTCTTAATCAAAAATGGGGGGTTTGATAAATTTTGAAGTTAATGGAAGAAGAAGAAGAAGAAAAAATTTTCCAAATCCAACTACGTACGTAAAGTTAGAACCGGAACTTCGCCTGATTTTATCGCAACTATCTCATATTTTGTCGTTAATTTGTCATGAAAAACACAACTTTGTCGTGTCCTTTTATCTAAAGGGAACTGAATGCGATGCTAACTTGACGTCAACTTAGCACCACATTTAGTTTCCTTTACAAAAAAGGACACAACAAACTTATGGTTTTCACGACAAATTAACGATAAATTAACGACAAATTCTAAGATAGTTCCGAGTTAAATGGGTGAAGTTTCGGTGCTAACTTTACATATGTCTTTAGCATCACTCTTTTAACACTTCCCACTTGTATTCTATAGGTTAGATTTAGCTACTAGGGGAGGACACAATAAATCAATTCTGGTCGCGGTATCCACAGGGTCGCAGTGGCCAAGTCACCAATACTGTTAAGCTAACCAAACATGTATTCAACTCCTTAGCAATATTAACCCGCACGTTGTCCTTTTTTCTACTATTTTTATAATGTTTTAAATACAGATCATATAAAATTGGGTATTCTTTTATATGATTTTAATTCATATTTCAACACCCACTTGAATTTGCATTATCCACTTTGATCTCACAGCTCGCAATAGATGACTAAAATTGTGCATGCTACGATAGACATTTAAATCGCTGGCCAAACGCTGCAGAAATTCTTTGTATCGCTGTGATCTATCGCGTTGGTGTGAGCGTTTAGATTGAAAACTATATGTAGCGATCTATCGCTACATCGCTTCGTTGTCGCTACGTTATCGCAATCGGTATTGCGGTGCGGTGTGAATTGGCCTTTAATGCAAGATATTATGCATATTCTTAGTTTTTTTTCTTTGATATAACCAAAGGTTTCTTTACTCATTCTCATATAGGCATACTGAAATATATATAGGATCAGTACGCAAATCACATATAGATGATAAAATTCCACAAATTCTAATCTTTTCTTATTTATGAGGTCATAGGCAAAACTGCGAAGAGTACATTTATTTAAAAAAAGTCGTGTGGTCTCGCCTCGCTTCGTTGTGCACGTGTTATGCTAGTCATGGGTAATGATAGTAATCTTCTATCTTAAATCTGCAACAGACTTCACTAGAACACAAATTCTATTAGAACCAACAAACCAGAAGATGTACCCCGGTAAAAATATATTTCAAAAAAAAAAAATCATTGACCCAGTTACTGCAATTAAAAAAACATCACGCTTTATTTCCCATGAGCCTGTGCAATCTTTAATTGCCTAATTTAAAAGCGTGTAAATATTTATTGTATGTATTATTTAAAATTTGTTAAATTACAACACATAAAATTATACACTGAAAATTTTGCAATCTCACGTACAAATCTGTCCATTTATGTTTCACATTATTAAGCGAATGCGGACTAACTTAAGTATGAATAAAAAAAAAAAAAATAAAAAAAAATGTTAATCCTAATTTTGTTGGTCTACCAACCGAATGCTATCATATACATGTACAAAATCCAACTACCCAAATGGAGTAAATGTGAGCATTATCCTTGCAGCAAAGATAACTCATTTATAACCTTTTCACACACTAAAGAGCTTACCTTGTTGAACCCAATTGCGTGCCATTAAATGTTTTACTAAGTATGAAGGATTCCATGATTCATGGAATCTCCATATAAAAGGTTGCCCATCAAGGTTAGGGTAATCTCTATAATGTGCTCCATATCTTTATGGATTCGGACTCATTTATCTAAATGACTTGAAAATATGGTTTAACAGAATTTCACTGGCATTGGATTTTAGTAGAATCTGTAGCAAGTTCAAAATACTCGACAAATTTAAAATTTTTAAATTTAGATTGGTTTCTAGTACAACAATTTGTTTCTCTCTTTTCTGTCTTAAGGATGGATCACTTCACGCATATTCTAACTAGATTTAAAGATAAGACATCATCTTACCGGATGTGAATGACATTTTAGTATTATGCTCACATTAAATGCGTTATAATAAATCTAACTTCATGAAATTCCCCATTTCTTTTACTTAAATCTCTCCTATTAATCTTAATGAAACCCTAATTACACTCTAGAATGAAAAAAAGAAAAGGAAACTTTTGTGAATTGAACATTTTTTTTCCGATTCCATTAAAACTACCTCAATATTTCAGTAGTCTTCAGTTGGATATAAAAATAAATTAGATCCTCGGTAAATAATTGAATGGCGAGCGCACTAAAGTGCTTCAAGTTTAAATCTAGAGAAAATAGTTTATAATTCCGCAAGTATAAGTAAAAGTTACCAAACGAATTAATCCATTGGAAGTTTTATTTTTGTAATCATTGGATGAAAGTACTTAACACTATGTATATATGCCAGGCAATCTATATACAAATACGTATATATGTACATAGATACATTCTTCCACAAAAATGTTGATTTTGATCTAATGCCATGACGTGATCCAAAGTAGTTAAATATCTACAATGGATGTCCACTTTGTTTGCCCATATTTCAGAGCCATTAATTTCAAAGCAAACACACAGTCCAAGTTCGAGCAGAAAAAGTTTTTGGCGAATGACTTTTATCCTGATTGAAGTTATACGATTTTCAACTCTGGAAATATATATATGTATATTTTTTTTTAACAGTTTTTTGTTCGATTACATAGAGAAATTTATTGCTGTTTGTTAGAGGTATATATAAGGCTCGTGGATTCAAATCGTAAATGGCTTATAAAAGGTTAAAATGCTGATTTGGATTGGTATTTAAGTGTATCGCCACAAAAAAGGAGGGCAAATAGGAATTTGTTGAATTTATATTTTTCTAAAGTAAAAAACAACAATTTATTTTTTTGCTTTAGTTTTGTAAATTTTCTAACAGGCGGAGATTTAGTTTTCAATCCACGAGTCGCGCATTAGTAAAAATAAATCGCTTGACTATATGTACCTACATAATCTCTAAAATAAAAATATTGCAGAGCTTAAAATTAGTCAGATTAGATTTTTAGTTTTGTTTTTGTTTCGACATTTTTCTACGCTATAATTCTCAGCTTTCATGTTGTGTGGGATTAGCAGTTAGATTAAACAAAAAAAAAGCAACATAACTATGTCTTGCTCTAAGGACATCTTAGAATTCATAAATAAATTAAATGCAATTAATAAAAACAAGTGGCATGTCGCATTAAGATACACTAGAACACGTTATCATTTAATTTATTATATAAACAAAGAACAAACCAAATGAGGTTTGGCACGAGTCTTTATCATAGGATTAAGTTCTAAAAATTCTCGATATAACTAAAAACAAAGTATCACAAGAAAATAGAAAATTCGACAAAATGTAAATTAGATTAAGGGGTTAAACCACTGTGATAGCCTTAAAAAAGCGTTTTTAGACAGTTTTTTTTTATGTCAAGAAAGGTAATAGAATAATAATATTCAAGGAAGTTATTAAGCATATATTTAAGTATTTAAAAAAAGAAATTATTAAAAAAAAATTATTAGGAAATGGCGGCACAGGTGCCATTTTCGCGAGGCTTGTAGAATTTAAAGCACTCTGCGGCACGCAGTGTAGCTGGTGCAATTTTGAATTTGGAAAAAAAAATCACTTAGTCTACATGCTCATAGCTAGTGAAGTACGTACCGGATTTTGAAAATATGCATTTTTGTATGTTTGGCGTACGTATTTCACTTCAAAATGTTATTCTAAAGATATTGTTAAAAGTTCAAATAAAGAGAATGAAAATTGTTGGAGTTATGCTGTGTGCCTGCCGTTTGGAAAAATCGTGTTTCGAGAAAAACACGTTTAAAGTTTTGAGATGAGTTATTGACATGAAAAAATCGACTGTTTAAATTTCACATGTACCAGACGCTAAACTAACGCACTTTGCTTGGAAATGCTTCTAACTGAACATAAACACTTCCTAAGGTAAGAAAGCACCTTCCCAGTAGGTTTTATTTGACGCATGTAGACGTTTCGAAGTAGACCGACGGACTCAGAGAGGAGCCCAAAATTTCAATGAACAAAAATTTCTTTCAGGTATAAAGCTTTATGCCTCATATTCTAGAAGGTTGAAAGCATCTTTTAAGCCAATAAAAGAAAACTGATTTTCTGACAAATTTACAGTGGTGTTTTACCCCTTAAGATTAAGCGGGGCGAGTGGCTTTTGCATTGCAGCCTTTTATTGGCTTATTGTGCATCACTTTCTTTATAGTTCATCCAACAATCCCACAGCAGTATATTTTGTTTAGATGAAGTTTCTTCAAAAGCGGAAGACTTTAATAAGTATCAGTCAAAGTTCTGGAATTTACGTTGTGCAATGGACGCGCATTTCCATAAGACGTGCTCAGATGTTTCGTCCTCCTCAAGACACATAACCTACAGACATCGGTGGGTGATATGCTGAAGCGTATCTAGAGGGGAAGAGGGGAGCAGTCGCGCCACCAGGGTCACATCAACAAAATGTGGCGCCTTCCCAATAACCAGGAACCGAACCAGTTATAACTTTTTACGAAAAAAAGCTTACTTTACGTGTTATTCGTAACCGATAATAGTTTAAAACTATTAAAGCAGGGCTCTTGAAGCTTTCTGGAGAGGAAATGCTCACATATAGTGATTAGAAGGTCCTCACCATAACCTTGCGGGTCAATATCTTCGTTGCTTGGTTGAACATGACGGTCGTGAACTACCATGAATAATAGCAGTGGAGACATTACTCCTCCTTTTGGGGTAACCTCTGGTGGTGTAAACCTTCAGTGTCTCACCAAAGAGCTGCATTTTAATATCATAATGTAAGGAGAATTGGTTAAGATGTAGTGGTAACTGATAGGAGACATTTATTCCTACATGAAACTCGTATTAAGAAAGAAAGGCTCAATTTGGAAGACCGCTGTCCTCCTCCAAGAGAGAGTAAAACAGCCTACTTACTACGAATCTTCAACTGATGACTGATGGGAACCGGACTGACTCTACAATATCGACTGAAGTTGACTTTTCGAAAAAGGATATGATTTTAACAATGGAATGTGAAACTTTACTACCCAATGAGAAATTTGATAAAGTCTTCAGAAAAATGAACTGATATAGCTACAAAATCTTAAAGAAATTAGATGCAAGGAAGCCATCTTCAGTCAAATTAAAAGTGACCACTTGTTGCGAAGAGTATAATTACAGCACGCCTGCGTATACCAAATTGAGAAATTTAACAACAATGTTCGAACTGAAGAAAAAGAACAAGACATTATGAAAAGTCTTTGGTGGGTGATACATACATACGCTAGCTAGCAACTGATGGGATAGTTACACTTTAAAAATGTCTGTTGTCTCAAAAATGGGGGAGGTACATATGAAAATTGAAATAATTCTTAATGCTTTTATGGCTTGTTGGAATTCTATTCATTGAAAACAATTTTATTTGAGAAGAAAAAAATTATATCCTTGATGTAATAATTTAACGGGATCAAGGATAACAGAAGAAGTTTGTATGATTCTTGTTTTTTTTTCAAGAATTCAACTTTAAATCTCGACAACTGAAGCATTTGACCATAAATCGTAACATGTTGGATATCAATTTAAAAAAATGTCCTCTTTGGAATAAGTGCTAAAGTTTGATCCTACGATATCCTTGAAAAGACTTATGACTACACTTCGTTTGATAAATGAAATTTTTTAATATTATTAAAAAAAACCAACAACATCTTTAGCTTTCATCCAACATAACTATAATCTGTAAAATTATCTTTTATGTTTTGAATAGGATCTACATGGATTTTTTTTCCAATACTGGAACAATTTAGACTGCACCCACCGGGGATATCTAGAGATTATTTTTTATCAAATTCATTTTGGATATGACACTATCCTTGAGGTTATAAAATGTACACTAGAACTGTGTTGCAATCTTTCCTTCGATGCATTGGCAGATGTACCGTTCTCTCACGGCAAGGACTTTTCAAAAATGATAAATGGCTATGGGTGTCTACTAGTAGAGTGCTCCCTTCGGGCAAGGACGAATAAAGTATGTATACCAACCAGCAATCATTTATCTTTTTTTTGTTTTTAGTTTTTTTTTATGTTTTGGGGATAATATGTCTATGTAACCAGGATAGGAAAATGATCTATTGGGATTGGGGCTCAGTTGTCATGTTTGAAATGGGAATTCTTAATTTTACCAGTAAAACTGCTAGTAGTTACACCATATATGGATTGGATTTAAGACAGGAAGTGTGAAGGTGTGTAATTAGTGAAAAAAAAATTATTTATGCATATTTTTTTTTTAATTTGCTTTTCACTAGGTATACCTATATATAGAAATTTTAAAAGGAATCATTGTGGATACAAACGTGAAAGTCAAAAAGTTTAAATTTATGCCGTGAAGGTATTAATTTGAATTATGAACTACAGCTAGACTAAGATGAATGAAATAGAAATTCGTTTTCAAAATGTTGGATGATTTCTGAGTAAATTTTTGTTGGAACCTAAAAAAAATTTAATAACCGGACAAGTGCGAGTCGGACTCGCGCACGAAGGGTTCGTACCACACACTATGTACTTTTCATTTATTTTTTCAAATGAGAGTAGGCGTCATGTGAAAAAATAATGCTGACATTTGAAAAAAAAAATGCCTACTTATGGTAATAATAATGAATGAGAATAAAACGAGGAAAAAAATGCCGAAAAAATCAAGTTTCTTGTATGGGGCCCCCTATAATTTTTAATTTAATTTTATTTTTATTATTTGTTGTTATATCGCCAATAGAAATACACAGTGAAAATTTCAACTGTCGACCTATTACGGTTCATGAGATACAACTTGGTGACGGACGGACGGACAGCGAAGTCTTAGTAATAGGGTTCTCGTTGTTACCCTTTGGCTACGGCACCCTAAAAATCACATAATACTGCTGAGGATCTTACTGAAGATCTTTGGACATATGGACCCTATGAAATTAGTTGGAGGTGGACGGAATGAGTTATAGGTTATTTCTTTTTTTTTATGTATTACACAATAAGAGATTACAGTAACAGCCAACTGGCAGATAACTATTATAAAATTATAAGCAGTAAGAGATCTGAGAGAGCATTCCAATCCATCAACCAGATAAGTTTTGAATATTTTGAAAAGAAGTGAGGTTGACAAAGGTACCCTTTGATGAAGATTAGGCACACGTCAATGTTTGTCAAATCATTTGACAAATGGTAAAGAATGACGTAATTCCTGTTTGAACACTTTGATAGTGCTCTTACTATAATGTTACTTCCGTGAATAGTCGAAACATAACTATTTTTATCGAACGAGTCAAGCATTTTACAAGCAATTGAAGACATACGCGAACTAGAGAAAGCATACTTATAATCTACTAATTCTATAGCTGTATTCTTTTGTGCTCGTAGAACAGGGCAGAACAAAAGATACACAAAAGAACGCATCATACATTTTCATAGAAGATTTATAAATGGCGCGAACAGTACAAATAGTTCGCTTCAATAAACAGAACAATTTTTTCTCTCCAGTATATATGGGAGTTCTAGAACAAGGTACACAAAACAACACAGCTTATATCAGATGGGTTATGAAAAGCTCTCATGGAAATTTGCAGATCACAGTGGTACAGATTATGGCAACAACCTCAACTGCGTTGACCTCATTAACTCTTTCAAAAATTGGTACAAAACTAATACTGGAGGACTGCACAATATCTGAACTAATCCCGATATTGTAGATATGCAAATTTCTTAAATCTCTCTGGGTCTGAATAATTGTCATATATACATAGAGCCTTGTAGACAGCATGACCCATCAAATATCTTTAAAAAATTGTGTTTTTTTATAAAATTTCTAACCGACAATTTTATCTTGAAAGACATAATGGGTAATTATCGATGGTGGATAAAAAAGACGAACATGCAAAAATTTTAATATTTTCTTACTTTATATAATTTTATTTTTAATACACTATTAGATGCCATTATAATTTTTATGACTATACAATTCTTACAAAAGTTAAATATAAATCACAAAAACTTAAGATTTGATTGATCTGAAAGTTTCTCAATTCGATACCCCCGGAGCCATCTATTGACAGAAATGTATCACTATATGGTAAAAGAAATTTCCTTGCCGCTATCGTTTGCTATATTCTGTAATTTTGTCCCATTCACTCCTATACATTTTTCAGATCATTTATAACGAAATGCATTTCTTTCGTTAAATTCGTCAAGTTAAGTTGTGTATTATTTATTTTATCAGCCAATGAAAATGTTTACTTTTGGAAGAGGAGAATGTAAACATGATAATTACCGCTATTTTCTCTATTTTTCTCTTTGCAAGTACATATTAACATATAAACCCAACACCTATACCGAAGTCAGAAATTATATCGCAATGGAACAACGCTCTCAATTTATCAGTGGTCAAGGAAAAGACGGAACGTGGATGAATTTAATTATTTTCTAAGTTTTTTTTTTTATATCAACTTTTCAGAAGCCATTGTTAATTCCATGCCTATACAAAATTTAAACACAAAGTTTTAAATATAAATATAAATCACAGAAGAAGGCAGGAAATTGAAAAACTTTATCAGCTGGATTAAATTACAAAATGTTGATTTCATCAAACTAAATAATTTCCCATTTCAATAACTCGGCATGAAAATGTATGCTGGCTGCCATTATCGTTTGTTTCCGATATTTTGTTATTTCATCTTATTCACTCATTCATGTATGTTTGAAAGAAACAGCAAATACCAGGCGATCAGAAAATTTCATATCATTTCTAATAGAAATATAAAATCATATTCCACTGCGCATGACCGAAATATTCGTTGAGTAAAGTAGTTAAGTTCATTTATTTCTATTAACCAATGAAATTAAGGAAAAATTTTAACTTTCGGAAGAGGAGAAGGCAAACGTGATAATTTCTATATTTTGTCTCTTTCTTATGATCAAAATATGGAATTGCAAAAAAAGGATATAAGAAGATTAAAAGAATCCATTTTCGTTAAGTGAAGTAGTGTGCGTGCATGTGTTTTATTTTAATTTTTGGAAGAGGAGGAAGCAAACGACGTGATTATTATTATTGTTGTTTTCTTTATTTCTCTCTTTGTCAGTGCTGACAGCTAGGCCCAGCCCATTGCCATGATTGAATTATTTAGTGAGGGAAAAACATTTGTCATGATCATGACGTTTTATTTTTTATTGTAATAATTTTCAAATGATTAACAATTTGATTTTCGTGAAAAAGTTCAATTCGAAACTAGTGTATATCCAAATATTGTAATGTAAAAAAAAAAAATTGAATTGTTGAACATTTCCTCGATTTTAATTAAATCAAGACAAAATTAATGAGTATCACACGTACTTCCATATGTACTGTATGTATGCACCACGAATTACACAATTAAATCCAACAACTCACCAGGGAAGAGTACTATTAATGTGTGGACTGAAGAAGGATGGTACGAGTATAATTGATTGGAAGTCGAAAATAGATGAAATGTTTACGTTCGCAATAAACGTGTTCATGGTTCAAAGTTATTTCAATCAATAATCAGCTTTGAGTTTGACTCTGTCAATCTATTTGGTCCTTTTAACCAAAAATCAACACACAACGTGAAATTAGCATCCGTGACAAACCGAAATGCGGCTGCAGGTAAACATAAACACATACAGTCAACGAAAAGTGTTTCAACATTAAGAGATGTAACTAATGCTGAGATTAAGCAAATAAATTGTTGTCACCACACGGTGTGAACGGAAAATTAATGATATTTAATGGGAAAAAAACGATAGGAGATTTTATATAGAAAATGGAGTCTATTTCTTGAAGTTGAAAGCCATATAATTTGCTCACCATCAACATATTACCATTGGGCAGGTTAAATGGTCGGGAATTTAAGAAATCTATTTCAAACAGATATCTATGAACGTATTGTAAAAGATGAGAATAGGGAATATATTGCAAACTAAAATATGCTCTAAAATAGATAGAACTAATTTTAACAATTTTCGTAATAGTATAAAGCAGGACAAACCGCATTTAGTAATTAGCCAAAAAACTCTTTCGACTAATTTATTGCCCTGTCTAAAAAGTTGATGGACAAAAAGAAGTAGGTAGGAGCTGTAAGTATACCTGGAAAAATTTAATTAAAAGTAGACATACAACCAATAACATTTTATATACGAACTGCTACCAACTGTTTACCTGAAGGTCTATGATGTAAGGGTTGTTCGTGATGATTGAATAGCAGGATTGTTCAAACAAATCGCTGCAGAAATGGGAGGTATTGGTTTCCAACCAGGAAATAACAACACAAAAATTATGGCAATACTAACCCCTCAGCATAATTGTCATCACTTTAGTTAAGGCAATTCCTGACAGCAAAATATAAACATTATCATTCCCATAGTCGTATGTTGAGCGTTGATATAGGTAATCCATAAGATTAGACATTCAAAACTTCATTTATCTTTTCTGCAGATTGTCAACTTATCTTTTGCCTATTGGGTAAATTTGTAGATATCGCTAAACGACATCCTGGATACACTTACAACCCGTCCAAGTCTGTCATACTCTATAAAAGTTTCACTATGTTAAAAGCCCAATTAATATAGATATAATTTATCCTTTGATTGTGATTAGACAAAGGTGGAAAAAAAGCTCACGAAGTAAGTATATGGAAAAATGGAATTCACGGCGCGACGCACTTAGCAACGAAAAAACTGACCTTGTTAAATATATGATTTTGCATACAAATCCTTGGAATAAATACTGAGTTGGAGGGAAAAACTGATTAATTTATTCTTAACGATTTAGCCTAGTAAACGTAGCACATATTTTTTTTTTATCTAATGTTACATACGAATTAGAGCTTGTATTACCAAATATAAGTCGAATTCCAGATATTTCGTATCTGTCTGATTTTGGTACAATTTTTATAGTCTGAAAAGCAGCTTCTGTCGTAGGCGATCAAAGACAACCATACTGATGAGACCTCTCTGATCGGTGGGTCAAAAAGTTCGATATTTTTTCTGCATCTCAATGCATTTTTTTCCAATTAATTTCAGTGGCTAATAAAGCCGAAAAATTAACAGCTTAATAATAATGAATACACAGCAATACCTGTTTAATTTTCGTCAATGAAAAATTTTATGGAAATGATAAAGCAAGCATATTGGGCAAAAATAGAGCATCTATGCCCCCCCCCAACCATCAGAATGGAACCATTCCAGGAATCTGACCCTAAAAAAATGGATCGAAAACCAAATAAACCAGACATGGACTTCAGGGGTAGGATTTAGCAAGAATTTAACAGCTCCGAGCTTAAACTATTAGATATCAGCTCATTTTCTTGTTTTTTTAGCTCAAAACACTGATGAGCTAGTTCACACTGAGTGAGTTCGCTCGAACTGGCAAGCTACTTCAAAAGGGAGATACTCAAACTTGAAAAATTTCGTTCAAAAAGATACTGCTTTTTTTTTTAGAGAGAATACGAATATTGGAGGAACTATGAAAAAAATAATCGTGCACAGTAAGTCAATAAATGGCTACAAAGCAAGGGCCATTCGCTCCGGTTAACTTATCTAAATCTATATAGATCCTTCAAGAAAAATAGTTACGCAAGGTATAAACTTTTCTTTCAAAACGAAAATTCGGACCCGGAACTCCAATTTTTTGACTTCGTGGCAATATTTTTGTAAGGAATAGTGGCACGCGGGTATACTTTTTCTACTATAATGTCATCTACAAGCGATTATCTTTCTAACGACTACAACTTAAGGGGCTCATGTAGTGTACCAACTGCTCTCAAAATGCGATTTTCGAAGGTGAAGCATTACAAAGATGTACCGACTCATAAAAAATTGACACGAAGTCAGAAAATTGAAGTTCTGGGTCCGAGTTATCGTGTTGAAAAATTTATAAAAAATAGAAAAATTTAATTTTCTAAAACTACTTTCACTGCAGTAATTTCATAACTAAGTTCACTTAAATTTAAAAAAAGAATCAAAAAAAATTGTCAAATTAAAAAGTTGACAGAAAATGTTGAAACTGTTTTCCTGAAAATCCAAAAAAAAACGAAAAAAGCACAATTTTCGATTTGAGTGACCTCTAAACATTAATGAATTTCACTGAAATTTTGCATAGAAGTTTAAAATTAGCTAACAAATTCTGAATGACCATTTAGACGTTTTAACACTTTTGTTTTTTGGGCCACCCTAATATGTACATATACTGTAAAATCCCATTACGAACGAATTCTATTATTTTGTTATTTTGGGATTTCAGTATGTGGGGTATCTTGTCCACCTAAGTCGATTGTTTTTTTTTTTTTTAAATCTCAATTTTATTCTTTAAAGAAGATCAAGAATGTCCTCAAACCTATATCAGACGGTTTTCATAAGTCCCCTTTCAGACAATGAATAGGGGAGGGTTGTTATCTATGCCTGCAGCTTTACTTTTCCATTGGTCAGCAATTTAATATCAAGAATTTCTGGATGATTTGTCACAACACTCAAATTTCCATTTTGTAAAATTTTGTCAAATTGGCCATGATTATCCATGAAAGTCTCTCTTATTATTATATTCTAATAACAATATTTAAAACTTTCATCAATTTATCGAATAACTCTACGAGTGCACATATGTATAACTCACTCCAAATTCTACAAATTCTTCGTTAAACCAACAAAATCAGTAAACCAACCTTCTTCCATGAAAAGATTAATATCGCAACTTCAGATCACGTGGTGTAATTTCGTAAAAGAAAAAAAATTTGTTAGGTTCTTGGAGCGTAATCGATTTACTATGTCAGGTATTAGCTGGATTTTCTTCCATTGAATTTCAAACAGCAAAACTTGAGATATCCTGGACAGAAGAAAGTACAACTCAGAGAAAATAATGTCTTTTGCAAACGGTGGCAAGGATTTGGCCGGGGGGAGGGGGGGAATGAGATAGAACAAAGTGGTAAGTCGAATGCATTCCAATATAGAAAAGTTCACAGAAATCAGGTAACTAAAATTCACCTCACACTCGATACAGAGACAACTTAAAGGATTTCAGTGCACACCGTGAGAAACATTTTGTTGCCAGAATATGGTGGCAAGGGACACATTTCCCATACTAGAGCAAGTTAGATAAATACAGATATATGCATGGATTCAACATACATATGAGATACGATTTCCCCCATACTTTGTAGGGATTTATAGCTAAAGTCGAAGAGCGACTTAGAATCACCAAGAGTAAGTAGTAGGTAGGTATATAGTAGAGTGGTTATTCCGGTGTGGTACAACGATGATGGTGGTAAGACTCTCTGATAGAATCAAAATTTGTGCACATTTCGGACTTGGGTAACGTCGTGGAAAAATTGAAATTGGATACAAGGACTCTGTGAAATGTAATAAAATTCCCCCGTTCGTACAAGTTCCAGCCACACAGTTGAATGGACTTTACTTTAGATGTGTGGTATTAGCAAGATAAAGTAATAAATCCGAATTTATTTCGTAACGATTTCGAAATGACATAAGATTCAGTTTTTAATAAAATCATATACTTCAGTCAATTCGGCAATGTTGATTGGAGCCGAGAGATTTCAATTAGATTGGAGTATTAGCACGTGGATAGATATTGATATTTAGACGAGTGAAATCAAGATCTAAAGATTTTCATGATTATGTTTCAATTTTTTTTTTTTCATAATAAAAGCGATTAAAAGTAATTATATCAAAAAAATCAGAATCAGGATTAAAGAATTTACTTACAATGAAATGACAAATATTTTTTGGATGTTCTATAAATGCAATCTAAACAAAATTAATATACAATAAGAAAAAAAGCAAAGCAAAAAACAAAAACTGATTTAAAACTGAAAGCTAACAGCTGGTCTCATATCTCATTTTATTGTAGCAGCGCACCCTACCCATAACCCCGCGTAATGAAAAACAAACTTATTTCCACAAAGATAATTAAGTCTGGCATATAGACATAAAGGATAACTGTGTAGACTGAAGTCAGTGTCCTGGAATATTTTAAATGGATTTCTATGCCATTTTGTGAGACTCAAAGAAAACGCTCTCCATCATCTTTTTGATGACGAAGGAATTGGGTCTGAGTGGCCTCCTGGCCATAGTAGGTGATGGTGGTATGTCTGTCTCGACAAGCATCACTGAAAAAATACCAAGTGCCTTCCATTTCTATTTAGTGAGAGAAATTGAAGGAATTCATAACAGAAGAAGGGAGAGAAAAATGTAATTAAACACGCGATATCGCAATTAAAAATATGACTTCCGTAGAGAATAGCTTTTGCTGGTGAATCCGGAAACGTTTCTACTATGCCCACTTAAAGTGAACGCATTAAATATGAATTTTACTTTTCTTATCCCGTTTTTCGGAGTTTAACTTCCGTTAGTCTTAAGTGTAATGATGGCTTGGAGAAAGTTTTTAAGTTAGTTTAGAGATAAAGTGTTTCTGTTTTTTTTTTATGATTATATGAGAGCTCTTTATCAACTTAGGGAGTAGAAGTTGTCGGATAATAATTATAAGTGTTAAATTCTGGTGTTTGATGGATATTTATGAATATATGTTTAATTAAACTGTCACTAATTAACTTTTATTCAGCGCGTTAATATTGAAGTCGTTAAAACAGCAATATTTTCACGAAAATCATGGACTGGGAAATTAAAAGACAGAAGTAAAGTTGAGAAAATAAAAAAATCATGCTTTATATGCATAACCGATGTATCAAAATTGACCACTTTTTTCTCTAATAAAATTTATGAAAATTGTATGATATCCCACAGGAGTCTATACTTTGGCCGATATCTTTTAAGCTAATTTATATATATATATATATTTCTAGATAATTTAACTGAAACAATCTTATGTTACTGTTCAGTTTTAGATTGACTCCCAGTTAAATTTCAATAACAATCTCGGTCTGTTAAAAGATGGTGTCTGTCTACTACTTAAGACCTAATCTAAGATATTTGTTTGGTCTAACTCACGGGTGGGCAAACGGTAGATCGCGATCGACCGATCGATCCCGAACAGTTCTATAGTAGATCGCAGACATTTTAAATAATTTACTAAGTAAGTTTCAAATCTTTTAATTTAAAATGTGTACTAAAAATTTAGCAGACGATAAAACATAAATTAAATTAAACACGTATCTATTCTACAACTGACCTGACTAATTCCCAAGCAGTGCCAAAGATGACTTAAAAAGAAGATGGGAAGGAGGCCGAACAAAATAGGAAATGTTTCGTGTTTTCTACAAAGAAGCAAATAATGTCATATACTTATGTCTTTTGCATGTATGGGGGAAAAGATCTTGACTATGCACCAACCTTTAAGCCCGATTCAGAATCGGCGCAGCATGCAGCAGCTGTGATGCAAGGTTTCATATCATGGGATCATATGACGCAATTCGCAATCGGCGCAGCATTCATCAACGCAGCTTTAGTTATCAATCTCAGCGAAACATTTGTAGAGTTTCGCGAATACGAACAAAGTCACTTTGACCATTGGAAAAGGTTATAATTAAGTATGCCTTGATACTTTTTAAAAAAAAAAGAGAAAAACAAAAACTTGTGAAAATAAACATTGACTGTGAGCCATCACCAATCGAGCTAGTTTGTTTTGGCATTAAAATAATACGAGGCAATTCTTCATTTTTGTATGTGTAATTTAATTTTTCAAAAGTCCGTCCGAGTCTAGTTCTTTAAGCTTAGTTGTCCGTCCGTTCAATTTTAAATTTATAAACTAATTTATATACAATTCCGCTCGCCGGATATTAGTGTTACACAGATTGCTTGTTGTATTCAAGTTTATATTAGCACAACACAGGATTAAGGCTCCCAAACGGTGTACATTTATTTGCCGAAAATATACATCTAAAACGCAGAAGCTCTTTTCTCGTGCAAAACTTCTCGTCACAGATTCAGAGAAGCAGAAGGACTATTACGGCAACTTGCAGCACCTTATTACCATCAACGAGGTTTCAGTAGATCCCACGATCGAGATTTCTCCCCACCTTATAATCGAGACTCTGGCTCCCGGCAAGACTATGAAGCAATTTGAATGCCGAGAACCATCTCAGAGAACATAGCAACATAAAGTTCCGCATCAAGACTTCTAGACAGCTGTCGTAAGCAGTACATCAGCCATCCAATACAACATCAACAAATTGTGTTTGGCTAACCGCTCCAAGAAGCGCCCATAACACCAAAAATACCCTCAAAATCCATTCAAACTATTCATAATAATGTACCTGAGGTAACCCAACCTCAATTTTGCAAATTTGCCTACTGACCTTCAATGATTGGTAGAAATAATGGAAACAACATGAACAGTTTCCTGATTTTATATCATTTCATTGTATAATTCATAATAAGGCCTTATGTGCAAAAATATTGAATGTTAATGATATTATGGACGTGGCAGTTAAAATTGCTACTTCGATAAGAGCATGAAGTTTAAGGAGATGTCTATTCCGTAGTAAACTTGAAGACAATGACTCGGAATATGAAGATTTACTTCTTTTCTGTCATGTTAATTGGCTCAGCCGAGGAAGCTTTTTGGAAAGATTTCTAAATCTTTTGCCTGAAATTATTGGATTTTTTGACACATTGGGAGAAAAATATGAACAATTGGAAGATCCAGTATGGGTAAAAAAATTTGAATTTCTTATGGATTTTATGGACCATTACAACTCGCTTAATTTACAATTACAAGGAAAAGGAAATAATATTATTGAGTTGTTTAGTTCTGTAAATGCTTTTAAAGCAAAATTAAAACTTTTTGCTTCACATTTAAAAAGGCAAAATTTTAAATATTTTCCATATTTAGAAAAACATATTAAACTTACTGGTGAATGTAATATTGAAATTTTTTGTTCTGAACGGGAAAATTTTAATCAAGAATTAGAGAGACGATTTGCAAATCTCAATAATCTTCAACTGATTTTTGAATTTATTTCATTTCCTTTTAAAGAATTCGATACCGAGTATATATTTCATCAAATCTAGCTCATACTTTTCAATTGAATTCATCGGATCTAGATTTAGAAATTTTAACAATACAATCAGATATAATTCTGAAAGCACGTGCAAATGAAAATTATTTTTGCAATTTATTACCAGATGAAAAATATCCATTATTGAGATCGGTGGCATGAGGATATTTGCATTTTTTGGTTCCACTTATCTATGTGAAGCAGCGTTTTCTTAAATGAAATACATCAATTCGCAATTTAGGAGTTCTATGACTGATAAGCACTTTAAGGCATCTATTCGATTGTGCATCAGTTATTACAAATCTAACTTTACAAGACTTGTTGATGAAATGAAATGTCACGCATCTACATCAAAAGATTAATCCAAAATATTTATCAATAAAGTACATTGCTGCACAAAATAGTAAATACAATGTATTTAAAGAACTTAATTAAATTTTTATTTGTTTTTAATTTAACCCATTTTTCGAAGTCGATCGCGCATAAATAAGAAAAATTAATGTCGATCATACCAGTATTAAGTTTGCCCACCTCTGATCTCACCCAAAAACAGTTCTAATCAAAATATAATATTTAAATGGTTAAATGAATCAATAAGAGGTTGTATGTATCTACTTAAGACACTGATATATGTATGTAGGCGGCTATTTTTTTCATTTGCTATAAGCAACCCGTAAATTCAGACATAGTTTGGCAACCCTTTCCAACTGCGGAAGTAAAAATCAGCAAATTTGCATTTTTCCATAGAAATTTCTGGATAATTTCAAGGAAAAATGTTTCCTTGCAGGAGGTTTTAATGTCTAATTAAAGACTATTAATTTGGCAACAATTTTAGGAATAATGTTTACGATAGTCACAGATAAATTAAAAATACATAAACAAAGAGAAATTAAATTCGAAATTTTAATATCCACGATATCTCTGTACCACAGGAAACAAACATTATCTCACGTGAGTACTATATCGATTCAGGTGTTCTGTGCTACTTTGGTACGCTTAGTAGCTACTTTTTCTGTGAACTGGGGGAATTAGCAGACAAAGAGTTGAGGAACCTGGTAAGGTTCATTAACTCGTCTCTTGTGGCTGGTTTCAACGCACCCCCCTAAATCTGAAGTATCTTTTCCAGGTACGGTCCCAATAAGGTGGAATCATAATGGACCATAGATGGCTTAAGTGTGGCTGGTCGTAAATGCTTTTACGAAGGCCGCCACTCTAACCTAACCTAACCTTGTGCTACTTTCAAATCATAATATTTCACGAACTGGATAGGGACATCGAACAAGTTTATTTTTATTTAGTTCAGAAACTCTGTCTTTCTTTTCTGGGTGTGAAATCTTAAAATCAATTTTAACCCACTTCCCCGGCCTGATTTTCTGAAACTTGGCATGCACGCATGCATAGTTCCGAGATGACAATTTAATATTTATCCAGTTCGAAATTTTAGTATTCTAGGAGGTCAGTTAGCTTGACAAACTCATGCAGTACATGGGAAAAACTGGTGGATACAAATTCTAGCAGGAAAAGTTAAAATCGCGAACTTGTTTCTTTATCTTGACGAAATTATTATTGTTACTCCTTTTTTAATTGTTACTTGTTCTTTATCTGCATATACTGGGAAAGAGTTTTAGGGAGATTGAAATATGTCGAATTGATCATAAATATTGAAAAGTGTTCGGTAAGTCTGCAATACTTTTAATTCATTTAAGTTAAGCTTTGACTAATCCACCAATTCTGACCAATCCCAATTTTAATGATTTTTTTTTTGTGATAATACAAATTTGTTCAATTTTATATAAAACTTACGTATTGGGCGGTCTAAAGATGATTCCATGAAATTCATGAAACGATATTAAATCTTTTTTACCATAAAACCAGCACGCACCATCATCTTCTAAGGATTATTTTTAAGATCCTTAAATTTTTTTTTTATTAAAGATAAAGCAAACTAAAGTCATCTTCTTTAAAATAGAATTTCAACAAGATAACCATAACCCACGTATTGTTTACAAGAATTAAAAAAAAAAAAACCCCTATTTCCATTCCACGATCTTATCACTTAGCTTTAAGGAAAAAATAAAAATATCCAGAGGAAGTAAGACGCATATAATCCCCCATCCCCGACCCCAAAAAAACGAATAACAAGCACTCAATTTAGTGGATAAGTTTAAAGCTAACACATATGCAAAATAAAACGATGAAAATTTAACAAGGAACGGTGTTTTGTGATTGCGATATAATCAGCCACCAACAAATCCTCTCTATATATAATACATAGATATAGATACTAACCAGAGAACCATGGCAAGGTAATAGACTGGCTATAAATATTTCAAGATAAATATCAATAAGGAAAAGCCATTGTTGGTTTAATGTCACGTAATTAAAATCGTTTTATTTCTTCCTTATTTTGGTGATTTACACACCTCTCCTTCCTCCAGCCAAAAATCTGGGAATGGGTGAAAGTCGACAAAACGGAGCAGTTAATTACCAAATGAAATTGATGAGATTCGCGGCTTATCTATAGAATGAATTTGGGGAGGTAATCTTCGCTAGGCTATTAAAACTCTCTCGCCATTGATAAAACTTAAATAGAAATGGCCTTTCGAATTACCCGGGATAAATTAGAGAAGGGATTTTATAGTTTTGCGTAAACACTCACTATACGAATGCTTTTCACGGAAATATATTACTTCATGAGGTATTGGGGTGTACGGGAGACGATATACCCTAAAACACACTTCGATTTCGGAATTGTAAAATCGATTTTCATCTTAACTGAAGCCGATGGGGATTTTCAAGATTTATCTACGTTTTAAATGATAAGAGTATCTACTATATATTATTTGCTTAGTTGATGAGTAATGGTAGTTTGTGTATTAGAGACATTCCTTTTATTTCCATACCGCCTCGATTTTTGTGTATAGAGGAAGAGTATTAAAGTCAGCTGGAATGAGACGAGTGTGTGTGGGGGGAGGGGGTCAAAGAAGGAGTCTATGGCGACACCTTGGTTTCGAATGCTTGCATCATGTAGGAAAAACCAAAACAACCGATTTAAATGCTGCAATAAAATATTTCTATTTTTCCAAGCTCTATCCGGCTCCGGAAGTACCTTGCTGGTTAGAAAATGGTGTAGTGGAAATATAGCCACCGACTGTTTAAGTGGCTTTTCCTATTTCTTTCTAGAACGCTTCATCGGACAGTAAAAATGGTCTCTCTTGCTCTTTGTAGATACATTCAAAATTTCTCAAACTGATCATTTTCCCATTTTCTGCAAGTCTGGAAATTTATGTACTGCAACCCTACAAAAGAGCTGCTTGATTTCACCCATTTTCGAACCTACATAGATCCTCAAATCTTCGCTTTATTTTGCAAATATGCCCGGTGATGTTTTTTTTCCAATTTGTTTTTAGAACTATTCGTTGGACGGTGAAAATTGTTATAAAAAATTTCAACGGTTTTGACATTCCGAAAAATTCTTCACAATTACTGCATTAAAAAAGTGTGAGAAATTATCCTCTCCTTTATATATGTGAAAAATCTGAGATTTTCAATGGTAACCCTACCAGGCTGTTGCCAAATTTAATCAATTGTTGAACTTGCAAATATCTGAGATTTTCTATGGTAACCCTAACTTTCACTTGTATTTATAATACCTATAGATAGCTACTGAATACAATATTTGATGTTTCTATGCCAATGAGAATGTCAACAAATATACACGAAAAACAAAATTTATGTATGGCAACCCTGCGAAGGAGTTACTCAATGTTCGAAATGACACTTCAAGTGTTTCCATTAAAGGTGTGTACAAAAAAACTCATTTAATTAACACGTTTTCCAGCAAAATATTTATATACATAGTTAAAAACGAAATTTTTGTATAGTAACACATAATAATGAAACGAGTTGCCAGATTTCGTCCTTTTGCGAAACTATGTGTACAAAATTTCAACTCTCTATGCCAGTCCGTCAAGTATTCTTAAAATATACAGGCTTTTCGGTAAATAAGTAGGATGGAATATGACCATGGATTCCTTGGAGTGTACTGATCACCTAATTTTATGATCTAGACCCCCCCCTATAATCGCCCCTTTCCCCGCAAATTAATGTTTGCGTATTTTTTGTTTTTAAACATTTTTAAAAAGGAAGTGTAGACACATAAATTCTCATAAGTCCTTCTAAGAATAATGTAGCACCAAATTTGACCACTTGTTAAAAAGAGGATCTTTTAATCTTTATAACGATATCAAACAACTTACGATTTATGATCAAATTCTTCGGTTATTGCCGGGCCTAAAATTGTATTGTTTGGCAATAGTACCTTTCAGCACAAAATCCCACATTCATTGTTTGATTATTATAAATTGGCAGTAACCTGAATATAATTGATCCTTTCAAAATAGAAATAATATTAAAATTAAGATTTAAGATCGGACAGGATAATTATCGATAATCTGAACTAGCTTTCAAATTGTGTGTTTCAACAAAGAGTAGGTACATCCACAATGAACAAATTGAAGTCCAATATGAAAATCTATGGGAAATTGTCAATCCCAATATGAAAAACACTGATAGTAACTATATAGAACAAAATCAACAGTTTTAATAAAGTAATAATGAAATCGAATACCTCAAATAATAGTAGAACTAGGAAAAAACCTTTAATTGCCCAAAAGATCAATTTTGACGGCACTCTAGATTAAATGAATGCCCATAAAAATTTAACCCAATCTTAATTTTAATTTTTATATGGTCATACAACCATTTTTGCTACTTCTTTTCAAGTCTGGCGGATCTGCAAAGCAAAGAGCTCAGATGCATCTTAAGGGAAGTAGGATGTGATCTAGAGTGACTTTGAAGGTTATCCTATGAGGACTAGGGGCACAATGGAACCAGTATAGGCCTAAATGAAGCAGACTAGCACTTTCACAAAGAAGTTGCCCGATTTTGCCCATTTTCAAACTTAAAACTAAAATTTTTAACAAAGAGTTGTTTGAAAATTGTTCGCCTTTCACGTCAAAATCATTGTTCCAGATTAACTTAATTTTTTTTTTTTTGTAAAAAATGGATAGAAGATAAGTAGTGGATAAGGAGATAGTAGAGAGCCTAACGAGAGTATTTTGAAAAAGAAAAAAAATCTTCAAAATAAATTTGAATTGTGGAAAATCTCGAGTTTTTGATATTTTTGTGTTTTTCATACTCGAAAATTACAAAAAGGGTGTGGTGTGAAATTTTTGAAGAGAAAAAAAACTCAACCACTACTTACAAAATTTCATCTTATCTGAATCTTTTTAACATTTTCTTTTCACTCTGGGAGAAGAGAAAATATTAAATTTTTTATTTTCTTTTTAGGACATTAACATTTAAATTTTACAAGTACATAATTGTTATATTAATTTAGGGCAAGATTTGATGACTGGACTTTATTTCAAACTGAAGCAATCTCCTGCCAATACATGGGATAAAAATCTATTTAAGGGTTCAATATCACCCAAGATAAAATAAGTAAAAAACGAGTTTTCAAACAAAACTGAGACCAAGCCGCATGAAAAAGTAGAAAATAAACTTTTCTTCACACACAGAGGTGGATTCAGATTTTTTGATTGGGACATTTCTCTTGAACATTCTTTCTCTTATGAATCAAATCACTTTTTACCTCTGATTGATCATACTGAAATATAAGCGAATAAAATCTGAGTCCACCTCTGTGTGTGAAGAAAAGCTATTTTCTACTTTTTCATGCGGCTTGGCCTCAGTTTTGTTTGAAAACTCGTTTTTTACTTATTTTATTTTCTGCCTTTTTCACGTTAACTAAATTGTTATTACGTGCTGCATGGAGATAGTTTAAAACAATTTTATGACTGCTGAAAAGACACTGATTTACGGAATTTTCCCGATTTTCAATGTTTTCCAAAGACTTTTCCTATTACTATGAATTTTTTTTTAAAAATTTACATGAATTTTCCTCGATTTTTCATGCAAGTTTTCATGATTGTTGAATAGAAAGTATTGATGCCAGTAGGACGGAAAAAAATGATTCCGCATAGCTTATAAAACATTTTTGTCGGAAAATTCCGGACATTCCAGAAAAATTGGAAAATTCTGCACTTTTCCTGAAACAGATTTATCACTAATCATATCGATGAAAATTTTTCCGGTGATTTTTCCGCTTTTCCGTGTTTTCCTTGGAGTTTTCCACAAAAGCAACTTTATGCAACTCATTTCGCTCTACAACTTTGTCTTAGGTTGCAAAACGCTCAAACGCTTGCTTGGTCTGAAAAACTCCTGAAAAGCGTTTTACATGAATTTTCCTCGATTTTTTCTCCAAGTTTTCACCATTGTCGGAGAGAAGGTAATGATGCCAGTTGATAGGGAACTTGATCCTGCATAATTTAGATAACTTTTTTACCGGAAAAGTCGGAAAATTCCGGAAAAATCGGAAAACTCTGCATTTTTCCTGAAACAGATTTATCACTAATCAAATTTGTACCAAATTTTCAAATGATTTTTCCCGATTTTCCGTGTTTTCCATGGAAATTTCCGGTTCGCTGTGATGACGAAAAATGGGTCTACGAGAGTGTCGAAAATAGTAAAAAAGAAATATACGGACAGACAAATTCGTGTACGAGTTAAAGGGACGGGCTGGCCTCAAAAATCAAAAAACTTATATCATCATCAGAATAAAATAGTAACTAATGTTATATAAAAAGAAACATTTAAGCTTACCGTGGAAAGAAGGCACCAAAAGTAATATATGTGTGTAGTAAGGGCTATTTTATGTATATATATCTCCAGCTAGACAATATTATAATGTCAGAAATAAAAATAATTTGATGAATTTCTTTTCTTCAATTTTAAGAGCACACAGAATAGGGGGAAAGTATCATTTCCTATTTCTCATCTCTAGAATTGAAATTCGTAACGGAAACTCTCTCAAAACTTTTAATAACATTGTCGTCTGGCTTGTTAAATGTCTTCTTTTAAGAAAGAAAAGGAAATTTTCTCTTTTTTTTTCTTCGTCATTTTCTCGAATGAACTCTTTAAAGTTTCACTATAGGTACTTAAACTCGACTGGAAACTTAAGAATTGATTATTTCCTTCATCTTATGTAGAATAGCTTGCAACAAACTAGATGTATAGAATTTCAGAAAGAGCAAAAATGCAATTTAATAACATTTTTGGAGAGAGAGTTCTGAAGATTTTCCAAAAAAAAAAAAAAAAAAAACAAGAGAAACGAGCAACATCCTCTTAACCCAAAGTCCAGGGTCCTCCAATTTATTTGGCTTTTTTTTTTTCTTTTTTTTTTTTTTTTAATATAATCAAATACTCAACCTGGGCGCTACTAGAACAACTTGAGTGCTTGACAACAAAATATTTCTGTGGAAAAATTATGTATATTCAACTTGCAAATAGTGGCGCACGTAATATAGTAAAAAGCATTTCAGAGGCACTCTCCTCTCAAGAGTTCCTTGAATATATCTTCTATATGCATACATAACTATCTATCCTCCTTATACAAAAGGGCCATAATATGTGACATTTTATAGCATTCTCCACCATATCTCCCTTAAGTCAAAGGAAGATAAAACAGGTGCTGAAGTTGTGGCTTTTGCTCTAATTAAAGCATATTTAAGCACAAATTAACAAGCTGCGGTAATGAGCTTTTAGCCTCCTTAACAAATCTTCAACTTTGTGTGACATTTTAGTATCACAACTTTATGGATCTGAACTGAAAAGTTTTGCTGATTAAAAGTCACCCCCTCCCCCCATCCATCCATCCCCAATGGGAAATGAAATATTGAGTTCGTTCTCATAGCTCTATAAAATCGCAGTGAAAAGATTTACCAGAGTTTGACTGCTTTATTATCTCCTTCGCGTTGGTCGTTCGATTCTATTTTTCACAGCTTTTGAAAAAGTCCTTTTAAATTCAATACGAACAAAAGCAGATCGGAATTTTAGTAATCAAATCGAATGACAAAGTAATGGAGATATCATGTCGTAAATTTGAGAGTTCAATAAATACTCTCCGATGGAGAACAATGGTTGCATATTGTCAACTTTTTTTCAATTAAAAAAGTTCAAAATTCCAAAGTTCAATTAAATCATTTTTCGACAGTACTTAATTGTTGAATCTCTTTCCAATGGATTTGGATGGATTTTAGAAGTTAAAATAAGTCAGCGAAGTATGTCATTAGTGAAATGAAATAATATTTGGTGGAGAGAATTTAATGGATGAGAAAGTTGTGGCAAACAATAGTTTGCTCGTATTTTAATGAAAGCATCGATGATGCTATTCTATTGGATAAAAGACATTGGGTTTGGTTTTATCAAACTCCACTACCAAAAACTGCATACCAATATAGTGGACGAGATTTTTTTTTACTGTAGTTCGGCTTGACTGAAGTTCAGCTCTATCCGCCTCCAAATGCATTTTGACAGGGTATTGTAATCAGACCAAATAGTATATGTCAATAGTTCATCCTATGCTATTTTGTACTAGAAGGTTTCTTCTGAAATCAGTCCCTCATCACGGTTGAATTTGAATTGAAAAAACGGGAAATTCTTTACCTATAATTTGACAAAATGAGTTTTTTTCTTTTTAGGCTATAGCCTAAGTGAAGTGAGGCAGCTCGTGGACTGGTGTTGACCGATGTTAACACGACGATACTTAACTGTGGAGGTGGGCGGCCGAACATCTCTCAGTGTGCTGGCGGAGAGAGGCTGCGCGCAAGGTGGCGGGCTTTTTCCAGTACTCTGGTGTATGTTGGTTGACTCACTCATCATGGTGCTGAAAAGCGTGGGATTCTCATGAGAAGCCTATGTGGATGACATCATTCTGCTCATTTCCAGGCACAGCATGACTGCTGCCTGTGCCTTCATGCAACAAGATCTCAATATTGTTGACGACTGGTGCACTTTGTACTTTGTTCTTCCAAAGCTTTTTGGACACACTCTGCAACTCTCTCCTCATGTCAAGCACCTTGGAGTCTTCCTCGACTCGAAGCTGACATGGGGATTGCACGTAGAGGAAAAAGTTAATGCGGCTACGAGTCTTCGCTCAATGCAGGAGAACCTTTGGCTGCACATGTGGCATGAGACTGAGGGTTGTGCACTGGATGTACACCACGAATATTAGACCCATGCTTACATATGCCTCCTGTGTATGGTGTCCGAGGACGCTTGTGGGGACTTCGATCCGGAAGCCCACTGGTCTGCAAAGGCTTGCCTGCTTGGGAATTACGGGCTCCATGTGATCTACGGCTACTGCTGCTCTTGAGGTCCTATTTAATCTGCCACCACTGGATCTTGTCATTCAGGCAGATGCCAAAAGAGCTGTGTGCAGATTGCGCTCATGGGAATGTTGGGAAGACGGCTGGACTGGCTCTTCTTATTGCTCTCGTATGGACATGGAAAACCCTCTGGCCAGTATACTACGTGACGCGATGGTACCTGAGCTTCGTTTCGGGCGTCGTTTCTCTGTGAGCTTTCCTGTAAGAGAATCGTGGCCTGAGGGAAGTGCCTTATCGAGCCTTCCTCGCTCCGCTCTAAAAATTTTCACCGACGCCTCTCTCACTAATGAGGGAGCTGGGGCGGGTGTCTACTTTCCTGAGCCTGACATTGGGATGGAGTATTTACTTGGTAAACACACCGCTGTCTTCCAGGCTGAAGTCTTCGCCATATCAATGGCAGCGAAGTTATCCCTTGATATGCAAATCAAGGGGAAGGACATTGCTATCCTTTCGGATAGTCAGGCAGCCTTGATGGCTCTGAGTGGCCCTCGGATAACATCTAAATTACTGAGGGATTTCAGGTCGTCTGTGGGTAAGTTGTGTGTCCACAACAAGGTGCCCCTTCTGTGGGTTTCTGGTCACATGGCGATCATGGGGAATGAAAGGGCTGACCTTTTAGATTGGGCTGGCTCCGATTCTCCTATCCTCGGACCGGAACCCGCCGTAGGCGTTCCCACCTCGAGTATCGGGTCTCTCATCAAAGCGCATGTTTTTAGAAAGCATCAGCAGAGATGGGCAAACCTGACTACTTGCAAGTGTACAAAACTGTTTCTTGATGGGCTTAATGGGAATATCTCCGATTTTCGCTCCCTCACCAAGACCTGATGCGTTTCATTAAAAGGAGGACAGGAAGGTTTTGGTGAATGGCCTACTAGCAGGACAGCACAATGGGCCACTATGGTCTCCGTGCTTGGGATAGGGTCCCCTCTCCCGGCCTAAAAAAAAAAAAATTGGCTCAACTTAATTTTGCTGAGACACACAACATACACAATTAGTTACAGAAGATGATATAGCAGCTTCAATTCCTACTAGAGAGATAGTATCAAATTCATACATAGATGTGCCATAAATTCGTATGCTCAGTAGTACCCCGAAAGTAAGGTTGTTACTCCACTCTACACCCAACACTGAGCTGCGGATTTAGCAACAAACTCGGTGAACGTCATTTTGACTAAATTCGCTATGAACTTATTTCATATAGCAAAACTCTCTAAAAAAAATGCTAATCCCGACGGGGCTAAATCTTGCTAGGTACTCCAGTAAATACGTAGTATTTCGCCCCATACATATATAATTCACTTAAAAACTATTTTTAAGTGCATATATGAGGTCCGCTTGACAATTCAATTTGGTGTATACGGCAAGCAGGAGCCAAGCCGTACTGATGAGTAATACGGTTCCTGCTGATGCGAAACGCCCTCTTTTGCAAAAAAATTTCTTTTTTCAAAGATTTTTCGATTGTAAAAAGAGTTTTTTCACTGAAGCCAGTTGCCCAAAATACTTTTTGTGTACCATGTTATCCCAAGAATCTAACTTGTAGTTAACGGACAACAATTCACTTCGGTTATAGAAGAGCTTAATGATCGGCCGCCAAGACTAGGGAGTAAAAACTTCCAGGGCTTGCAGAAGATGTACAAAAATATTAAGTGAACAATCGCAAGCGATTATTAATATTATAATTACATATATTATAAGAAGCACTTACGTACCAAGAGTTCGTCAACAACAAAACCCCAAAATGGAGGAGCCCAAGAGCGCCCACTCTAAGGATAGCAATATTAAGATGTCAGTTTCTCAAATCATCCCTTAAAATAAGATTCGTAATTAGATTATCCGAACTGAACATTGATTCACGTATCGATAGATGAACTCATTACTCATTTCCACATAGGCCTAACCATGATCTTGCATACTACATTAAAAACTACTTAAAATGTGATGGAATTTCATGTTATACTCACATTCTTTCTGCAGTATTTAGTGTATACTAACCAAAAAATATATTCAGTAATAAACCTTCTCTAGTATGGAGAATCTATATTCATTTGAATTATGGTAAACTACTTGCTGAGAATGTCCAAATAACGTTCAGACATTTTCATTATATGGAGTTTGCGAACTGTCAAGGATCTTGTCGAAATATGTCGACTACATTTGGAACATTCCATGAACATTTGGAATAATTGTTATAACGATCATTAGCATAATTTCATTTCACATTTTGGAAGATTCCTTAGACGTTTTGCCTACCACACTTGGAAGATACCTTGGACGTTTACAATAATTTTTAAGCAACAAATCAAATTGCGAGTTTACAACCAAATAAAAGAACTCCCCTTTATATGACAACTTTTTAAATTTAAATTTTTAAACCGCTTAGTTTTTATATTCCTGCGGATCCTTCTTCCAACCTTTTCCAACCAGAATTGGTCCAAATTATAGAAATATCGATCTAAGATCGCTAGAGCTCGTCACAAGATTCATTCAAAAAAATAAATTCGGCGATCTTAATACTATTATATAATAATAATAAATAATAATATATATAGTGATTATAAACATACCTGTTGTCCTTATAACTGTTTTGTTGGTAAAAGTTGGTCTTAATTTCTCTAGTTCTTTTTTCCTAACCGTTGCACTCTATACTGCTCTTTCACTTGATTAAAAGCAACAAATATCACACTGATTTTGACTTTTTTTCAGGGTCTCCACTAGACGGTAGCCCAGATCAAGTCAACGTTAGAACATTTCAAGTAGCTTTAACACTTTGTTAAGTGGCTTGGTGCTGAGAGTTTATCTGAAAAGATTAATATGGAATACACAACATTATTGTATTTTTACTCATATTTATAAAAAGTCAAAATTTATAGGTAGCAAAATGACAAAAAAATCAAATTAGAAAATAAAATTCCCAGCAAAAAAAAAATATTTCTCTATTTATACCCACTGAAAGTTTTATATATATATATATTTTATGTATAGGTGATGAAAGAATTAACCTTTTTTTTCATGCCTTGTTGACCAATTCCTACAATGATACTAACCAAAGGAGACAGATTAAGATTATCCCCAACCCCAAGACCCTTCGAAAGAATGGCAAACAAATCTCTAAAAGGGAAGGAAGAAAATCTCATTGAAGATTCAGATCTGCTATGAAACGTAAATCGACACGATGTGATTTGCGAGTCCGAAAAGCTTATCAGTTTCTATCTTCTTGTTAACAAGATTTTTTGAGATAGATTTTCAGGACGTTCACACGAACAGAGAAAGTTTATTACAGGTATTTTGATTTTAGGAATTCCGGTCGATTAGTGTGATTCAAGATAAATATTTATTTAAGAATGATTCAGTCAGTTGAACTGTAAAATGTAAAAAAGGATAAGGAAAAGTCATAATATAATCAATTAAAATGTTTAATCATATTGGAAAACCCTAATCATTTTGAAAATTTGACAGACGGTATGTACTAATCCAATACTAATAACAGGCTGGCTGTGCATAATACTCCATCCATTTCAGACAGATGAAGTATACTGACATACTACTGCTAAATCCATCTTAATCGGAAAATAACAAATTTGGATAAAAATGTTACCTTATTTTTCTGAAATATAAAAAAAAAATCATGATGAAAGACACACTATGAAATTTTCTCCAATTACATAATGGAATGAAAAAAATTCCAAAATTTTAATTAAAGCACCACAAATTCGTAGTGGAGAGGTAATAGTTTTGCTTGTAGAAAATTCAGGAGGCTCGCTCCGGCTTATGCAATAACCATACCTTCATATCTGCACCATGTTGTTTTCGAAAAAAAAAGTTATTGAACTTTTCGACGCAGAGATCAGAGAGGTCTCATCGGTATGGTTATCTCTGATCGCCTACCACAGAAGTTCAATGATGGAGGTCACACCAATTGCCCATATAAATACTTTTTATAAAAAGTAAGTATGAATTATATGGTGACAAGATTTCTCATTGCATTTTCAAATTGGGTGATTGTTTCCCCTTTTTTTCGTATAATTTCTACTTGGTTTATCCATGTGCCGCCAGGCAAAAAAGGGGGAACAATCACCCAATTTGAAAATGCAATGAGAAATCTTGTCACCATATAATTCATACTTACTTTTTATAAAAAAGTATTTATATGGGCAATTGGTATGAACTCCATCATTGAACTTCTATGGTAGGCGATCATAACCATACCGATGAGACCTCTCTGATCGCTGGGTCGAAACGTTCAATCATTTTTTTTGCACTTAAATGCATTTTGTAAATTTATTGAAATTATTTTTCAATAAATTTAAGTCTGTTAGACGAGAAATCTTCTTCGTTTTCGAAATATATAATACATACATTAAATTCATTATATTCTATTTCAACAAAATGTTACTACCCCGTAAAAGTAAGTAAGACATAAAATTTTACCGCCTATTTTTTCCATATGACTTCACTAAATTGAATCATGTATATTTACTGTATGCTTAATGATCCCTACTCAGGTTCCCTATCTAAACAATATTTTGTTTGCCTTGATAAAAAGATCCAACTGGCCGAATATAGGCCTATAAGGTAATACGCCTGCATACCAGGTGAAGCTATTTATTTAGACTATAAAATTTTCATTAACATGTTGAAACAACTCCATCAACATTATAAAAAAAAAAAGGAATTGGTTACGAGCGAGTCGGGGGGATCGCGTAGTCATGGTTCCGAATCACAACTTTATCAACGAACAGTCGATCGAACGAATTTAAGTTTATTTAAATCTAATCCAAATTTGCCTATGAAAACTTAATAATATTCAAACAGACGGACGCAAGAGTAGTTTCATATAAAAAAATTTTTTCCAGCAATTAGAGACTGACAAAAAAGCTGCAGTTTTCCTTATCTATGACTCAATGCCTACAACCATAATAACCTGAAAGGGATCGTAGGCTGCAGGAAGTGCCTTACCGAGCCTTCCCCAGCCAACTCTAAAAATCTTTATCGACGACTCTCTCACTAATGATGGAACCGGCGCTGGTGTTTACTTTCTTGAATCTGACATTGCGTTGGAGTATTTACTTGGTGGAAGGCACACCACTGTCTTCCAGGCTGAAGTTTTCGCCATCGCAATGGCACCGAAGATAGCCGCCCTTTGATATGGAGATCAAGGAAAGGACATTGCTATCCTTTTGGATAGTCAGGCTGGCTTGATGGCTCTGAGTATTCCTCGGATAACATCTAAGTTACATTGCAGGTCATCGGTGGATAATCTATATATCCACAAGGTATCCCTTCAGTGGGTTCCTGGTCACATAGGGATCATGGGGAGGCTTACCTTCTGGCGAGGTCTGGTTTTGGTTTCCCCTTCCTTTGACCGGAACCTGTCGTAGGCTTTTCCACCTCGTTTATCGGGTATCTCATCAAAACGTATGTTCATATCGTATGTAGCATCAGCAGAGATTGGCGAACCTGAGTACTTACAAGTGTAATCAACTTTTTCTTGATGGGCCTAATAAGAACTTCTCCGATTTTCTTTTGGTGATTGGAAGGAAACAATGCAGAACTGGGGCTGGCATCATCACCGACCACAGCTCGCTTCACGCTCATCTAACAAGGATGGGAGTTGGAGATAACCCTGAGTGTATGTCCTGCCTGGAAGAAGAACCTGAGGCAACGATTATGATTATGCAAGCCCATGCGCCATTTGTTAGTTTGTGTATTAACTTTTATAAAAAAAATACCCCTCTAATTCAAATAACTGATGAGGATAGAGGTCGATTACAATCAGGATCTTGTACTATCACGAAATAAAAATATTAATATCGTTGAAAAGACTCTCACTTGAACAAACAATTTTAATTTGTTGTCACATCTACAGATTATCCACAATAAAATATAAATAATTGAGACGACAAAGAAAAAAAGAAATAAAGTGGATGAAAATTCAATATGCCTCTGGCGCGTATTCAGGATCTCATAAAATAAACGAAATTCCATTTTAAAAAAGAATGGAAAACGAACAACTTAATCAAAAGTACTGGAAATATCGTTTTTAAATATATTTACTTTCTCGTACCGCCATTGCTGATAATGCATTCAAGTGCAATGGTAAATATTAATTTATTTTTCAGTCGTTGCATTATGCAAAAAGACTCTCATGCGATTTTACGGCAATGGAAGCAATTTTAATTAATCGAATCGAATCGAGCTTTGAAACAATGGAAACGGCCGAATCGAATTGCGAAATTTCTTCTTTTTTTTTTTTTATTAACAGAAGTGGACAAAAGTGACTTTTGTTTATTCGGTATAGCAATTATTTTGTGTGGTGTTTCTTTGTATGTTTATTTTATTTTTTTATTTATTATTCTGTGATTCAATTTAATCGACCACCAAACAACTTGACAGTTTTTCATCGCACAGAGATTTATTAGGAGAGAGTAAATTTTTCATGTGTGGTTGTGGAGTAGAGATATGGTTCATCAAATTATACTCACATAATTTTAATTAATTTATTTATTTTTAAATTTGGGTTTTATTAAGACGGCTTTAGTGTCGTCATAAAGTCAAGATTTGAGAACGCATGGCTTGACTCAAGACTTCTACATAACTTTTACCATAGATGGCACAACAACAATATGTCGCATGGCATACTAGAGCAGAGTAATACAAATTGTGAAATGGGTAGTGCATTCTGGAATGGACCATAACATGTTTAAGAACGTGCCGAAAGCAAATGTTTTTATAATAGCAATTTTGTACGTATTTGATCGACTTCCTCAATACTTCAGATATGGATCACTCATTTCAAATGTTGTGGTCCATTCCGGAATGGACCACCCAGCCATATAAATTTTGTATAGTTTTTTGATACTGCATGCGACATCTAGTTCTTCTGCCATCTATGCTTTTACCCATGTTAAAAGTTAGGCCCAACATACATTCACGGCCACAAGCCACTTGAGGCTCGTGGCCAACTGCTGAAACCAAGTAAGTTACATTCACGGCCACTGGCCACAAGAAGCCATGCTTCTTATTATGCTGAAATGTATGTGTTTTCATGTCTTTAGGAATTTTTTCCTCCATTTTATTTTCCTTGCAGATTTATTACAACTTAGTAGGAATTAGTTCACACAGGTAAACAACTTTTCTCGCTGATAAATAAGACTCCGATTAATTTCAAATCCCCCGACATATTGAATAACCTTCCAATCTTATACTTCAATGTTGGTAGTACCAACGACCACGAACCACAAATTTTTAGATTTGATCAAACTTGGCCACAACAACAGCGTGGCTTGTGCCCTCTGGCCGCGAATGTCACTTTGGCAATACATTTACATTGCTTCAGAGGCTTGCATCCAGTGGCCTATGAATGTATTTTGGGTCTCATCTTGCCGAAATAGACAACTGACTGGTTAAATGTCGAACTAGCTCCAAATTGTGTAATTCTTTGTGAACAGGACGAGAGCTTCTATACAAATGAAAAATCCTGCATTAGTAACTAGACTAAGAGTTTACTTCTGAAACAGACTTTTTTCGCAATCTTAATCTATTCTTCTTTATTTCCTTACAGACTGTAGAAATTACTAATAGGATTCCCTTTGAAAAACTGCAAGTTTTGATAAATTTTAAAATTTCCACTTTAAACTAAAGTGACTGTAGTTTCAATATCCAAATGCCATAAGTCTCTCTTGGACATATCCATTTTATCCAGAACTGTACGAATGTGGTGGAACATTTTACCATCTTCTATCTTTCCACGGACTTACAAACTATGAATCTACGAAGGTTCAAGTCATGATCCCTAATCCTTTACTTATCTTCTTCCTGCTATGAGCATATTTGAATCATAGGGTATCCCCTGAGCTTGGCTTAATAATATATATATATAAAAAAAAGGACAATATCTTTCTTAACCAAAAGCATTAATTAGATCTACAAATTTTAGATAGAAACCGAACTACCCCGAATCTTTCATAAATTTCTTTTTTGGCAGTATCATGTTATCGCCAAGGATTCAAACACATATCCCTACATATAACGTTACAAAAAAAAAGAAGAAAAAAACATGTTATTCATTATAGACCAACTTGCAGACACCTTCAATTCGGATGAAATAATCATTCAATATTTACCCTATATATAAAGCTCCTAGAAGCCTTTTCAACATTTGTTTCAAAAATCTTTTCACCACTTGTCTAAATCCCCAGAAATATTTGAGTCTTGGTTAAAGATAACGTCAAACGGAACAAATCTACAACTTTTCCCTGGAGATGATTGCTAAAGGACTATCTGTATACACAAAAAAAAAAAAAAACCAACCGATGTATGTTGTCTACCTTTGCATTCATCTGGCAAAGGTAAGATCTCATCAGAAGGAGCATAAATTTTCTTCGTCTTTCTAAGGATTTATCGTTTGAATTGAATGAACACTATACCTACAGCCAGTCACACACAGGCACACATATCCTCCATGTATATACATATATATATGCTAACTTTACTGACTTTTACTACTGTTTGTCAGCCTCATCAGACAGTGAACATTATTTAGAAGACCTCGCGGGCATAAAACTTAACTAGACTTTGTGCGGCGGATTTTGTATGTCAAGATTGAGTCAATCACTTCCTCTAGAAATGCCTAAATTTTTAGATTTCCATCCTTCAGAGCACATTATTTGTGCGGAAACACCTCCGAAATGTAAATCCCTGAGAAATCGAAACTTTTGTTGCCTTTATTCGAGAGAGAGTATTGTTAACGGAGGAAAATAAATTTCTTCCACTTTAAAGGAGGGCCACAAATAGCGGTTTGCTACGAAAAACGATTCCGGAATTAAAGGAGAATGGAGCAATAGTATGGGTATATACATATGCATATAAGCGTGAGTACCTATGTATGGGTTCTAGTATCATTTTTGGGATATGTTTAAGGATTTGCTCTTTTCCAAAACGATACAGAAACAGAATACACCAAGATCGGAAGTTTTATGTGCTCGAATAAGTGCTCAGCGTTTTTTCCCATGAGTCGTTTTGCGGTGTGTCTTCTACTGTAAGAGATAAAGATACTATTTATGAGTCCTTTACAGGGATTGGAAGCTCGTTGTTCAGATTTGACAAATGGCAAAGATTTTCTCAACTGATACTTTACTAATATTACAATCAATTTAATTTCGCCTCTATTGGGGAATTGTTCGGATGAGTGTTGTTTTCAATTTCCCCCTGATATTTCTACGTTCTCCTTCCAAATTCTAACCATCCAGTCCAAGGACACAGAGATTTGGTGATTTTTTTCGATTACTGGTCAACATTCCAATATTCAGTTTGACCTTTCCTTCAATATTGAAGATATAGAAAGATAGAGGGAGAATGATATAGCGCTTAAGAAAAGAAATGACGTAGCAATTTATTATTGGGGATATGGCTCTCGGGACGAGTAAAATCTTTTTACGAAGATTCATATGTGACCCATTCTTTAGCCTCCACACTTCTCGTTCTGGGAATTTAACAGCGCCGCAGCGCAGAGAATGTTCCCTTCAAGTTGGGCTTTTTGCATTTTCTTCTGAACCATTAAATTTTTTTCAATGAATTCTCTGTGGTTTATTCTGTTCAGTGCCAAGTGAAATATTATATTGTGAAAATTTATAATGCTAGAGGTTTCACAGATATGTCTTCATGAATTTTTGCAGTTTTCAGTGTTGAAAGCTTTACAGAGGCACAGAGAGGGAGAGAGAGAGAGAGATAGAGACAGATGAAGATGTAGTAATAAAACTGCAAATAATACCATAGACGACGAGTGATTTATTGAAAAGCTTCAACGTCGTCGACTTTATAATGAAAGAATTCCCCAAGTATAGTGTTAATCCTTAAAGCATAGGTACTGGAAAAATAATAATTTTGAAACTGATTAGTTCATTCGTTGATTACTTTGTAACCAATCAAAGAACATGGTAATCAAAATTTTTTTTCATGAAAAAGGTATCTAATTTTTAAAGCTGTATCAAGAATTAAGGTATACGTGTACAAAGAGGAGAGGCGATTGCATGCTATACTATGAGAGTGCTCATAACAAACTCATAACGCCTCATTATGCATGTATCCTTAGGAATTTAAGCAAGATTTACAAGCATAAACTAGGCTTGCTTTCCGTAAAAAGTGATTCACTGGACTTATATTGAAATACTTCAGGCAAAATTAAAAAAAATATAGAGATCTGGAGGCGTTTGCGATAATATAGAAAAGAGAAGGTGATGGAGGAACCTAACTGTAAGGCCAAAGATAATACTGAGAAACTCTCAGTCAAGTTAAAGCTATAGGAGAAGGATAACGACAGAAAGCTGTCATGGTTTTACGTGAGCACCTGCCTTTATGACTTAATCTCACGGCACTCTTAATGCACGAATTGAAGACAAGCGAAAATAAACGCCCTTGAGAGACAGAATATAATTTATATTCTGTCTCAGCAAGTAGCAGTTTATGTCAGTGCATGCTTGACATAGGACTTACTGGTCGAAGCGAGACCTACCTAAAATCTCTTCCGATCTTTGGGTCACGGCACCCGGTTGATTTAGGGCAACTCCACGCCGAGAGCCAATCCTCTAAGCATACATTAAATAAGCGACCATCCTTCAAATTCACGGACGCAGGATGCAACCTTTCGGCGACGAACTAACCATGATAAGTTATTTGAAGGGTAGTTAATGCCCAATGCAGTGTAAAAAGAATAGAAATTCACAGATGTTGAACGATCGGCTGTTAGAGCGAGAATAAAAAAAAATGTGATCATGTAGAACCCTCTAGGAATTTCTTATAAATTTATTAGGTAACAAGTAAAAAAGCTAATATTGGTCTAAGACCAATTCTTATGATACCCTAGATTAATGCCCGTATGAAATTTCGTATGGGCACCCATTTGAGCAATTTTGATTTTTGCGCTGGTTTTTCGGATATATTTCTAGAACGGTTCGTCGGACAGAAAAAATTATTATAACAAATTCTATAGGACTTCATATTCTGAAGAAGTTTTTAGTACAATAGAAATGTTTAGGACTGATCGTTTTCACACTATCCATAAAAAAAACTAGATTTTTATATGGCAACACAAAGAATGGGTTGCTCGATTTATTCCATTTTATAAATTTTATTTGCTATTCTATTACTATGAAAATACCATGTACCAAATTTCAGCTCTCTATGTCAACGCGTTCTCAGGCAGTGTTCAAATATATAGTGGAAAACGAAATTTTTGTATGGCAACCCCACGAAGGAGTTGCCCGATTTGTCTCATTTTCGAACTTAATTTTACTTTTTTTTTTAAGTCCGAGTACAAAATTTCAACTCTCTAAGTACACGCGTTCTCAAGTTATCGTGCGAACGGACGGACGGACGGACATGGAAAAATCAAAATAACTTTTAATATTATGCGTGGGTGTCCATTCCATTTTTCTTAACTAACTTAGTATACCCTTTAGATTTCATCTAGGGTATAATAAGTAATTTATTTCGCTACGTTCCAACGGATCATCTAAGATTATTGGGCAGACATCAGCAGGATCTTTTCCATACACTGTAAAATGCTTGCAACCAATATTCAAGCGCTAACAGTCAGGAATCAGGGAGTAAAATTGTTTTGAATTAATTTTAGAAAACCAGCTATCATTAGGGTCACAGACATGAAGGAAACAAGAGATGCACTAACCTCAATCATCTTCTGTCACAACTTGTAGCAAAAAGAGAATCAACTTGTAAGCTGGCTGAACCCTAAGAATATAAAAAGCGCCAAGTCTGGAAGGACACAGCCTCTACTTTACCAAGACCAATTTGTAGGAATATTTTATAGCTGTTAAAGCTTGCTGAGTGCCAGATTGACTATACCGAGCACTATACCGACACACGAAATCTTTTCTAGTTTTGATGGTCCCGAACTACAGGATAATTACTAAAAATGCCCTAGCTAAAGCGAAGACCAAGGCTTAGCTTGAAAAGGTCGTTCGAAAGCTGTCACCGTGGAAAGGTAACTAAGAAAAACGACTTTCCGAAACTGTACAAGATGGTGGTTTTGTCTTAATGAAAGTTTATAAGCCACAAAAGAAGTAGGTACTATAATGAACAGAATCATGCGATATTCATGAGCAAAAAGCTTACTCTGGCACATGGTTGCTTCTATCTTCAGGTATAGTGCAATTTGTTTTTGTTTTTTTAACCTCTTAAATATCCGGATACTGACTATGCTACATTCATACAAAAGAGCAGTCATATATTCATAACAGTTCTTGCTCGTTGCTTAGAGCCTCCTTCGCATTGTGCTATATAGCACACTTTATACTTGGAGGTCTGGTAGACGAATGTCAAACTCTTAGATGATCTGATCACCAGCCACTATCAATTGAGGTAGCATCTTGTCACAGGGTTATTGATCCTAAAAGTAGACTTTATTTGGAGGATGATTGGACAGCTTCATACCAGGTATAGTCCTGCTGAGTAAACCACTGCTGCTGCTGCTGAACAGCCTGCGCGCTGCTAAAACCCATCCTATGCCTTTTCCACATATTTACCAATTCTTTTGAAATTTAATTATCTTGCCAACAGCAAAATTGTTAAGGTTGGTCTATCAGCTATTTTTATATTTTTATAAAAACATTCCAAACACCTAATTTGAAATCTTTTTATTTCCATATTTTCATAGCTATTTTCCACGAAATTACAAAAAAAAAAAGATCATTCTCCCAAATACGCCTAAATAAAAAACGCATTCGAAAACGAAAACAAAATTCTTCAAAAGAATCATTCCAAGCAAAACTTAAATTCATCTATTCAAGTAGCATGAAAAATAATAACTAAAATAGCTTCATAGTGCTGCTCTCAAGGAGAGAGAATAATCTATGGGATGGGCTCCTGCGGTTAAATTGGCTCATATTTTTATTAAGCTTGAACTTAATAAAAAAAAGGGCCCACCGAACCCTCCCCCGTTAACCGTGTGGAAGGAGAAAAGATTTAAGTGCGTTAATACCAGGGCTTGTTCACGAACTTCAACTACCCAAGGGTGCAAAAGCTGCTGGAGGGCTCATAATTTTCTTCTGCAATCTCTTTGAGAGCCCTTCTGAATTTAATGTTTCGAAACGGCAGTATATTATTTGTGATCCTTCTTTCTTCCACAATACTTGGGAACAGAGCACACAACATGGAAATGAGGCGCTTTGGAATATCTGCGGTTTTTTTTTTAGTTACCACGAAAGGAAAGAAATAGAGCGAATAAGGTAGGTGTATCTGCCGCATTTTTACGGTTTTGACTTTTGCTTTTTTGTCTTATGATTTGTGCCCGGTTTAAATGTATTCACAGTTCGCACGATTTTGCCTATTACTTAATTCTTGGGATTATCCATGAAAAATTAGATTATTTTACATGAGGATTTGGAATGGCATGAGATGTGTATGAAGTGAAGAAGGAGAGCACATTTTTTTTTTAATTTTGTTAATGAATTTTGACAAAAAAAAAAAAAAGTCGAAATAGAAATTAACTTCAAAAAATAATTGTCTGAAGTTCAGAAATTAAACTTCGAATAATCACAATGTAGTCAATTTTAGCGACAACGACATCTGTGATCAAAAATCGAACTAGATTTCTTGTTATTTAATCAAGAGTTGCTTTCTCCACAACAAGAGCAACTAGCTATAATAATTACCAGTATTGGAAACGCATGCACACATACCTTTATTATGCATAGCAGTCAAATCAGTATTTATTTTTATTTATTTTTGCAAATACAGTGGGGGAAATATAAATACAACTATACAAATTTCCACAATTTACAAGCATTGTATATGTTGGAGAATAGAAGAATTTTAAGAACTTTTATTTTTTACGATTCTAAATCATATCATAAATACAAGAGAAAAAAACATCCGTCTCGTCCGGCATTTGAAACCGGGACCTTCCGCTTCCTGGGCGACTGCTCTTATCACTGAGCTAATGAGACTTGTCAGGGAAAAATAAAATAAAATTGAATTTACAAATTTATTCTGTGCTCTTTCAAGCAAGCGGAAGGCCCTGTTTCAAACCCCGGACGAGCCGGTTTTTTTTTTTTTGTATTTATGATTTGATTTAGAATCGTTAAAAATAAAAGTTCTTGAAATTCTTCTATTCTTAATCGTTGACCGATTCTAACAAGTGTGGGTTCGATTCCCGTCAGGGAAAAATTAAATTAAATAGTATATGTGTTGATAACACTAATCCGGACTTTTGGTGTTGTCAAGTAGCTTTGAATACGCTTAGTGTATAGTTCTTGAGATAAGCCAGTTTTTTTGATTCAATATTTCGTTAATTTTCCCACCAACCACAGAAATCGGGCCTAATTTTATGCAATTCATAGGCAAAATTAGAAAATTTATTAATGAATATATGCATCATAAGAGCAGGTTTATCCAAAACCCTCGAGAATACTTTCCAAGCCATGAAACAGAATCTATATGTGTGCGTTAGGAGTCCGTTTTCTAAAATGTTCTATATTGATACTTATGGAAAAGTGCCAAACATTGACTTTATATATGCTACGGATCCTAAACTACTATCCATACAGGAAAATAGTCTTCTAGTAATTTACAGCTTGATTCCTTCCTTCCCAAAGGCTACGCTTACTATATACCAGGGGTGGGCAACACGTCGATCGTGATCTACCGGTCGATCTCGAAGTTATTTTTGGTCGATCACGATGTTGTTTTTTGGTTGAACGAGAAACAACTGATGACGAATTCTGGTCCATCATAGTAGACATGAAAAAATTGCAGCAAACAATCGTTACTCATATAAACAAACAGTTGTTTACCTTAAGGTCACAGTTTAATTTCTCAATGTACTACCTATAATCGACCAAATAATTCTTTCGTTGTGCAAAAAACCACTTAGTCTCTACTAAATTCTGGTAGGTTTATCGACACGCCGTCTTTTTGTGTTAAAAGTGGTAACATTTATTAGCTTTCATAAAAAATAGCCATCTTTTTTATTAATACTACTGTTGTGAAGTGTGAATGAATGTAAGTAGGCACATTTTTTTATATTTTACCTATAAGATTTGTTGAAGATTTATCATTTTCATAATGAAGGGGGACTCGATTACTGTGTTATTATGATGAATGATACATGCTTTTCTTTAATATGCAATATATCTATACCTCTATAGCTGTTTGTAAAAGGGGTAATCTTGAAATACGTCACTTATCTCTGCATAGCAAACAACAAACAGATTACCCACTAAATAGTGAATTGAGAAAAAATTAACATAGGAATTTAAAGGCGAAAATAAGAGCTCAGTAAAATACTTTTAAAATCACGATCAGTGACCATCCAATTATAGCAAAAAATTTCAAACCATTTTTGAACGGGAATTTATAGAGACATTTTTGGAAAAATCTTATTCATTTTTAATGATTTTAAGAACAAGAGTGAAATTATCAGTGGCATTACAGATCTTTAATTTTCCCGAAATATGTGATGCGGCGGATTGAGAAAATAAGTGAAAATGTAAGAGAATCACCGATATATTTCAGTATGATCAATCAGAGGTAATAAGTGATTTGATTCATGAAGAGAAAGAATATTCAAGAGAAATGTCCCAATCAAATCTCAGTCCACCTCTGTGTGTGAAGAAAAGTTATTTTCTACTTTTTCATGCGGCTTGGGCTCAGTTTTGTTTGAAAACTCGTTTTTTACTTATTTTATTTTCTGCCTTTTCCACGTTAACGAAAATGTTATTACGTGCTGCATGGAGATATTTTAAAACAATTTTATGACTGCTGAAAAGACACTGATTTACTGAATTTTCCCGATTTTCCATGTTTTCCACAGACTTTTCCTATTACTATGAATTTTTTTTAAAAATTTACATGAATTTTCCTCGATTTTTCATGCAAGTTTTCATGATTGTTGAAGAGAAAGTATTGATGCCAGTAGGATGGAAAAAAAATTATTCCGCATAGCTTATAAAACTTTTTGTCGGAAAATTTTCCGACTTTTCCGGAAAGAGTTTTATCAGTATTTTTCATCAAATAATTTTGAATTAATTAAAAATAAAAAGTGTTTATGCTTATGCTCGGAAAGGATGGATGAATTCTTCCATTCCCACTTCTTCTCCTCAACCATCAGTAAATTAATATAGGGTTTATGTTTCTTATTGCAATCTTAAAAGGTCTAGTGTTTAATTGAAAATTTAAAGAAAATCGAAAAACCACTCAAATTCAACGTCTTTGACTCAATTACTAATCTGACAGAAGAAGATGCAATATGCGCACATGCAATCATAGTCAATTAGCAACGATTAAAAATCAATCAGTCGGTTACAAGTCAACAGATCACTTGGTGACTGGACTATCAATTTACCCGGCAGTGTGCGGTTTCCAAAAATTATCTATCTAACAAATCATTATAATCTAATCTATAAAAGTCCCATTATCTCGGTAACCGGATTTTCCCTCCCCCACCCATACAATTTGTTGCTGGTCTAAGCATGACGTATCCATAGCCTTCGGGAGCAAGACCACATATAGGACACTGTAGTTTATTTATAAATACTACTACTACTATTAATTGCAGAAAAACCTGATGCAAACAATCTTAAAAAATTTAGCCAGTTGGCTTAGCCATTTAATTTCAGTTTAGCTACTTTTTAGCCATTTTCAACGGTAGTTCTAGCCAATAACTGAATGAAAGAGTTGGCAACACTAGCTGAGAGTTTTTGTTTGAGGAATCGTAGTCATTTGATTCAGATAATTTTTTTCAAATAATTTTGTTAAGAAAGGTATAAAAATTTTATTTCGGTGCGAAAGATAAGAAAGCAAGCTTAAGATTATCAGAACACCATTTTTCTGTATGAATATTAATTTAAGGCGGAGGAGGTATTCAATTCAAACTATTCGAAGTTTTACATAAGAACACTGCAAATATTTTTAGAATTTAAGGACTCCGTTGGGCCTCGCATGTGGTAGTGAGGGAGTCTGTTTCATGGCTTGTGAAGTATTCTCGAGGGTTTTGGTTTATCTCAAAAATGGTTGCACGTATAGTTAGGTAAAATGAAAGATAACATTCAGAGGTTTCCAAATCTGTCAAGAAAATGCAAGAGTTATCAGGCATTTTGTCGGTGAAATTAAAAAAAAATTAGAATTTTTTTTTCCAATTTTTATACTTTGGCATCCAATAACTAGCGACATGAAAGCGTCTTACTATCATTTGAGCTAAAAATCACAGTCATGGGTTGTATAGCAAGAGAAGTTACGGGGTGTTGGAAGAAAAACTACCCAAAATCTCAAATCACCCTAACTCTAAAAGTACGCGTTTATTAGCAGTGTGCTATGAAAAGTTTAATCGCAATTTTACTTATTTAAAAATAAAATCATCTCGCAACTGGGTTAGTTACATACATATAAACAGGACCCAGTCATTCTATCAAAATAAAACGAGGAAGTTTTCAATTTCTTTTTCGATTTCTGTTTTTTTTTCTTTCACTCCCAGGGGGTGTGTTGGTCGGTCAGGAAGAAATGTGTATTTTTCTTTTGTTAATTTGGCATCTAACTTTTTCTCATATTATATCTAACATGCAGAGCTACTTTTTAAAGCTAAAAGTTAATTTTACTTTTATTCTTATACACTAATTAAAGTTGCCCGTTCTTAGAACGAAATTCTCTCTTAAGTTTATAAAATGTTTTCTATTGTTTTTTAACTTTTTTAATTTTTTTTTTATTTTTTTTTTATTTTTGAAATATATTTCTTATGCTGGAATTCGTTCGTGTTACAGACAGAGTCTGGGCTTTTCTATATACTGATTATAATTATGTATATAAATATGTAAATATGCACAAACCTTTTTTTTTTTACTGTTCCTCATTCTGTTGATTTTGTTTGCAGGAAATTCGTGCCACTTTGATGATATTGCCTGATGAGGATGATGATGATGAGAATGATTCTTCTATATTTGTTGAAAAATGAAATGGAAAATCCCACAAACTAAGAATGCAGTAATGAATGAAGATAGCTTGCGTTTATCTATCTGAAAAAAACAGATAAAGCATGATATAAATAAATAGACTTTTAAGGCAAATGAAAATTGGGCGCATGTTTATAAACGAAGTTAGATGAATGAATAATAAATTCAACTTTACATTTTTAATACAAAGAAGTGAGAACAAGCCGTTAATGTTTAGAGTAGTCTAGAAAATTATTGTAAGCTATCCAAAAGAAAGCAATTTCTTTTCGTTAATATTTTTTACAGCCCCAGATCGATTTTAAATCTCAATAGCTGAGGTAAAACTTGCAGATACTTTTTTTCCTACCAAAACAAAATGTTTCCACGGGCGGCGGCGTGGTGATTTTATAAAAATTTTAGTTGAGAGAAACTAAAATGAAAAAAATCGTCCAACGTGGTATTGCCATATAAAAATTTAGAATATTTCACATACATATTTGAATACGAATAACTTAAATTTTGCGCGAAGTAATTACAATTTTAGATTGAATTTCAAACTTGCACTAAATCGAGAAACCATAGGGTTGCCATAGAAAAATTTAGATATTTTTTTATATATTAAGAAATTTCTTAGTTACAGCAACTTCGCCTGCATGAATTTTTTTTTTGTTCTTTATATTATTAAGCCAAGCTCAGGGGATACCCTATGATGGAAAGCACAACATGGCAGGTAGCCCGAAATAGAATAGATGATAGTTTGTTCCACATTCGCACAGTTCGAGATTTTAAAGCGTCACGACATTTTACTGTACGGCCAAATGTATTTTAATGATGAAGAAAGGATGTGCGCGGCTTGCATCGCGAGTATTGCATGCAGGAATTAATCTACCAGAGATGAGATTAGATATTTCGTCGGAAAATTGACCAGACATGTAGCGGCGATAAAGGAGTGAAAGGCGAGCGAATGAGTCGATATGTCAAGTTATTTCCAAATCGCAATTGAGCTGAATGCTCTCTTTTGAACAATATCCAAGAAAGTTAAAGTTGTACGGCCAGCCCTGGTTCAGATGTGAGAATTGTATTCCATTCGAGGTCTGATATAAGACTTGTAGAGGAGCCCTAAATATGACAGTCTAGACCTGGCCCCGTTTTATTATTATTTGGTTGCGCAAAGATGAAAAAATGGCTTCCTTGTAAGAAGTTTGGCGACGATGAACAAATGAAGAAGATAATTTGGCTTATTTTGAGGCGAAAGGCGAGATAATTAATGAGTTAATTGATAGGTTTCAGGAATGTATTAGAGTTAAGTTAGCTTAATAACTTCCTTCCCTTTCAATACTATACAACTTATCGACTTCCGCTCTTGTTTAAAAATGGCAGTCAAGAGGAATCACCGAGTATATTAGAGTAAACAGCACCGAATTAAAGTGATTGATAAAATTTTTGGAATTGTATTTTTCCATCTCAACACTGTTATCAAAAAGTAGAAACTATAGCTTATGATGATGATAAAACTTAAACGACAAATAATGATGATGATGATGATAATGACCAAAGATGAGCAGATAATTCAAACAAATTGATTAAATTTTTAATAAATAATTTCGTTTTTATTCACAATATCCTCATGAACATATTTTGTTTCTCGTTAAAGTCGTAGATAACTCAGTGAAATGTATTATTTTACTTTTTTTTTCTAATAACATTTAAGCTAATAACAAATAGTTAACATTTATTTTTTTATAGCTTTAACCCGCCCATAAACTAGTTCTCATCGGCCCAATTTAGAAGTAGTAGAGAGTATATATAAGGACGCCTACATAAGTAAACATATAATATATAAATTAGAACAAGGCGTGTAAACGAAACAAAATTATTAATGCTCCACACCTTTTATAGTAAGGTCGTAGTTCTTTCTAGTTAGGATATTCGTTACCAATATTTTTAAGGCATAATCGTCATCATCAATTTTTTTCTGTTTTTTTTTATGTTTTTGTCATTTTTTTGTTTTTACAATTCGAGAATTTTCTCTTCATTAGTGTTCTCCTCAAAGTCCTCTGGCAATTGTTTAGCACGGCAAGATGGCTATGAAGAAAAGTTTATAATGATAAAAATGTTCGTTTTTTTTTTTTTGCAACTATAAGTAAGTACCTTTGGTTGCATTAGAATGAATGGAAGTTCTGCGCATAATTCACCACCCAAAGCACCCAAGAACAATTTAACTTTAACAGCATAGGAAACAATGATTCCAAAGGCTTCACGGTTTTCTGGTACTGCCAATCTATATTAGTTTTATTAATATATTTTTGGTCAGTAAAAAAGAATATAGAATTCTACAACTAGATCTACAAAACATATTTTTTGCACTTACAATGTTGTCGAAGCCAAAAAGGTATTTTCCTTTCTCTTAGTTTGCCCTTCAATAGCAATTCCAGCTCTATTCTGGTTAGAGATCAAAGTAGGCAAAAGATACATAACTTTTTGTACACTAGAGCCTGGTTGAATAGGACATCCTTCGCTTGTCTCCATTGAAGCAATAGTAGTTCTAAATTGGCCGTTTTGGAAGAGTACAACATCAACACCTTGTTGAACCATAGCCTTAATTTTTTTGACAACCTAATCCGGTAATTATTTAGAATAAGTTTCTGATACATTTTTCATATGTATTTCAATCTAACCTTATTCGAATTATTCCTGACACAAATGTTAATAGAGATTTTTTCGCCATGATGATATAATTGTTTATCTAATGTAACTTCCAGCTCAAGTTCTCCAGGAGATAAGAGGAAATCCTTACGTACAACAGTGCATGGTTGAATGCCTTGTTTTGTTGGGGCATATTGAACCTTACGAATTCCCAAAGAAACTGTACTACGGCGGTGTTGTCGGTCAATTTCAGAATCTCCCGCAAAGACCTTGTTTTTTTTTGTATTAATTATACCAGCAAGATTAGTATTATTTATTCTAACTAATATTTTTATTTTTTAATCCCCCAACCCTAACCCTTTTTTGGTAATTTACCTTAACGAAATATTGTACACCGCAAGGTTGACTATCATCACCAGCCTTTTGTTGTAGAACAACCGAAGCAGGAGAATTTTGTGGTAATGTTAAAACGAATGGAAATGCATTAGAGCCCAATTTTTTAAGTAGTCTCTCTTGCATTTTCGTAATGTTAATGTCACATTTCTCCTGAGGATGAATTTGAACAGTTGCCAAAGTTAATTCTTTTTGGAAATTTAATCCCATAACTTCATCATCTTCGCGACCATATCGGAAATTGCATACGAGTTGAGCAAAAACTCTGCGATTGTTCCTAACATATTCATCGTCAAGAACAACAATTCCGTCTGTAAGTATAGTATATAAATATTGTTATTGTTGTTTGTCAGAGGTTGCTAAGTAAACGACTTATTATCAGAAAAGCCTACAGAGTTGATAATTGTTTTTCTTTTTTGTATCATTATTATATTCTACTAGAGGGTCCTCCCGTAAATGACGTCTCAATCAATGTAACATAAACTGTTTATACTCATTTCTAGATATGGAAAGAGTGCTGACAGCTACACTATGATATCTTTAAAAGAGATTGTCAAAGCTATTCACAAAAGAGACCCTTCAAGTTGTCCAAGAGGAAGCCTTATATATTATATTCAAAAATTCTATTTTAATTATATCCTCATTCAATAAAAAAAATAAAAAATAAAACCAAAAATCCCGATAATTGGATAATTACTTCAACTATGTATTCACTTAATTTGAGATAGCTACAAGCTAAATTTGATTAGTCGCGTGCCTATGCCAATGATTCAGTAATTGCGCTGAGTTTAAAGGTTATTTTTTTCTCACCAACTTATATAAGTAAGCCACCACAAAAGCACTCATCTTAGAAAATCAATATCTTAAAGAGCTTTAGTTGAATAGTTGCAATTTTCTCTATAAATATTACAATATTGAATTTAAAGCTCTGAATCCTAATAAGTTGCTAGTTTTCTGCCTTGAACTAGTATGTATAGAGAAATCTCCATCAAATAAATATTTGCTGAATTATGAAATTTGATTTAGAAATAAGTGCAGCAGCCTTTATCACAAGTTCAAGAAACTATAGACTCCTGGCATATTATTGAATTCTTTTGTCTATTATTGGTATCGTTTAGTTATATTGAGACGTCTTTTTAAAATTCCGTTATAAGAAAACTTCACAACACTTTTATATCGAGAGTCATTTTAAAAAACAAACAAAAAACACTTGACAAATTTTCAATTAATCATTCATTACCAATTGGTTCCACAGTGGAAATGGAATCAACGAATTCCCTCCTTCCCATGTATAAAGTAACTCGTCCATTTGGAGAGCACTTCTTGAAGACTTTGAAGTTAACAACCATTTTTTCGGATATTATTTAAGATGTACACACACAAAAAAATTGTAAAACAATTTAAATCTTTCGCAGCGAACTCGCGTTGCAGAACAATTCAATTAGTTTTTTTTTTAGTGATGCGTAAGGATCCTCGCTCCCCGTATTATAAACTTGCCAGGACACAAAAAATCTGAGAAAATATGAATAAAAATAATTTTTTGAAATTATTTAATGAATATCTGATTTAATATTAAAAATATTATTTTCGTCGTACTCTCTGTGAGTTGTTCGCGTTTTCAGCTCGTAAAGAACTTTGACTAGAACTTGGACAACACCTGGATTTTATACTTTCTATTATCCAATTAACTGGGAAAAAATGTATGAATATAGGGCTTCGCTATATAGTAGTTGGTATTTTCAAATTATTTTTATTTTTCCTTGTCCCCAAAGAAACTTATGTGAATGATGGATGTTTGGGGGTGGCAGTGGGGCGGTGGTTGTAGTTGTGGTGGTGGTGGTGATTCTGCTGGCTGTTATTTCTTTTAATTGTGAACCATCATATACAAAGTATGATATGTTCTTTTTGTACGTATGTAGTACATCATCACTTAGACCAAGCTAATACTTAAAATAAAAATAAACTTTGTTTTGTGCTCAATGTCAAAATGATAATATTATGTAGTATGGCGCGACACTATCAGATCTATTTACGGTCTTCAACTTGAAAATTTAAATCTATTTCCAATAAATCAAGCGGATAAACCTTTTGGTTTCTTTGAAAATTACTCTCATCATGATTAAGTTAAAAGAATATTCAAAGGTTCTTTTCGAAGAGAAGAAAAGGAGATAATTTAATAATCAGCAGCAGCCACATCTCATAATCTAAATTCTTGTTGTAATAGTTATAGTGGCATTATTTATAATAAACGTTAGCGGAATTGTTTAAATTTGTTCAACAATATTAATCCAATCTCGATATAAAGTTTCTATTATTATGTGAAAGTGAAGTTCGATAGTTTGGATTGGGAATATAACAATGGAGAAAGGCTTAAATGTTATACAAGCAGTTGAGAAAGTCAAATTAGGTCAAAAACGTGTTTCAGATAACGATTATTTCCAGCATATATTATTACGTGATTCATTGAGATGAGCTGATAAAAAAATTGTTCCATATAAATTCCCAATCAAATCTCACCAAAGATTTTTATGTTATTTTCTGAATCACCCCCATAACTATTAAATTATTCACACTACAAATTTTTTTTTTTAGATAAAAAATCAGTTGAGTTTTCCAATGGTTTATTGCTTTTTTACACCCCCCCCCCCCATCATTTTAAATACAAGATTTGGAATTATATTTATTTATTTTATTTATTTATTTATTATTTTTATTATTATTTATTATTTTTATTATTAAGATTCATCAATTAGGTACTGATTACTAAAAAGAAAAAGAATTTCATACTAAGATTAGGATAGTTGAGAAATGTAACTTTAACCAAGCTGAATCTTTAGGTGAGATTTAGATAAAAGGAAATCTATGCAATCAATGTGACCGTTAAAAAAATGAGGCATAGGCAAAAAATAGGCTCGGCATCATGGCTGTCTTTAGCCAAGTGGAGGCCCCTAACAGAAATTATTTTCTAAAATACTTTGGGTTATCAACAGGAATAATAATGTAAAGTATGTTAAAGCCTATCGCCCATTAAGCTCTAATGTAAATGACCGCACGAAGTGTCGTGACAGAAACGTGACCCAGTTCCTCTGGCTAGCAACTTTTGGGTCACAAAACTATCAGCGCGCCTTCACGTTTATATGGACAGGTACGCGCACTGGTAACATTTTTGTGGTCGCTTGACACCCATTGGGTCGGTAGACGTTGTAGAGCTTGGAAGTAACTTACGCATCTTTTTTGTTTGAAAAATAGCTACTACAACGATCGTCTAAGAGAAAGATATAAATAATGAAGCACTAATACAAGAAGTAGGTACAAATAAAACCACCCTTATATACAACAAAAATTTGAAGGAATACTCTGATAGCAATTTGAAGATAAAAATGTAGTGAGAAATATTCATGAAAATATTGGTAGACCTTACGAGTTACAGCAAGTCTCTCTTCGGGTTCATATGATAATCGCATATTGGTTTCCACAATAAGTTATAGCACGTCTCAAAATCTGTAGTAAAACATCTAAACTTTCAAAAATCATATTGGGAAAAATCCAGAGAATTTTCCAGGATAGGATTGTAGTTCATCAAACATTATGTGAAATGTTCCCATAAACGGGCTTTCGCTCTAAATTGGAAAGGACCTTCTTTCGTTGATATTTTTATATTATGACAAATAAACACAGCAACAGCAGCCTAGATAATATATTAATTAATGATAATATAAAACCATGATGACAAATATTAACAAGGTATGGCCGAATTATCTGTCAAATTGGTTGCTTGCCTCTTTTGGCGATTATTGTCACAAATTTGTTCGCCTCAATTTCAAATGTTCTTATCAAAGTGAAAAAAATTTGCTACTTGAAAATTTCATTGTTTTCTCACTAGCACATAATTACTTTTCCCGAAGTGATTTAAACGAAGAAACTAACTATTAACTATTTTAATATATTCAAAACGTGTTTGAGTCAATAAAATACGAAAAACTCAAAACAAATTCGCTAGAAATGACATTGTCACCTCATGACGTAACAACACAAAAAATTTCTCTCGAATCGGTCATACCTTGTTATCTTTGTATCATGATATAAAACATGAGTTTTTGGAATGACATGAGGCTGCACTATAAGATACTTTGTATGAAAATTTGTTGCCACGGTCTGCTTTCAGTAGTCAAACTCTGCTAAACTAACTTGTAATAGGTTATTGGTTAAAGAATTGGTCATCGGTTGGTCTACTATCATAGGCGCAAGACTGTAGGGACTGCAGGGTAGAAACAGACTATCAAGTACCCATCCTGACTTTTGGTGGGGGTATCAATGCAACGATACCCACCAGGAGTGACTGGGAGGGGAAGGAGGTGGTCATTGCATCCGATATTTCTATATTTACGGATGGCTCCAAGACGAGTGCGGGCACAGGGGCTGGAGTGTACACTAGAGATCTCCAGTGGCACGAGTCTTATAGACTGCCTGTCAAATGCAGTGTTTTTCAGGCAGAGCTCACAGCGATTTATCAGCGGGCAACATTGGTATCCATGTGCAGAGAGCCCGCATGGCACATCTGCATATATACTGATAGCCAGGCAGCCATCAGGGCGCTGGATGCTGGGCTGGTAAAATCAAAATTGGTGCAGTTATGCAAAACAAGGCTTGAGGAATTGACTGTAAGGCACAAGGTGACCCTAAGCTGGGTACCTGGCCATGAGGATATCTCAGGCAACGAGATGCTTGATGAGTTGGCCAAAAAGGGCTCCGAATTGGATAGCTCCGCAGCTGTAGCTTACGTGAGGATCCCAATCGTAGCTTTAAAAGAGGAAATCATCAGGGACGTCTATCTAAAGGCAGGTCTCCGATGGACCAGCAGGGATACCTGTCGTATTGCGAAGCAATTGTGGCCTGCATATGACAGGAAAAGGATAAGGGAACTGCTTAATAGCAGCAGAGCAAATACCAGGAATCTAGTAGGAGTCATGACGGGTCACTGGGCCATAGGGGACCATGCTAGAAGACTGGGAATAGCGGCAAACGATTTCTGCAGGAGTTGTAGGGACTCGAAGGAAATTGAAACCGTCAAACATGTGCTTTACGAACGCCCCGCTCTGATGAATAAAACAGGTAGGCTAACTTCTTTTCAAGTCTGGGGGAGCTTCAAAGCATAAAGTTCAGAGACATCCTGAGTTTTCTGAGTGAGGCAGGATGGATCTAGGTTAATGGTCTTGGATATATCCTGAGTTTCCCAAGGAAAGCAGGATAAATCCGCGGCTTGAAGCGTTATCCCATGAGGTCTAGGGGCACAATGGACCCGTTGGAGGTCTAAGTGAGGCTGGCTGGTTGTCCAGTGGCACCCCTCTTACCTAACCTAACCTAACCTATCGTAGGCACAAGGGTCGCCAAGGATCGCAGGCCGTGGCCCCAGGCCGATCGGGCCCACGTGGAAAGATGGCACTGTTCGGCATATTATATTTTGTACGGTGGTGGTAAAGAGTGTGAAAAAGTTTAAACTGCTCAAGACACGAGCCTGTCGCACAAATTGAGCAAAAATTTCATAGAATTAACCACGCCTTGTAAGTAGTCAAAAGCAATTTTCTACATTGCCCTCTTCTTGCAAGATGTCCATTTCTGGCATAAAATTAAAATTTTAATAATTTTTTAACAGAAGTAGGTTTGTGTTGAGGTACTACTTTCCTTCCATGTTTTAAAGTACAGTTATCGGGTCACATTTTAGGAGAGAGAAAAAATTATATCCTTTGTGTAAAATTTTCACGCGATTAAGAATGTATGAAATATTTTTCAAAAATGATCAGACTTTTATTGATGAAAAAATTTCTCTTCGGTAAATCCATTGCGACCTCAACTTGAAAATTTAAGAATTTACTAATAACATTGTAAGCACTCCACATTAAAAAAAAATAAGAAAATAAATAATTTTCCCGGAAACATTATACTTTCTCCTTTAAAATAAACTAAAAACCATGCATGTGTGATAATTATACCCAAAGTTCTAATTTTTTTTAATCAGTAGACACAAAATCGACAAACTTTAGGGATTTCAAAAAGTTCTTTAATTCAGGCAGCATGCATCGCAGGACAACAAAAAATAGTTTTTATTCTTATCTCATAACTACTTAACTTTCAGCAAAAGAAGAACGAAATTGCTGATGATTTGATTGATTTCCTAGGGAATGGCCTTAATATTCAAAAGAATGAGCTTTATCGAACTGTAACTCCGAAATTAAAAGAACACAGTCATTCTCAGTAGAAATGGTACGGAAAATGCTGGCGTCTTCCGCATAACAAAGAATTTTCGAGCTAAATAGAGTCATAAATACATCACTGATGTAAATTATGAAAACTAATGGTCCTAAATGGCATCCTTAATGAACATCTAAATTATTCTCAATTTTATTGTAAAGCACACCTCGTAATAAAATACGTTGTATACAAATAAGACAAGAGTCTTGGAGGAAATTCAAGGACAAAGAGCGTATGTCCAAAACCTTGCTAAAATCAGTAAAAACGCAGCACCTTCAATTACGGAAATACAAATATTAAATTAAATAATTCCAGTAAATTAGTAGTAGTAGATTTAATTTTCATAAAACCATGCTGAAAAGAAAGGTTTAACGTGGTATTTTTCTTCATATTACTTAGATACAAAAAAAAAATAACCTATTGCTCGGATTTTTCGTTAATTACACTTTTTGTTTTCGCAGGAACCAGCGAATCCTTTTGGGAAAACAAAAAACAACACTGGTTCCCTAGAAAATGAAACTTTCAGTTTTTTTAATTTTTCTCGGGACTTACAGGGTGTCAGTAATTATAAGATGATTATAAAACACATTTAACATGTGTTTGACTTCAGCTAATATGGGTATGTGGAAAAAAATTTCAGTTACTTACTACACCGCTATTGGGATGCTGTGCTGTGAAAGAGATATTGGACCTTGGTGATTCGGACCATAGGTTAAATTAGATAGTAGTCCAGTCGGATTAGATAAAAACAAACTAGCGGGTCCGGGATATATAAATTAACTAAACTAGGGACTGACTAGTCGCACGCCTAGTGGTGACTATGGTTTACAATTTAATAATTTATTTGTAAATAAGAAAAATAGAATTTTGGCCCACAGTAGAATGATGGTTTTTTTTTTTTATTTATGGAAGAAAAATAAAATCAACTCCGACCGCTTGGGGATTGGTGAAGCAATAAAGCAATAAATGAACCAGGCGACACTTGTTCTTTTCTTTGCCTAACATTGTTAGCCGCCCCCACCCCCTCCCTACACTTTGCAATCATTTCCAAAAAGTTTCCTCCATAAATAATACCCAATATCGGATTAATACAGAAAAAAATGTTTGTTCCGACAATACGACACTGAGATTGCAGACATCTCTGAATGCAGAAAAAGCTAAATATCTATATGTATAGGATCCAACTAGTATTTTTTTTTGTGTTTTATTTCGAATTTCCATCTCCGCGAATTCCGAAAACCCCCTCATCAACTGTTAAGGAATCCTAAAAAAAAACTCCCCATATAATTTAAAGTTGCCATTTACTTTGAATGTTTATCGAAATAAGCCTTAACAAAGTTGTTTTTACATATCAGATGTTGTTTTCCGATGAAACAAAAATGCAACTCGGATCGATCAGAAGGTTTAATGGATATTGAAGATCTACGGAAAGAATAATACCCATTCCATACTCAGACAGATATCCCGAAGAAAATTTAACTTATCAAGATCATCACTTAACCACTCCCGTTTCTTTTGGTGGCACTTTAATTTTCGATTTAGAGACACTAACCATCCTTGGGATTAATATTCCCGGTAAGTTAAACTGAACTAATCCCAAAGAATCATAGAAATGTCTTTGGTTTCTGAAAATGTGTAAGAAATATTTCAGCCCGTCAAATCTAGCGCTCCTCTACAAGAAATCCCATATCTGAGCTGGGCTGTTCGCACAGCATTAGCTTCATTAGATTTTGTCCAAGAGAGCCAACAAGGTCATTGGCGATGCGGCAATTATATGTCATATCGACTCGGTCGCTCGCGCAACGTCTCATGTCGTTCCCTTCTGTATTACTACATGCATGGTAAATGCTATGATGAAATATCTAGACTGATTCCTTGTAGATTAATTCCTGCAGACAATACTCGTGTTGCAAGCCGGGCTTATTATTTCACCCTCCAAAATACTTTCGGTCGTATAGTAAAATTTCATATTTTTTTATCGCGAACAGTGCGAATGTCGAAGTCTATCTTTCCTCCGGCTTACAATCTACGAAGGTTTAAGAGCGACATCAGGTTCTCCGACACTCTACTTATGCCTCCTAATATTTTCCCTATCTCCATCCTGGGGCGGGATTCTGTAACCACGGAGAATTTGGGAATTTGGGAGATAAGAATAATCGTTTTCTCCGATTAAACTCCCTAATTCTCCATTCCCAATTCACGAACATGGTTTGAGAATTAAGGAAAATGTGAGAGAAATACGAAAAGAGAGATTGCAATTCCCACCGGTTAATTTGAAAATTCGTAGGTTACCTAGGTTACCTACCTTCTCAAAATACAACAAAAATAGGCAATACGTTCAGTTAGAAATTCTTCTTCTTACTTTTCCACTTGCAAAACATCGGAGAATTTTAACAAGTTGAGTAGAGAATTTGGTAATTCTCAAAACAAATTCGCCAAGTTACAGAATTCCAAGTGTCAAATCAACTCTCATCTCCCAAATTCCACAATTCTCCGTGTTATAGAATCCGGCCCCTGGCATGATGTGTTTTCCATCATAGGATATCCCCTGAACTTAGGTTAATAAAAAAACAAAAAGGATAATGCCAGAAAGTCCACAACGTTGTGGTTTGTAAACAATATGCAAATTTTATAGCCAACACTATTCATATCTGAACAGAGAATATCTGGGAGTGACTTGTGAGGACTGAGGAGAGTTTATACGGCAATTTACAATATACCGGAGTTGAAATCGGTCATCAAGGATATGTGATATTCCTCGACACCGGACCGACACGTCGAGTCAATGACAAATCGTAATTTTGTAATTATAAACCATCGTGGTGCTCAAATACATTTTATTGTCTTTACTTACTAAATAATGTGGTTATTTTAGCCTAAATGTCCGGTGCGCATCTATAGCAATGAAACACTTGCCAAGACATTTTTTTGGGGGTTTACTGTCATCTCTGCCATTTTGTCGGGAAAACGTGGATCCTTTTCGAAAATTCCTTCAGATATATTTTAGTCTGAAGGTCCTGCGTCAAAAGAATCCTGGTACGTTTAATTCAGTAACAAAAAGAAATTGTTTGAAAAGGATATGACAAGACAGATACCTACATACAGACTTAATCAAATTTGATTAAAAATTTTAATTGATTTTGACAGGAGATGGCTCAAAAGAAGCGGAAGGATTCAAGGATCATAAATATAAAATATTTTCCAAAAGGACTCCATGGTTACCGAAAGAAACGCAAATAGGCGATAGTATAATTAACTAAAAATTCAAGGATCGTCTTCTGCCATTTTGTCGGGAAGAAGTGGATCCTTTTCGAAAAAACTTTTTTTATTTTAGTCTGAAGATACTGCGTCAAAATTTCGATGGCCCAGAAAACCTAGCGTGGTTACTAGTGTTTTGTCTGCTGTTGTTAAGTTCAAAAAAACTATTGTTTCTTTCTTTTTTTTAAGAAAAATATATTTCAACAACTTTAACTTGCAACAAGTAGTCTTAAAAATATCGAAGGCTATAAAATTCCATCCTAAATATTTATTAAAAAAAATTGACTTTTGGCACTTGAGGTAAACGAAACAAATAGCTCTCAAACTTCATTTGAGGTCTGTTCCGTTTTTATACTTATATGTAGTAAAATTTGTTTTGTCCTAAATAAAATGTTGATTAATTACTAAGAAGTTCCTCATCATCATAGTCAGGTCGTTTCCATCTCTTTGTAATTGTTAAAACAATTCCAATCAATACGATAAGAACACCAAGTCCACCTAAACCATAGGCTATATAAACACCGATCACTTTTAGATCTATAACCATCTATAAAACAGAGAAACATGTTCAAAATTATATTATTGTTTTAAAATTTCATCATTTTAATTTCATATTATATTTACCCTGACTTGAGATGAATATGTATCGTCTAACTCAGCTGTTTGTCTAAACCAAAACAGTGGCATCATTATAGGTTTTGGAACATTTTTATATAATCTAAAATAAAGAAAAAAACGAATTTTATTAGTATAAATATTTCGATTATATTCTAACAAAATTAATTAACTTACTCTATTTGAGGATAGTTTTGCATTAATAAATTAATTTGTAGTCTAGCATTAACTTGTATTGGAATGCCTGAGAATGTTTCTAGTGTCATCGATAGTTCATGCTTTTTTTGATCCGGTTTAACTCCTACAATGTTCTCACTGAAACTCTTCTCTGCTAGATAAAAATGTGGATATGATACAAAAACAGGAGCACCATAACGACATTCAGATACATCCAATACACCACTTTTCATACATTCTCCACCTTTATCTTTCTTACAAAAGCATTTATTTTCCGGATATTTTTGTCCATTATCGAATGCATGATCATCTCCAATATATTTTGTACCCTCTATAGATTTTATTGTTACTTTATTATCAGGATATAATGTAACAAAACGGCATATATCAGTGACGAAAATTGTTTTCGGTTTATTTGATATCATTTCGGGTGGCCATATTTCACCACTTGTACCATTAACAACGCCGCATTTATCCGCATAGTATTTCGTATGATCTGCTCCATTCCAATGTGTTATAGTTCCGAGTTTATGAATATCATTCTCTCCAGTGTGCATTGTAAATCGACCGTCATATTCTTTTGAGGTGTTGCGATCTACAAACCATCCAAATTTCGTGAATGGAATATTTATTGCAGAAGAATTTGCTTTTTTTAGAAAATCTAAAAGTGGATCATCGTAACCATCGAAAAGCCATTCTTTAACTGTTTTTTGTTTAGTAAGTGTGCCACCTTTTTCTTTTAACATTATATTTGCTACCATTTGGATAACTTTACTTTTATCTCGCACCATATATGCGACAGTCTGAAATGGAGAAAAGAGATATGTATATTTTGTGATATGAGATAAAAACAATTTTGAATAAATAAAAACTATAGAATAAATCAATAATTTCACTTACTATAGAAAATCATACTCTTATATAACACGTTGCAATCAAAGTTAAAACACACTTTTATGAAATGAAATTAATTGAATTTAAAATGAAGGCAAATTAAAACAAAATTGTAATAAGCACAATGATCAATTACAATAGCACACTTTCAGCATAACAAACTTTACATACATGATATTACAGCAAGCGATCATGAGATAAGACTTTTTATATTTCTTCTGGTCTTTCAACATTAACAACGTTCAACATACATAAAAATCGTACACACAATTAGCATTTTAATTTAAATAAAGCACTAAGCTATATTCTAACTAAATTTTATTTATTCCAAAAATATGGAATATATTGAAAACAACTTCTTCTGGAAAAAAAAGTTTGCCACCACTGTATATGGCGGAAAAAAAAGTCGAATATTATGCACAATATCTTGTTACGTTGCAATTATTAGCAGCGCTTGTTGATCAGGCATGAGAATGACATTCATAAAAATTTCAACATCAAAACCCTAGGTATAGACTCTCCAATAATCTTTCTTTTTATAAATTCCCATAAATCTGTCATAATATGACATGGTGCTAGTAAAAGAAAAATTATTTTCCCAGTATATTCTTAATTTCAGTGAATATCCTGTTGCCAACAGAATTCATTAGAATAATGACTCATAGAATCGTACTAAATTGTAGATCTTCTCTTGGATCAAGAGCTACTATCTAGCTGAATCACCAAATTGTGTTGGCTCCATATGCATTTGTAGGAATCTTAAGCAATGAACTGACTTCAGTTAAAAGGAAAAAAAGATATGCTTCATTTCTTCCAATGTCTACACTCTCTGGTAAAGATAAATGCGGGACACTGACATTGAAATTAGTCAATAATGTCCTAACGCATCAGGCAAAATGTGCAAGTCGAGTAATCAATGATTCGCACGGTGGCCATATTGCCGCCGCAACTTGTATGATCTTTCAAATTAATCTTGCACGAGCCCTCCAATTTTTCTTACCTGACATATCTAGAGCAGTACAAAATGACCACTCAACATTCTACTGCACCAGATAAATTATGTCGAACTGTTTACCAGATTACTTATAAACTGAAAAGTGAGTGCGGTGGTATGAGATAGGTGAGATACATAGACACAAAAGCTAATGCCAAAGATATCTTTAGAGCAAAATTAAAACTATTTTAGAAATATATTTAAGAGAATAATTATTAAAATATAAGAGCAAGGCTAAACCTTATGATGCTAGTTCCGGGGCTTAGAGACAAATAAAATCGCTGAAAGTTTAACCGAAGGAATAAAAATATTCTTCATTGCACCGGTGATAATATGCTGGATATCAAAAATATTGTCGATGTCATTATAAGAACGACTCCCACAGACAATTTGCCCAGAAAATGGAATGAAAACAATTAATATTTCTGGATTTCAAATCCTTCAAGAATATTTGTTTTACCAGTCAAGCTCCAAACCAAGAACTATGAGCTTTAAAAAACGGTATGCTTATTCCTTGAGGCAACAAATTTATAGATAAACACTGCACAAACTGTTATACCTTCACCAAAAGACTTTGCTTTAAAAGTATGTGACTACAGCGTTGGTAAAAATAAGAAAATTAAAAATGTGGCGGAAATCAATATTTGAATAAAAATAGGAAAATAAGAAATTATATAAAAATATATAAAATTATGTTACTAAATAAGAATTATCAGTAGCCATATAAATGTGGCAAAGTTTGTGATTGCTGCAATATATGTAAATGACCGAATGTGTCTCATTATACTTTCCTACCTACCTACCTACATTCATTCTACAAGCATTCATAGGTGCCCTTGCACCTGGGATATAATCATGTATACCAGCAACGAAACCTTTTGCGATATAACTTATTTGCCTAAATTCAGTTTAAATGGAAGAAGGTAAACAGATTCTTATAAATAATTTTCAATCAGCTAGACACATGTTGACATTAAAATGGTTTTCATGTGTTTTGCATCATAGGGTATCCTCAGAGCTTGGACAAAGCCATCAAGACCTGAATTTGTAATTCTTTATTGGGGGTTCCATTTAAAATAAAAACTATGTTAACAAATTTTTACACAAACACACACACTTATTTTATTTCCCCCTATAAGCGTTTTCAAACCATAAAAATTTCATTAAAATCAAGATTATAAGCTTATTAACGACCATAGTGTATAATATTATATCATGACCATATCAACTATTGCAATTGGACTGCATTTATATGACTACTGATAGCTTGATATTTTCTGCATATACACAATTAATAGCAACAATGAATAAAATGTTAACATCAAATTAAAAAAGAAAAAGAAACTTACCGCAGCTAATGCATTTGGACAAGTGATGAGATCCGATAATGCTCCATTTGATTTTTCAGGTACAAAATGCCACGTCCTAATTTGATAAAACGATAAAGTACTGTTCTTATGCCAGCTCAAATCAACTCTATTATGACGTTCTTGGAAGACATAAGGTCCTTTTTCCTTGAATTCTGGCTTTTCATTGGGATCATTAAGTTGTTCGTGATTCTGCCAGTCAAACATATAAATTTCTAGATACATAGGAATCGGTGTCTCTATCCAGTTCTTATAACTAGTTGAACCCTCTTTCAGCACCAGTTCCTGAAGCGAAATATATAGATTTTATGAAATTTAATATTATAATTAAAATAATTATTACAAAATCATTACCGAATGAAGTATATTCAAATACAGCGTAGGCCAAAGTACACCTAAAATTATTGCAAGTAGTGCAATTAAAGCTCCACAGCCAAAAACCCATGTTTTTCTCTGGGTAACGCTACAGCATTTGCAACACATCCTCAATATTTATACAGTTCCGGTTATGTTATAAATACAAAAATAAATCACAGAGTTGTAAAAACTGGAGTCCAATGATGAGCATGTATTTTCAGGTGTGATGTATCTCTTAAAATCAAACGATATCTCTTAAAATCAAACAACAGCAAAAAAGGAAGTTGGTGTCATCTGAAAATATTTAAAATAAATAAATCAATTATAAATTTTAATAAATCTATAAATGCAAAAACATGTTTTGAAATATTTATTAAATTTTTGCTTCCAACTGAATAGATTTTCCCTTGGGAAGAGAATAAATATCACAAAAGTGTGTTCGAAAATTAGTTCGTTGTAACAGTACTTAATCAACTCATTGTCAGCAAAAAGTTTAAAAGAGCATAAAATATCGACAAACCGCAGTCGATTGCTGACCTATTCAAAATAATATAAATTTATTGTAATTTAATTAAATAATTCCACTAAAGTGGATAAAATAAAATTATTCGCAAAATCACCTGATATCGCACATGACCGATTAATTTATTTATATATTTGGATGCTTGAGTTCTGCAACAGATTGACCATTTTGGATATTAGAGATAGAAGAATTGAATTAACGAACGATTTGGATAGACTTACGACTTTTTATAGATTTTTCTTTCTAGTAGTGTATCAATCTAGTAGAATTAGTATGCAACATTAAAAATCCATTAAGAATTTACATGCGTTTTGGATATTAAAAGAAAGATTATTCCATAAGCGAATATAATTTGAACATGGAAAGAATTTCTCTTTAGTGAGAGACTAGAAATCTCATCAGAGCAACGTCGTATATTCTATATTTCAATCTAAGTCTGATATGAGATTTGTAAATGAACGCAACATTTGAAAGTAATATTTTTTTTTTTTGCATCTATAAAGGAAACCGAGATACTTCGTTTTATTTTTCCAATTTGAAATATACGGCCAATTCTAGCTAAGACTACTAGAAATTGTTATACCAAGTACATTCAGGGTGACGCGAGTGAAGGATAGATACACCATCAACCGGAAAAGATTGGACGACATTTAGACCACTTTTTTAAGAGAGAGCAGACAACATTAAGTTTTAAATCAATTAAATTGGAGTTAATTCACCATACCCCAGCAAAAATGTTTATCAATTTCGTAATTCAGTGAATTATATCTGAGCTCTTGGTTGATTCCAAAATTGTTTCGCAACAACTTCAAGAGGATCGATCCGAAAAATTAAAAGTAAAACAGACAAAACTACGTATTCATAGCGGTGAAAGTAGGAGATAAAATTAATATTAAGATTAAGGGTAATAGAACTAACAGAGTCTTCTGGAAGCACACCAGAATTTCTATTGTAGGGAATTGGATATGATGCCATCAAAGACTACAAAAATAGAATAGATTGAATAAGAGAGCACAACATGCCAGACTCTATCGAACTATAAGGGAAACCATATTTTCGATCGATAATGAGTTTATTGGAGTAAAAATAATTCGCAAAACAACGTACCATACGGTTCATATAGAATATAATGTATGGAAGAGTTTGTGTAGGGGCTTAGCGAAGAAGAAAACGCAGTTCTTCATTCTTAATTAGAGAAATAATTAGAGAGATACCATTTGGTCAAGAAAACTTGGTGAAATCTTCGAGTATCTTAAAAATGCCCCTCGTGTATAAATATATAAGACCTAAAAAAAAAAAATATTTAAGAGTTAAGAGCGAGGGAAGATATTGTGAGTGCTTGCGATGAAGGTAGAAGATGTGAATTAGCGTAGAGCTCCGAATTGGGCAACCGGAGAGCCTACCACCCAATTAGGATTGTGAATCAAGGTCGATAATGAACTTATTAGCCTGAAGCCAAGAAGAGATTCTGGATAATTTCTGTTTTGATATATGCAAAACTGTTAACATATATTTTTTTAATGAAGATGACGTTAAAGCAGGAACATTGTGGTGATAGGATGTCCTTGAGGTAGCAAAAAAATAATGAAACTAACGAAATTCACAGTGAAATTTAACTGCGATCATAATGAAAACAAATTGGCGGTGAAAATTCATTGAAGTTAGCAAATTGAATATTCGTAGTTGCTAGTTTAGTATTTTCATAATCAAAATTATGATAACTTCAGATCGCTTAATTTGATTATAGTTGGGGCTTTAAATCAATCATCATATTTTTCTCCGTGTTAAATTTTGAAGGGAAATATTTATATGGACATGCGATAGAAAATAGCGACATATACATCAAAAAGTAAGATAAGGTAACGAATAAAAGTCCAAAAATTGATAGGTACCTGTGGATGGACAGTTATTTTCGTAGGTGAGACGTATTTATCATATAAATTGTAAACTATTTATTTGATTTTTGACTTTCAATTGAATTCATTTTATGACTGAAATGTAATGTACGATCGGCAGTCTATTGAAAAAGCTAGGAATCCGGTTGAAAAATTCGTGGTCTAAAGCTATGGTCTTCAAAAGAATGCGGAGCGCAATTGCGTCGGCGCATTTGCGTTGCGATCAGGAATACGAATAACAATAAAAAGCCGCCAAGTGCGAGTCGGACTCTCACACGAAGGGTTCCGTACCATCGTACAAAATTTAACACTATGTAGTTTTTATTTATTTTTTTCAAATGAGAGTAGGCGTCATTTGAATGAATAATGCCTACTTATGATAATAATGAAAGAAAACGAGCAAAAAACGCCGAAAAAATCACGTTTCTTGTATGGGGGGCCCCTTTAATTTTACTTATTTTTTTATTATTTGTTGTTATAGTGGCAATACACACTATGTGAAAATTTCAACTATCTACCTATTACTCATGAGATACAGCCCGGTGACAGACAGACGAACGGAAGCCTAAAAACTAGTATACATGGTTTCAAACAGCGTGACAGATTTGCGCTCAGCTCAGTCTTACGGCCGCAATTGCGCTGGGATCAAACAGTTTTTGAATTCGGCGCAATTCAGTCGGCGTATAATCATAGTTTAACGTTTATTTGTTAGTTTCAAGTATGCGGTTATATATTTTACGACGGGTAATTCGATTGGAACGTAATCCGTAAGAAAGAACACTTAAGGAGAATGCAATTTCTACAAACGTAATTGTAGGGAACCTCAATTGCGCCGCCGCAACATTTTGGAAACCGTAACTTTACATAGAAAAAGCGCTCGCCCGAATTTATATCTACTTAATTTCACAACATTTTTGGCTTATTCTATAACATAACTCAAAAAATTTCAATTCAATTTTTCAAATTGTTTTCAATTTACGTGGTAGTCTGAGTGCCGAGTAAAGGAATAATACAAAAAACAGTACATACAGAGATTTTGCACCTTCAAGAAGGTGAATTCTATACTAAAAAAAAACTTATTGGACGAATTGAAGCAAAGAAATATGTCCTCCTATCATTACGGCAATGAATGGGCGGCTATAGTAACAATTACACAAAGCGGATGTTCACAGAAAGCATCAGCAGAGATGGGAGAACCTGAGTATGTGCAGGTGCACAGAACTTTTTCTTGATGGGCCCAATAGGAATATCTATGATTTTCTCATGGGGGTCAGAAGGAAACAATGTAGAATTGTGGTTGGTATCATCACCGACCACAGCTCGCTTCATGCTCATTTAACAAAGATGGGAGTTGTTGACAGCCCTGAGTGACTGTCCTGCCTGGAAGGAGAGGCTGAGATAACGCAACATTTTCTGTGTGCTTGTCTGGCCTTCACCCGGAGCAGGCTGGATACTCTAGGTTTTGCCCTCCTATCTGTAGAGGAGGTGAAAAACCTTCCTCACCAAAACCTAATGCACTCAGGACAGGAGGTGATAGGGCTTCTAGCAGGACAGCACAATGGGCCGCTCTGGCCTCCGTGTTTGAGATCTCTTCCTAAAAAAAAAAAAAAAATACATCAAAGATGATCATTACAATAGCATAGCTATAATGTCACTGCGTAGCTTAATCCGTGTTAATAGTCTTAATACATATTAGCATTAAACATTTTCAGATATTTTTAGGAGTAATAATCACTACATAACCATATCACGACCGTCACTAGAAATTCGATTGAAATTTAAGTTCGCTCAATATCTGATCGTATTCAAACGAACAAAAATTCAGAGGTGAACCGAAAAAAATTCCTTTTGTACAAAAACTTAAAAAAAAATTAATAACAGCTTTCTTCTATGTTGTTAATAATATTTGGTTTGTTGTAAGAGCACAAAGATTCATATAAAAAACAGTCATACTTTTTTTTTTTTTTTTTTTTTTTTTTTTTTTTTTATATATTATTAAGCCAAGCTCAGGGGATACCCTATGATGCAAAGCACAGCATGGCAGGAAGGAGATAGGGAAAGGATTAGGGGATATGAGGAAAGTGGCGGAGGTGCCGATGTATGTCGCCCTTAAACTTCCGCAGATTGTATGCCGGAGGAAAAACAGAAGATGGTAAGCTGTTCCACATTCGCACTGTTCGGGATAAAAAAGCATCTCTGAATTTTACTGTACGGCCGAAAGTAATTTGAAGGGTTAAAGGATGTGCGCGGTTTGCAGCGCGAGTATTGCGTGCAGGAATCATTCTACAAGGGATTAGACTAGATATTTCATCAGAACATTGACCATGCATATAGCGATAAAGGAGCGAAAGGCATCCAACATTGCGGCGGTGCTCGAGTGAGTCGATATGACAAGTTATTGCCAAATCGCCAATGAGCTTGAAGGCTCTCTTTTGGACAATATCCAATGAAGCTAAGGCTGTGCGACCAGCCCCGGCCCATATATGGGAGTTGTATTCCATTCTAGGTCTAATGTAGGACTTGTAGAGGAGCGCTAGATTTGACGGGCTGAAATATTTCTTACACCTTTTCAGAAATCCAAGACATTTCGATGCTTCTTTGGCAACAGAGAAGATGTGATCTGTCCAGTTTAACTTACTGGAAATATTAATGCCAAGAATGCTTAGTGACGGTGAATCAGAAATGAATGCTCCATCAAAAGAAACGGGTGTGGTTAAGTTATGATCTTGTTTTAATGAGATAAGACAGCTTTGGGACTTTGATGCATTGAATTCGACGCGATTCGCTTTGCCCCAAGCGAGGATATTGGCAAGATCGTTATTCAATGATCTAGTCATGCAATCTCGTTTAACACATGCAGCATTCCCCCTGGATTCTGCAAGAGTGTCAAAGGAGTAAGCGAAATCAAGAGTACTGTCATCTGCGAAACTATGGATGGGATTGAAAGTAAGGGAAAGCAGATCATTAATGAAAATTAAAAAGAGAGTTGGAGAGATAACAGAGCCTTGAGGTACACCGGCATTTATGGGATGCGGTTCAGACGTAACGCCATCTAATACAACACGTATTTCGCGACTAGATAGGAAACTTTCAATCCATAATACAAGAGGAGGGGAGAGACCAAGTGCTTTGAGTTTGGCTAAAAGGGCTGGATGCCAGACTCTATCAAAGGCTTTTGAAATATCTAGGGCAACGATTTTAGACTCACCAAAATTGTGAAGACTACGATTCCAACGTTCCGTAAGAAAGGTCAGCAAGTCTCCAGATGAGCGTCCAGCTCGGAAGCCATATTGGCGATCGTTGATGAGATGATTAGTTTCTAGATACTTCATTAATTTTGAGTTAATGATAGATTCAAAAACCTTTGAAAGAATCGAAGTGATGGCAATTGGTCGATAATTTGAGGGATCGCTACCCTCTCCTTTCTTAGGAATAGGCTGAACGTGAGCTAGCTTCCAAGCAGTTGGAAATTTTCCTGTCGAATAAGACAAGTAGAAGAGTTTGCGCAGAGGTTTAGCCAAGGATGAGGCGCAGCTTTTAATTAACAGGGGCGAAAAACCATCAGGACCTGCGGCTTTGGAGACGTTGATCCCCTTAAGGACCCTGACCACTTGGACATGATTGACAAATTCATTCATTTACTAATCACGTGAGGCAGGCAACAAATTAAGTTGTTATCTAACAAACTTTCAAATCTATTGTAAATAATTGAAAACTATATCTGATGATACGGATATAAACCCTCAACATTTCGAGAATATTGCAAATTTCAATACCGATAATAAAGAAATATTCACACACAAATCTACACACAGAAAAGAATAAAACATTTATCATACAGTAAAACGAACTAAAAAGTGATACCAGTTGCGCACATTTTTAAAACAAAAAAATACCATTAAATTATAGTAAATTAAAGGAAAAAAAGAATACTTAAAAAGTACAAGCAAAGTACATTTCATTCAATTGCAACAAACCGAAACGCAAGAGATCAGCAAGCACTTTTCTTTCCACCCACTCCGAAAAAACACGCTAAAATGAAATCGACACTTCTTCGAGATACAGGAATAAAAATATCATTCGAAACGTCTACGCACTGCGCGACTAGACCACAAGAAGGCTAGATGTGGAATAACTTTCAATTTTTTTAAACCATCACGTTACACTACTGAGAAATTACAACTGTTTTTTTAATCTTATCTCGATAAAAAGAGATGGACCCTGTCCAAAGGTGCGCTAAAATTTATTGCCTCTTATCCAAATACATGAAGTACTTATTCGCTGATAAGAGAGTTGAAGTGTGATAACCAAAATGTGGCGTTCAGTAACAATATAGATAAATACATAGTACATAATCAATGAGTGGTTTATGCCCCCTACCTTGTAATTACTATGAACCTCTTGTTATGGGTATTAAAGTATTAAATTACAATCAGTACATATGTATGTACATCATTGTAATTATTATTAAGAAGCTACAGTTTTTTTTTTTTTTTACTGTATTACATCCAGTGATATAACAGAGATTTTTGGAAATCAATTTTAAATATTTAGTTGAGCTCTTTCATAGTAGGTGCAATCTCTTGAAGAGTTTTATAGAAATCTTTTACAACATGATAAAGAAATAAAAGCCAACGTGTGACATTAGTCACATTCCTCTAATAAGCTCCTTGGCTTTTTACGTGATTCGGCAATTAGAGTTTCCAACCTCTCACTTTTAGCTGATCAACTACCATCAAATATTCCTCGATATTCCGTAATCTAACGACTTTACTCTTAGCTACGTAGTATTTTCATAATAGGCAGTTAAACAGATGAAACAGATGTTATAATATAGAGTTATGAAAACTCAGTGAACTAGATAAGAAAGATCGTCAAGCAAACTAAGAATTGTTGAGATTATCCATCCCGACCATCACATCCCATCCTATCCTAGTTAATTTTCATATTTATAGACTTTATAAATTTCTGAAAAAAACGTCGCAACCTTTGACGAGCATTTGTCTCAAACTCGTAAAACAAAGTGCCCAAACTGAAAATAGAAGTGATGATCGAAAAAGCCTACATCGACATTTCCCAAATCTGCACATATATCAAACGATATAAGATTTGAAGATTAAGGGCGAACGAATCACTTCTACTGATCGGTCAATATTAAGATTAATAGTATCTGAATGATATAGTCTTTGCAATGTTCTCTGTTTGACTTTTGAACATAAGATGTAGTTGTAGTCAGTGCCATCTTTACGCATGAGGCCAGGACGTCGCAAACCGTGAGGCCCCCTAGCCCTTGCGATAATAGACCAACTGATGATCAATTTTTCAAACTATTACAAGTTAGTTTAGCTGTTAGATTTTGGCTACTGAAAGTAAACCATGGAAATTATTCGATATTCTATACATAGAATACAATAGAATAGAATAAATATGTATTAGCCCAAAAGCTATAGCAACAACGTTATACATAACTTCATAAGACTCTCATAATGGAAATTCATTAAGAAAAAATTAAGTTAATAAAATTCATTTAAAATTCATTTTTCACTTAATTGAATCGGAAAAAATTTCTTTCTAGTTTTTTCCACTTGGTAGTCTATTAAACAATTGCAGTCCCTTATACAATAATTAAATTTTGAGTCCTATATCTTCTATATAATGGCAATCTAAATTCTCCGTCTTAGATTGTATCTAGTATCATTCACATAATTTAAATGTTTTTGCAGGTATTCTGGAAACATGTTATACTTCACCTTAAACACAAAAATAAGTGCATTATATTTTAACCTCTGTCTAACACTTAGCCAATTTAATATCTCTAACATATATACTACCGGCGGATTCATGAGACAGGAAAGTATTATTCTCATGGCCCTATTTTGTAGTTTCTGTAAACAGTCTATCATTTCTTCCGTGCTAATAAAAATTATAGATGAACAGTAGTCATAGTGCGGTAATACAATGGTGTTATAATGTTTAACTGTTTCTGGTACTTTACTTTTGATTCTTGCGTGAAAACTAAGTTTTTTGGAAATTTTTTTTGCAAATATAGTCCACATTTTCTTTAAAACATAAGATATATATTTGCATTTGTATTGATTGTATAAATAGCGTATATTTTTTAGCTTATACAAAATATAAAGTAACAAGTAAAAAAGCTGGAATTGGTCTAAGACAAATTCTTATGATACCCTCTAGATGAATGCCCGTATTAAATTCCGTATGTTCACCGATCTATGCAAGATTGATTTTTGAAGTGGTTTTTCCCATATATTTCTAGAACGGTTCGTTTTTTATATTTTATTACTATAAAAACATCATGTATCAAATTTCAGGTCTCTATTTCGACTCGTTCCCAGGCAGTGTCCAAATATATAATGGAAAACGAAATTTTTGTATGGCAACCCCACGAAGGAATTGCCCGATTTGTCTCATTTTCGAACTTAATTTTAATTTTTTTTTCAAGTCTGTGTACAAAATTTCAGCTCTCTAAGTATACGCGTTCTCGAGTTATCGTGCGCATAGACGGACGGACATGCAAAAATCAAAATAAATTTTAATACTATTATGCGTGGGTGTCCAATCCATTTTGCTCTACGATCATTATTTCGAAGTGTTACAAACGGAATGACAAACTTAGTACCAGTAATAACTTATTACCAGTCCAATTATATTATGGTATCATCTCAAAAACAAATATTGAAAAATCCGAAAATTATTCCTGTCACTTCTGTGCAGCAGAGTCTCAGAGAAAACTACTCCATCTATGAGCAATTCTTATTTTTATTATTTCACCTACAGAAGTGTGACGAACGAGATGGAAAAGTTCACAATGAGGGCAATAGTGATTGAAAGAAGACCGCCTTCCCTCCCTCCCAGTCTCACTATCGGTTCGTTTGTTTTATATAAAAATATCCTATTTCTTTTGAAATTTTTATAGTCTTAATTTTAAACATGACTTGAGATAATTTTCCACTGTCTACAGTCCTTGTAGAATACGATTAAATAATACCAGATAATATATTTCGAACGAAACATTTACATTATATTTAAAATTTTGAATTCCATAGATAAAAATCTCCCAAAAACCATTCGACAACAATTCAGATTTTTACGAAAATTTAAAACTTTTTGTTATCACACACTCTCAACACAAAATCTAATTAGACGAATAATGTAATCTCATATTGAATGTTAACAAAAGACTGACATAAATGATAACAAAAACAAAATAGAAGATTGATGGTGGACAAAGATTAGTGCCTATTTTTTCAACGGTCAAATAATTTACGATAGACGGCAGACAACATCGCACGTAATACATAGATAACAATAATTCTCTAAAATTATTTTGACTATAAAAATAGAAAGCTCTACAACACAGTTTCATGTATCACTGGTATTACAAAACAACCCGTAGCTAAACTCAATAGGTGCTGATAAAACGCAAGAGGTACATAAGTATGTACATATAGAGCATGTCGAAGAAAAAAAATCAGATTTTCAAAATCATAAATAATTCCGTTCTTATCGTATGTTGTAATTGTTCGATAATAATAATCGAAAGGAATTTTATACGTTCGTACAGAAATATTTACAGGTATCTAGTATAATGTATGTGGGTTAGTAATATTGTTTACAGACATTCAAAACATTAAGGTATCAATAACAAATAGTAAATCTTTCGATGGTATCAAGCAAGACAAAGGTAAAAGATAAACAAAAAATTTAAAAAATGTTACATCGTTAGTTTTTATAACATAATCAAGATTATGAAAAATGTTTTTAAGACCTTATAGTTTTGCAATAACAGTTAGAAAATAGCTTGTACCGAATTCATGAACTTATTCTAAAAAAAAAGTCAAGTCTATTAACTCGACAATTTGTATTTAACTCATAAAAGTGGTTAGGACAGTTTTATTAGGATTTACATTTAAAATTCAAATTCTCTAATCCAAAACACTACACCCAGAGCTTATCGAATAGTTCCCAATAATAATTATATCATCAGTACAGCTTTATACAAAGAAGTCCCTTTTTGTAGAGAGATATAGTTGGAATTCGGCACATTAAAAGAAATGTGATAAACTGTTATCACCCCCTGAGGGTAGCTCTTGATTTCATTTCAGTATACCAAAGGCCCCACCAGGAGATTCGAAATAATATCACACGTCCACAGAAGGATTTACATTATGAAGGTACGATAGAATGTATGTTGAAAAACCACCTATAAATGACGCAGGAAAAAAAATGAAAGGTCTAAATAAAATAAATAAAACTAAGCTGGTAATTCAAGATCTTTTAATCTGAAATTTGCAGCTGATTAACAAAACTGTGAATACTTATGTTAAAAATTCCAAATTAATCTGAACCTTCCAACAACCTTCACATGAAATCGGTAGGTAATCGTCGAGCTAAAGGGTAACTACTTACAGTCCAGACATTATTTCATTACTACGTCTGGGAATACAAATAAAAGCAGTTATCCTCTGACGCAATGAAATGAAATCCGTTGCACTGTCGTGCAAATTATAATCTTTTGATTATTGCAAGGCTATGGAGGTATTAAAATAAAAAGGAGAAAAAACCGAATCACTGTAAAAACATGTTTCACAAATCACAACTTATCAGAAAACGATGAAAAAATTAAACGTAATTACGTAGTGAAATTTAATAAAATATTTTTCGAGCTCTAGACTTTCTAAAAAGAACCTTTTACATCTTCATTCATGCCAGTGAATATTTAACTACTGTACTTTTCTTAAAATATCAATAGAAATCAACATTATTCTATTCATGGTACAGAGAATACAGTACAAGGTATCCCATTAAAAATTAAGCTCGCTATATTAATTACAATCTTAGAACTTATTGACGATCGAAGATTGACATCAACTCTTAAATAAAAGAAATTACTAATCCACGTTACGTTTTTCATGTTGATTCCTAAATGACGTAAAAAAACATTTATAGAAATAAGAAAGCGTGAAACTGGGTAATTATGAGAAATAATTCTATGAACAACGAATAAAAAAACTCGGAAAATCAAATTTTAATTATTTCTCAAAATTCATACACGTTGCATAACAAATTACAAAATAATCGTTTATGCCGCAATTAATGGATCTATTGCCATGAGTTACAGAGTAGAAACATAACCAGTTAAGGCCGTGGCTTAGATAACAATTATCAGATTTCTAACTATCTATAGACTAGACTAGAATACAGAAGATAAACAAAAATAGGTAGGTAGCTTTCCTCTAATCAACTCTATTAATATTTAGCTGACTATTGGAGCTAGTTTTAATAGTTTGGTGTTATATTCTCGGTACGTACATACATATGTACATACGTATTCCAAACATGAGAGTTATTAACTTTGGTTAGAATATACCAACTTAATCGTAGGATACTGAATCTTCACACTATGACCCAAGAACTCGCGATAAATGATTAGTTGCACAAAGGACATAGATTAGATTTCATAAGAGGGATGCTGCTAGAGATAGCTAGCCTGCTTCACTTAGACTTTTAGTGGATCCATTGTGCCCATTGACTTCATGGGATAACCTTTCGAAACCGCCCTAGATTCATCCTGCTTCCCTTAGGAATCTGAGCATACATCTGAGCTCTTTACTATGCAGATCCCTTAGATTTAAAAAAAAGTAGCTACCTAATACCCTACCAGAGCGGAAGGCATTCGCAATATAGGTGTTTGATGGATCTGATTTCCTCCGAATCCCTTACAACGATGGACATGCATTGCTATGTATACAATTGAAAATAATCCTATAATTTTAGAGAATGACATATACTTTGCGAATGGAATTTTACAAAATTTTCAATGCACAACTTATTGTTTTGATGGTTCGATTTCAGAATTCAGAATTCAGTGGATGTCTCTCGGATCATTAAATATTTCCAAAAGAGCTGTGCTTGTATGATTTTGTGAATTCCGACTATTAATAAGTGAATTATTCTGAAAGAAGTATTAATAAAAAAAAATCTAATTAAACATTAATTGGGCAAATAAAAATTAACCACATTGAACTAAATCAGCAAAACTACATCAAAGCTTCGGGGAACCTTAAGCCATTGTATTATATTCCTACAAGCCTTAATGTCCAATTGTTATACAAACATTAGTGAAATGAAAGTGTCCATGAACAATTCATAATTCAGTAGTGCTGCATGAAAGATGCTCCACAGAAAGCTAAAAAGATAAAATCTTTTCTACCTTGACTGACCACTTCCCTTAAGGAAATTGTAATATGGTTAGTATTAAACTATCATATATCATAACATATATAACATGTAATATGAGATAAGGAATTATGAAATTCGAGTAAAACAAATGTTCAACATTCATAACATACAAATTAATTACATTCAACTAAAAATAGAAATCAGTAATTTATAGAAAGAAAAAAAAAATTATAGAAAACAAAAAAAAAAACTAGCGACTCAAAAATGTATAATTCATGTCAAATAAGCAAATTCCCTCAAAATTGTAAAAGGTCATTTTATAAGCATAATCTAACATAACAGCTGTGTTCTTTTGTGTCCGCAGAACAGGACAGAATAAAAGATACACAAAAGAACGCCTCATACATTTTCATAGAAGATTTATAAATGAAGCGAACAGTACAAATAGTTCGCTTCAATCGACAGAACAATTTGTTCTCTCTAGTATATGGGAGCTCTAGAGCAAGGTACACAAAAGAACACAGCTAACATAATCACAAAAACAGTGAAATTGCTAACTTAGCGATTAATTTCCTAATTATTGACTTTTTACTGGTTAATGCCAGCTGGAAGCAAATGTGGATTAGGCCAGACAATTCAATAAGTACAAGAGGTAAAGATATCTGTCTCGTTAGCTCAGAGGTAAGAGCAATCGCCCGGAAAGCGGCAGGTCCTGGCTTCAAAAACTGAACGAGGCGGTTGTTTTTTCTCTTGTATTTAATAATTTGATTTGAATCGTAAAAATAAAAAGTTTTCTAAAAATTCTTCTATTCCATCTGACCGATTATAAAAATTCCAAGTTCGAGTCCACCATTGGACAAGATTTAAAATGAATAAGCCAGATTCTTGCACTCAGACGTTTTCAACTTTCTCGTTAAAGCGACTCTTAAGCCTAATAAGATCATAAACTGACACATAGTCTGATGATCCTTTTACAAAGTGGCTCTACAGCCTCATAGAAAGCTTAGGTAATAAAGCGGCATTCAACCTGCTCTATAGCTTTCTTCTACTAAGAAGACATTCCAAGCACTATATTGGTTAATGAAAGAAGCAAATTAAATAGGAAATACCAGCAACTGGTATTCCTGTAGTAAAAATAAAAAAATTATTAACATAGATCTGGAAATGAATACGCTACATTATGTGTGACATCATTTATGAAGAGCGAGAACAACAAGGGGGTCGGTCCCTGTGGTATTACAGCCTTCACTATCTTAAGACCGCTCCACACGCACAAGCATTATCTTAGAATAGATATTCTAGAAAGAAACTTGCTATAATCTGAAACGTCTGCTTCAAGTAAACATAGATCGATGAGGAAAATCTAAATTGTTTAAAAAGCTTATTTTATGTAGGTCGTGTGGAACTGGCTCGAAAGCCTCAATAAAGACTAAATGAATTATGAAAAAACTATCTAACTGCTGCACGTGGGTTGAGCCCTTTACATATGGTTGAAGTCAAAAAGAGAGAAAAAAATTATAATTTTCTCTGCGTTGTTCGTTATAGGAAACTGTAGCTTGGGATGAGAAACCAGCGCTTCCCTAGGCATAATTTTCAAGTTGTTTAGAAGAATATTCACTGATCTATCCAGACAAATAACTAAAGTAACTAAAGAGTTTCTATAGAAGATATTTGATGAGCTCCAGCAGAAGCTGAAGGACTAATTTCATCTAATTTTCCACGAAACTAAACGGTGGATTTTTCCAGATTTGTGCAAAGTAACGCATTCCTCATTTTTAATATGAAGTTCAGAGTGATTAGAAGTGTGATCTTAAGTTATCCCAGCTGGTTGCCTTATACTTATGCTTGCAGTGGCAAGCGCTTTACTACAGTTCTCAGGAAGCAGGCTTGAAGGTCTCTTATGAGATTAAGGAAGGAGAAGTGAAGCGCTTGCCTTTGTGGACATGTATATGTAAATAGACAGCAAATTGGGATAAGGGAAACACAAGAAAGATATTCTTTTTTATTTGAGTATTATATGCTTTTATGTAGTATTACGTTTTAAGTGGTCAAACTGCGATGTACAGAAACACAATATTTTTTGTGCCACATGAAATAGCAAATCGCTCAGTCCATTATTATAAGTCAGTGATCTCGACTAGTCTGTTATTGTTGGAAGACCAATGGAATGGTGTTATATGACATTCCAAAACATTACTTCACCTAAGCCAAATAAAATATTTCAAGGCCAGAAGAGAATAGAAAAAGCCTTTATTAAAGAACCTCAGCCCAAGCTACGTTACAACGTTAGGTACATCGAGTATAAAATAGATAATAGTATTATAAGTCAAAGTCAAGAAAAACACAACGGGCAAACTCACTGCAACAGAAACTATCAAGTAATAGAAGTAATAGAGCACTACATTCTTCTTTTTAAGTTAAAATCCCCAGCTTCCATAGTGACGCCACAATTAAAGAAATTAATTTTGTTTCCAGTGAATATCTTACCATAAAAAAGAAACTCATTTTGCAACTATCAAATCAGGCGAGCGAATGCACGACCTTGTAAGACTTTTTTTTTATTCTGCAATAAAAAAAAGAAAATGAAGACAAAAAGCAAACTTGCCTGACTCATTTGGCAATATTCATTTCTCCATTCCAACTACGATGTAAAAAAAAATAACGCAGTTAAAATAATTATGAGAGAGATTATTTCTGAGAATCTACTAATAAGAGATTAAATTACAAAATACACTCAAGCAAGTATGCGACTTCAAAAAAAATTCTTTAATAATCTACGGTCTAAGGGCATTTTTGTTGTTTTTATTAACTGATATGCATTCCTTTTGTAATTTTACATAATTATCTTTGCACTTTGTGCTTTCACAGTCCTAAATAAAATGCGAGATGAAGTTAAGATTGTTGTTGTTTTTTTTTCTTACCGTAATTCGTGTGCTTCCATAAAACAATGAATTTTTTGTCGCCGCACCACCGACATTTAACCACATGCACAATAAATTACATAAAAGACGGCGCTGTTTTTCATTATGTTATAATTTAATTGAAAACTCGAAAGATTATGATTTAATTCAATTAAGTACAAACAATACACTCCAGAATTGCTACGAACAAAATTTCGTATCGTCGGAAATTTGTTGAAGCACACAACACCCGCGTCGCGTGACTTGTTTATCAATTTGACTGTTTGTTTGACATGTTATTCACCAATCAGACACTAGCGCCACTCACTTCAATATTACCGTCATGGTTATCGACACTAGCACCACTCATTTCAATACTACGTACTACAGCTTGGATAAGATAGTCATCGTAAGCTCGAACCCGAAATTGAAATATTATTTTGTTTTTGAACTTTCAATTCAAAGAATGTTGGAATTTTAAAAATTAAGTAAGGTAAACAGGCCATTTGATTTATACAAAAGAGACAGCACTTGAAATAATATTATAATTAAATTTGTACTTTTTATATGGCAAACAAATATGTATGATTTTCATTTAAGTACTTTCCACAATCCTGGGCTTAATGAATACGGATCTACATAAGTTTCTTTTATCAGTACCTAGAAATAATGCTATAAACCACATCTTAGCAAAAGAAAACCGATTAATTGTCAGATTTGGGGGTGCGTTGAAACCAGCCACAAGAGTTAATGAACCTTACCAGGTCCCCCAACTACTATCCACTAATTCCCCCAATTCGTAAAAAAGTAGCTAACATGAGTATTCTTCCCGAGGTTAGTAAGGTAAGGGTATTCGTGCAGCAGGTACTGAACTCTCCTCGTCTATACAGCTTCTACAGAAGTCATTATAAGGAGCTAACACACGCTCTGCACATTTACCAAAGAGGCAGTGTTCCGTAATAACTGCAGTAAGATTACGCACATCATTCCGGCATTCTCCCGATAAGCGTATTGTCATCGGTATAGAAACTATGGAAAAAATTAAAGAAAACGGTAAGCAAATCTTTGATGACTACATAGATAAACGTCCATATATTGGCATTAGGTGATTAGGTTCTAAAATATTAATTAAGACATTCGAAAGAACCGATAATTTGAGGGATCACAACCCTGACCGTTTTTTGTTTTAATAGGCTGAAAATGGGCACGTTCCCAAGCAGTTGGGAAGTTTATTGTCGAGTAAGGTAGTTAGCATAGAGAGTTATCCAAAAATGAATCACAACTTATAATTTACATGAGCACCTTTAAACTTCACAAAAGGGGATGAGGAGCCTTTCACAATTTGCTATTAATCATGCCTCTAAGGCGGTTCCTTTGATAATTCGGTGAAAATTCTTTTAGAGAAATCACTTCAAATAGAGGTGAATTTCCCAGCTCATTTTAATTAATAATTAATTAATTTTAACTATATCTATCAACAAAAGCCAATCTAAAAGTGCCTTTAATAATAAAGGACCTATTTATTGTCAAATTATTCTGCATACCCGAAATTATTTGAATCCATGATTTATTTCATGGCTATTTGGTCTCCGTAGGAGATAGATCTACAACAATTAACTGACTAAAATTTGATTCTAACACTAATGGATGATTTGGTAGAGGCCAGAAGATTTTAATATTGGACTCCTCTGACCTTTTTACATATCAAATCTTGTTCCGTTGTTGTTCTATACCTCAAGAGTAATATAAATTTCATATCTGGCATACCTCTACCTCTGGGAAGTCATCTACAAGGCAGTTATGCAGATGATATAGAACTTTTTTTCTTTATGAAATCCCTCAATAAAGTACGCATTACTGCATCCCACAGTTCACAGAATTCGTGGTTGTCTGGTGCTCATTATCTTGCAATTTGTATGTGGATTCGGCAAGATCAAACTTTTCAGAAAAGATTTGAGCCAGTAAATGGAATGCGCATCGCAATTTATAATAATATTGAGAACTTAGATGTTCATGTGTCTGCTAAAAAAAACAAAACTCCGTATAGCTCAACGAAAATTGCCGCAAACATCGCCAATACGCGGTTACATCCGAACCCAAAACCAGAAGTTGTTGCTCTGTCCTCGAAGGGGATGAGTTTCGTACAACGAAGCTGTGCAGCATATATTTTGAGCCGACGAGGCCGTCTCGGTCTCCACATAGGTACCAAGTTTTGCACAAACAGTGGTATCACGTGGAACCGGGACGTCAACGCCGGCAAAAATATTTTGCTTTGCAAATTGGCCTGACCCAACTGCAGGGCAGGCCATTGCACAGAAAAATTTTCCCGAAGTATCCCCTTCCCTGACCAGGGAATAGCACGTAAAGGCTTCGGACGAAGCCTTGCGGGGCTTACTTTTTTCGAGTATCTTGTAGTATTATAATATATACTACATACTAACACTGACTAAATGATCAAGAGTGCTTAAAGTACATATGTATTCGCCTTTTTTAACGTTATATCCTACTGGAAGCTTAAGTGTTAACAAAACATAAATGAATTTCTCAATTTATTGATAAATATATATTTTATCTTGAAATATTTGTATATTTTATACATTGACAATTTCTCATCATTGATAATTTATTAAAGTACCTAAAAATGACTTTTTTCTTTGTTTTTTTGTTTTTTTTTATAATAAAAAATATTGCGTCATACATAAATGTGATCGTGTATTTGAGACAAATAAGACAAAAAAAATAGTGAAATTTTATGAAAAAATAGAAGAAAATCATTTTTCCATGTTTCTCTCTTTTTTATCTTATTCTTTTTCTTTTCATTCTTAATTAGTGCAATTAAGTTTTTGTTTTTTTTAAGAAATTGCAATGCTGTTTTTTTTTTACATAATAGTAATCATTATTTCTGAGGAATTTTTAGGAAAATATTACAAAATAGAAAATTTTCTTTGTATTAATACTAAATAGTCTGGCTGCCATAGAGGAAAATGAAACGTTTTTCTTCTTGAGTTTCTCCGATTTAATTACATATTTCTTTGCTTTGTTTTATTTTTTAATTTACAAATTTCTTTTAAATATTTTATTTTTGTTTTTATTTACATTATACATTATATTTTTATTTTTTCTTCTTTTTATTCAGGTAAATGACACATTTTATCCAGCATTCTATTTTCTATGATTAATTTTTTTTATTTTTTTCTCTCTATTTCTTACTGGTTAACGAAGGTTTATTTTTTTCTGTTTTTTATTACAATTTCTTTATAATGTACCTATATATAGCTTTTATTAAATGTAAATAGAAAATAAATAGCAATTTCGAGTCACAGGTTTCGGAGTTGAATAAGAAAAAAAGCATGCATTCGAGATGCACATGCCTACTGGGTCAGTAAAAATCGTGTTTTATGCCCGTATAATAGTCCTTAATTTTTATTAGAGCAACAACATAAATATTATATTCGTGCTTTTAGTTTAAAAATGATTAAATTCTTTATTTATAATTAATAAATAATTACTGCATTCAGTAAACAAAACCAAAATTGTTTTGGCATAGGAGTTTTTAGAATCAAGTAGAAATGATCCTATTCATCATTCGAGCGTAATATTCAGGGGATCGTATATAAATTCTGTATTAAAAAAAAAAATCTGTACGGAAGAAGCCAAAAGTAACGGAACTTATGTAATAATCTCGGGCTTTTTGTAAGCAATTTTACCAACAACAAAATTAATTTTGGAAACAATTCAGATAGAGCTTTTTCCGAAAAGGTAAGAAAGATTCAAACATCAAAATTCAGCGCCTGTACAGACGATCTATGAAGACTTCGTTTGCAAGTTTCGTATAGTCCAATTTTAGATTAAATTACACCACAATTCATTCATTTGTAATGTTTGCAGTTACGCTAAATATGTTTCGGAGATGATGGCAGTACAGTTTTTAAGAACAGCCTCGATGCCATTCTTATCAAGCTTATTTAAAATCAAAGCCAATGGGCCAGGCGTCTAAAAGAAACGCTTGAAATATACGATCACTTAAAATAAAAACTGTCCATTTTATACACCCTTATTAGGCTAGACAATTGAATGACGAGAAATTATATTCGAGGAACGGTAACTAACAGTTGGATAATTTTATTCCTAATTACATGAAATAATTTCTGTTTAAAAATTGAAATGAAGTGAGTAGTTCTTATATAAAATTGAAGTAAATCAGTAGTAAATTCTACAACAGAATAATATAGATTGAATTAAATCAAAAGGTATGTTGGCTTGTCAAAATTTTCGTGTGATGTATACTGTGGATGTAGCTTTTCGGCACTATTGAAATGATAAGTACAAGCGGTGTAACGTTTATTCAAAAATTATATTCTGAAGAAGTAAATAATTCTAAAAAATTCGATGACAAAAGTGAGCAGCGTAAATTGTGTCCATCCACATCATGTAACTAAGTTAAGGTGCGCACAGCATCTGTTATTGTGCATGAGTATAAGCTTATTGCGATTCACAAGCTAGCAACAAGATTAAATGTTTCTTATGATAGTGCTCAAACCATTCGAAAGTCAAGATTTGTAAATAAATCGATTATGCTGCTAATGAGGAGTCCCACTTCTCTTAAAGCCAAATCAAATGAAGTATCATGTTACCATTTGCAGACTACAGAGCTAAATTCAAAATGAAGAGAATTAATTTCTCCACATTATGATATAACAGTGGACGAATCTTGAATGTTCCACTTTTTATTCCTAACACAGCTTCCAAATGGAAGTTACCAGGCTCACCTATATACCGTATAAACGAAATATGTGATAAGTACTGGAAAATTATGATTATTATTTTTTTTGGATCATGATTTATCTAAATCGTTTCGCACCCGGCATTTAGTCTAGATATGTCGATTGCATTTTTTAGCTGTTTCAAAATCACAAAAAAGATTTTTTTTTAAATGTCGACATTAGGCCATAGAGGTAATTTTGTAAACGCATATCAGATTTTCGAAATGTGTGGAATGAACGTTGGAAACAGTACATTACAAGAGCATGAGCAACATGAATATTTTTTATATAGATTTATTTTTGATTTGGGCAGTTGAACCATTTCTGGGGGAACTTGCTACAATTATGCTGTAATGCTGTGCAGCGCTTTTGTTTCATTACTTTTTTGATACCTATATCTAGCAGATCAATTTAGGAATAGTACAAAGCATGAAAATACACATATACGAAATGTGGCACTTTGTACTCGATTTTTTTTTATTTACAAAAATAAAATGAGTATGAGCTGTGAAACTCAACATAAAATTATAGAATTGAGTCTGTGGCTATGCGAGTTTAGGACAAAATATTAATACTCTTCTTTATACTCAAATTCTTGTTACAATCAATCGTTGGTTGATATTAACGTTTATGAATAGAATTTCAAATTTTCTCAAATTTTTTTCATTAGTTTTTATATGAAATATATCACAAATTACATAAAAAAAAATCTAGGTAGAAAATATATAAACTTTTCATGGTACTAAACCAATTAGAGAATTAAATTTGGGGGGAAGGAATAAGTACCTCTTGAGTATCTGAGATGAGTTAGTTAAAAAGGAAAGAAAGAAGCAATTTTACAAGCACGATCTTATATCCTCTCCTTACATACTTACTTCCTGGTAGATTACACTATCACATAATAATTAAAATTAAATTTTTTTGAATAAAATTACATACAAATCGAAACTCTCATCCTAGTGTGGCACCAATGTATGGTATGCATGTGTATAATAATTAATTGATAATGGACACTTTAGAAGATTTTAAAATGTAGGAAATTCTGTTTTTTTGTTTTTTTTTGCTTGTTTGTTTATGAACTATTCAATATTCAATAATTGTAATGCAATACCCATTGGAAAATATCAATTCTTAATTTAAGCCAATAATAATTATTAAACAACAAATATTTGTTTTTTTTTAATCGAATATTACTTTTTTAATCCCACGCTCATATATGTTGTTACTTTTCAAATGTCGTGTGTATGTATGTAAATTTGTAACATTGTAATTATCATAAAACTACCTCTGGATAAAAGTGAACTAAAAATGTGTAACATTGTTGTTGCACTTCAATAATTAACAACCAAATAACAACAATTTGACGATTCTTATTAGGTATTACATTATTATAGTATCTGTTCTCATTTCTTTTTTCTTTTTTTCTAACTTATGCAAAAAATATCACATAACTTAGCACGTGTAAACATCAAAAACAAATATCTTAATTACATATTTATAATTGGATGTTTTCTTAAGATTAAAGTTAAAAAACAAAAAACACAATAAAATAAAAGCTGCCTGTCCAGTTCTGTTGCTTAGATATTTGTTTGTTTTTTTTCTCCTCCATATTATTTTATATTTTAAAGTCTTAATGTAATTATTTCAACAACAAAATTATTCATAACATTATACGAATTGTGTGTGTGTGTGATAATTGTTATTAATAATTGCAAAATATCATAATTGTTTCAATATTGCTAATTTTATTTAGGTTCTTATTTTCCTCCCACGTACCCCGCTCATAATTTCATATAGTCTCCTTGTTTTATGTAGGTGGTTATTTCTTTTCTTTCTTGTTCTTTTTCTTTTTTTTGTTTGTTTGTTTGTTTTGTTTTTGGCAACATATATAATTATTCAACAAATATATAAAGCTTTAAAAGCAATATATTCCTTACAAAATATATTTTAAAATTATTCTATTTTTTCTTCTTTTTATTCTTATGATAAGAGTTTGTAGTGTTTGTGTAAGGTTTTGTATACTTTATATTAACTTGTTTTTTGTATTTTGAATTTTTTTTCTTCTATTATTTGATTATAATTCGTATTTTATCACGTTTTTTTTTGCAGAGTAGGTATTAGAGACTAAATTCGAATTTAGTAGGTTGTTTTACTATTTGTTTTTTTTTTGCACATAATAAATAGTAATTACTGGACAATATTATTTGTTGTAACTAAAAATTAGAAGATTGTTTTAAAAATACTTTTTACTTTCAGATATTTCAGTATTTTCCATCTTATATTGAGTTTCTCGTTGTTTTGAATAATAATCACAGAACGTTATAAATAAATAAATAAATAAAATAAAATAAAGCATAAATGGAAAATGAAGTATCCAGGTGTACAAAACACAAAAAATAAAGTATAACCATAATTTTGAATTTATTTTATAACAAACTAGCTACAAGAAAAACTTTAGGTGACAATTTCTCGTCTACAGCAGACTGAAATTAACTGAAAATAATTTCAATGAATTTCGAAAATGCAGAAAAGATCGAATTTTCGACTCAGCAATCAGAGAGATCTCATCAGTATGGTATCTCTGAT